>JAAALK010000289.1:20376734-20787385 GCA_019279435.1 Zizania palustris | reverse complement strand
TACACTTATTGTACTTGGCATACAACTGATGTTCCCTTAGTTTTCCTAAGGTCAATCCGATGTGGGTCTCGTGCTCCTCTTTGTCCTTGGAATAGATGAGAATGTCATCTATAAACACCACGATAAACTTGTCCAAGTATTCCATAAACACCTTATTCATCATATTTATGAAGAAAGTCGGGGCGTTGGTCAAACCAAAGGACATGACGGTTCACTCATAAAGTCCATAGCGAGAGGTGAACGCCGTCTTGGGTATGTCTTCCTCTCGAATCCTAAACTGATGATAACTAGACCATAGGTTGATCTTGGAGAACACGGTGGCTCCTTTCAGCTGATCAAATAGATCATCGATCCTGGGTAATGGTACTTGTTCTTGATGGTTACCTCATTCAGGGCTCGATAACATACGCACATACGCTTAGCCTTGTCTTCCTTCTTCTCAACGAAGATGACGGGGGCTCCCCATGGGGATGTGCTGGGTCTAATATATCCCTTCTTCTCAATATCTTGAAGCTGCTGCTTCATTTCTGCTAGCTCATTGGCGGCCATATGATATGGTCGCTTGTAGATGCGAGTGGTTCCGGGTACTAGATCAATCCTGAACTCGATATCCCTCTTGGGTGGCATCCCTGGTAAATCCTCCAGGAATACGTTGGGGTACTCGCAGACTACCGATATTTCTTCCAAGGTAATCTGGTGTAGATGGGGTCTACCGTGGCTCTGACTCGACATCTGAAATGTGACGACATTCCCTTCTTTACTGGTCACGGTCACTTCCCTTAGGGCACATCTTATCACTGCTTGATGTTTGTTGAGCTAGTCCATTCCTAGAATCAGATCCAAACCTTGGCATTCTATTAGAATGGGGTCGGCCCAGAATATTGTACCTTGGATATCTACCCATACCCTTGGACTATAAGAGTGGGCTTGTGTTTGTTTGCCTGGGGTGGCTATCAGTACTGGCCTTGCTAATTCACATTTGTTCAGGTTATGTTTTTCCACAAAAGTTGTTGAAATGAAAGAATGCGTAGCTCCAGTATAAAATAAGACCACTGTAGGTCCTGAATGTACGGTGAACTTACCCATAAAAATCTCCGGTGCAGCCTAGGCTTCTTCGGCGGAGACATGATTGACGCGAGCGCGGATGGCAGGATTGGCCGCGAATCCTTGCGGACGCTTGGGGTGGGTGCACTAGTGGGAGTAATGCCCTTCCTGGCAGCAGTTGAAACAGATCATGGGCTTACCGTGCTTGTCGCGCAGGACCTCTGCTTTCTTGGCAGGGGCGGGTGGAGCAGCTGGTGCGGTGGTAGCGGGGCGAGGATGTCCTGCTCCCGGGTTGTTGGCGGGCGGAGCGGGACGGTACACCGGGCGCGGGTGATATTGGGGCGCCGGTGGGGGAGGTGCAAAACATGGCCTCTGCGCCATACCAGGCCAACCGGTTGAACTCATGCAAATACTCGGTCACGGACCTGCTTCCTTGCTGCAGGTCCCTAAACTCCTGCTGCTTTTGGGCAATTATGCCGTGGGGGACATGGGCAGCACGGAAAGTGGTGGAGAACTCCGCCCAACTATGGACGTGTCCCTCCGGCAGAGTCTCATGTAGGTTATCCCACCATTCAGCGGTGGGTCCCTGGAGTTGGTGGGCAGCGAAGGCTACCCTCTCCTGTTCAGTGCAGGTCAGGAGATCTAACTTCTTTCCGATCGTCCTTAGCCAGTCACCAGCCTCCATGGGGTTGGTGGTGCTAGAGAAAGTGGGAGGGCGGACGCGGAGGAATTCCGACAGCTGTGAAGTAGGTGCCAGAGCGGGAGTGGCAGGACGTGGGGGCTCAGGCTACTGTTGGTGCAGACGGAAAAGTTGAGCATGTTGCTCTTGCATCTGATTCTGCTGTTGTTGCATCTGATTCAATAGCATGGCTATCAATTGGTTTTGATTGGCCATCATTTCGGCCAGGGTTGGGTGATTGGCGACTAGGGCCTGCCTTTGCCCCGTTGCTCCCCATTGGGGCAGATTTCTGTTGTCTCCTCCGTTCTGGGGAGCATCGGATCCCTGATTGTTGGTCATCCTGGAGTTTTCCAAAACAGACATATATTTTAGGGGAAATGTGACTAAGTTTTATTTCCTAAAGTTTTTAAACTTGGACTATTACTTACTGACTTTTTATTTAGTCTTCACCCATGCCTTATACTTTGCATGGGTGGCAATACAAGAAAAACAACGAAAATGAAACAAACAACCGTAAAAGTATGTCTAAGGCAGCTCGGGGGACGACTCGATCATGGGCTCGGTGGAGAGGGTTGGTGCAGGGGTGGTGGAGCTGGAGGGCCCGGTGGGAGGGGCACTGCGGGAAATTCTCTTGGGCCTAACTGTGGGGATCCGGAGTGACCTCCGCTTGCGGGGCAGAAGGGGAGCGATCTCCTCTATGTCCTTCTGCAACTCTCGAATTTGGTGGCATAGCTGCGTGGTGTCAGTGGCACTCTGGCGTAGGAGCTCGTTCTGATGCCTCAACTCCTCCGCCTCGCTAGCTAAACGGTGCCCCTGCTGGACACGGCGGCGAAGTTCTCCGTTCTCGCGGTTCAAGCTCTCTGATGAATGACGGTAGAAGTCGATGGTGTCACGCTGGCCATTGGCATCAAGTAGAGCCTCTGCGTGGAGCTCTTCCATCGCCTCCAATAGGCGTATAGTGTGGCCGACGACGGAATGGCACTGGGAGAGTGTGCTGACGTAGACGCTGTGCAGGCTCCTCGGAGTGCGCATAGGCATGAAGCAATAGTCCGTATCGTAGAGCTGGCCATCGTAGATCACCCGGAGCTCGGTGAGGGCCTGAAGTGTGGTGCGCTGACTGGCCACCAGAATGGTGGGTCCTCCGGCTCGTTAAGTGTGGGCTGTCTATGTGGAAGGGCGAATGACGATGGTGACCTCGCAGTAGCTCTCGTTCTCATTGGGGAAGATTCCATGGAACATCAGCTCGTGCTCGAACCCGAGGAAACTAACGAGCATGCGAAGCTCGCGGATGAATCCAGCCTCATCACCGAGAGTCCCACTAATGGTATGGACCGGCATCTACAAAAGAGACAAATTTTTGTAAAACTTCAGAAGATGAGAGGGTAAGTAGTTTTGTAAGAAAATATGGTGAATATAAGTCCTAGGGTCAGGTATGTTTGGCTTCCTATAGTCAAGTCGGCTCTGATACCATCTTGTAACGCCCAGATTTAATAAATATGGACCTTTATTGAAATTCAAAAGAAAATCAATAAAACAAGACGTTCATCACACGACCGCGTACAATACGACAAGCATTCATGGTTCGTAGACCATATTAGTACAAAAGTGATAAAGTGAAGAGAAACTAATAAAATAAGGGTCCTAGATGAACGCCTCACTCCAGTCTCGCCTTGACTGGGTCGCTACTCCAGACCTTCATCCTCCTCGTAGTAGACGGGCTCTGGTGGTGTAAGTCAACGGGGGTGAGTACAATCATACTCAACAAGCCACCGAATGCAAATATAATGCAGAGTAATAACATGGAAGGTAGTGGCTAATTTTGCGGAAAAGCATAATTTGTAAAGCAGTTGATGTGATCAAGTTATTAATACAGAAACATAAACATGTGTATGCATCATCTTCTAACTCAAGGGGTACAGTCAGCCCACCCATGCTCAACAGTCCTTACATGCCATGTATAACTCAACCATTCAAACAATTGTAAACTAATTGTGAGAAGTCACACAACCCACCCTTGACCGTGGGCTCGGCTTTTCGAAAAGATTTAAACTCTAATTAGAGGTGTACCACTGTACCCACAAGGCACGCACTCATCACTTACACCAAAGTGTAACGAGATGACCCATACCAAGGGAACTCGTGCCAAAACCCTCCATATGGACCGCCTCGCCCCGACAGCACCCTCTTATGGGTTTCATAAGGTGCCCCGACGCGTCGAGCCAACACCATACCCCCCCTTGAGCCACGTCGGTACAAGTCACACGCAGGTTGCCCCTTGCCCCCTCTACTATGGTGCATCGAGTCAGATTGTTCCATACTTCCAGTTAGGACTTACCCATTATACTTGTGGTTAGTACAGAAGTGCTTTGCAATAGATCTCGTAGACTGGTCCTTATAGTGCCCCGGGTGCGACCAACCAATGTCCTACCTTGCACCCGGAACCCACCATACTTATAACATAGCCAACTCCAACAGAGTCCAGAGACGAGAATAACGGGGAAATACATATAGCAGAATCTATCTATCTACGACTCATTCTTTTTATCCTATAGCAGTTGTGTCGGTACATTGGACACTATCTAATATAATATTGTATAGTGACAAGGAGTTTAGGCTCAATAAGCATGGCTTGGGTTTACACACAAGGACGGGGATCTACTAAATATAGTGTAAGGCTTGAGATGAGGCTAATGCAATATTATCCTATGAGTTATTGCGATAATTTATTAAAACATGGACTCAATGATGACCAAAATGGGGGTTGTGACTTGCCTTGCTCAGCAAATGGCGACGGCAGAATCTCGGGGTAATACTCCGGCTCCTCGACGATCCCGTAGTCTTCTTGATACGGAAAAATTAAACACAACATTCAATAAAAGAAATCATCATAACATATACATACAAGTTTATGATTTTAACTATGGGGAATTAAGCCTTTATTATTCTGAAGTTATGTTGAAAAATATTAAAGGTTAAACTTTAGGGTTTTTCCTGCTTTATTTCATGAATTATCAATTTATCCCTAAGGGGTTTTTAATCATTTATTTAATAAGAATATTTTGTGCTAAGGTAACATACTATTTTTATGGCATTAATCAGTAGAGAATAAAAATAGGAATTTAACAAAATTTGAATGGTGAAATTTGGAGTTAAAATGAGCAAGTTATGAATTTTCAAAGTTTAAACAATTTTTTGGAATTTTAATTAATCTAAAAAACAATCTCTAGTCCACGGTGACCCAGGTTCACCGTGAACCCATGACTGTGCGTGTGGACTAGGCTAAATAGGACCGTTGGATCTAGATCCAGCGGTTAATGGTGAGGCGGGGGTTTAAATGAAATCGTGCGGCTGGGATTAAAACATGTGAAAGGGTACTACGTGGACACACGAGATTCATCGAGGGGTTTAAGTAACAATCAACGACTCAGATTTAATGATACCGGTTCGATGAGATCTGAGGGCCCAGATTAAATCCCCTCGGGATCTAATCTACGCCGCTCATTCGGGATCGTGCGGCTCGGATGGAATCCGGCACGACACGCGCTAAGGGGTTTTTACCCCCTTCGTCCCTAACTCCAGCGGAGCAACGACGACGAATTCTGGTGACAACGACGGTTAATTGGCCAAGCTAAGGCCTAAAACAGGACCAGTGGGTCTAGGGGGACTCGGGCGTACCGGCGGTGGCGGCGGCGGTGAGCTGACGGTGACCGGCGATGAAGAGGGGCGGCGAAGCTTCTCGGGCTCGACGGTGGCGGCGGTCTCCGGTGGCGTGCCGGCCCAACGGACGATACACCGATGACGGGCAGGGGATGGCGGTCACAGAGGTGTCGACAGCGAGGGCGGCGGTCGCTCGAGGCACCGGCGAGGGCCTGCCGGAGCCGAAACAGAGCAAACAACCAAAAAACGGGCGACGACGCTCTAGAAATGTGATGTCTAGGGCTAAGGGGGGGTGAGCGGTGGGCGGCGATCAGGGGGGGTCTAAATAGGGGTCGCCGGCGGCGAGGATGGAAGGTTTTACCATGGAAACCCGAGGAAGTTTCCAAGGTTTTATGGCGAGGCTTCCAAATGCACGGGCTAGCTTCCAAATAGGCGAAACCGCGTCGGCTTTAGATGGAATGGGGTCGTCGGCGATCAGGGAAGGCAATCCATGGTGAATCGGGGCGAATCGAGGTGGCTGGCGGCGAGAAATGGAAGGCGGGGGTCACCGGTATGGAAGGGGGGATCCCCTTCCAATGAAGAAGATGGACCCGACAGGTGGCCCCCACCTGTCGGTGTGTGAGCGCAAGGAGATGGGTGCCGACAGGCGGACCCGGGGTGGCAGTGGCGGAGGGAGGTGCAAACGAGGCTTACGGGTGGGCCAGGCTGAGGCGGGCGAGGGGAGGAGAGAGGGGGGCGTGAGCGCCGACAGGCGGACCCCACCTGGTAGTGACACAGACATAGGACTGGGCTGGGCTGAGGCAGATTGAGGGTTGCGGCCCAACATGATTTAAAATACTTTTCTTGATTAAAATAATTCCAGTAATTCATTTATTTGATTAAAGGTTGAATCACTGTGGATAAAAATTTGTAAAAATTCCTAAAATTATATCTTGGCCTCTAGATCCCATCATAAATTTTCCAAGTTAAAATTTGAAGTATTCCTTCCTGTTTGGCTTTAATAGTGTTCTTTTAGTATTTTCTTTAATTTCATAATTCCTCTGTATTCCAGAAAATCCATTTTCTTTATTTTATTTATTTTTAATTATTTGGGATGTTACATGGCATAGAAATGTGTTTTGCAGTTGTGCGTCATCCTTAGTCTAATGGAGCCATCGAACAAGCTAATGGTAATAATTTATCAGGTCTGAATCGAAGGATAGTAGGATTGACAAAAGGACTGTGGACCGAAGAGCTCCCAAAGATTTTTATGGTCCATTCGGACCACTCAAATGAGGTCCACAGGTTTTACTCCTTTCAGACTGCTATTCGGAGATGAGGCCATGATGCCGACAGAGCTTAAAGGCGATCTCTTCACACCACCGAACCTGAAAAAGAAGATGAAAGGCAAGCTTCGCTAGATTTAACAGAAGAAACAAGGCTTCGAGCTGTTGCAAATTTGTCGAAGTATCAGCATCAGACGAAGACTTGGTATGACCCAAAGGTTAAACTTAATGAACTTAAACCAGGTCATTTAGTTTTGTGAAGCATCATAGCGCCAGGGAAATTAGGAAATAAGTGGGAAGGTACATATATCATTCTTCATTCAAGACGCCCTGGTTCTTTTAAGTTAGCTAATTTAAAAGGTGAAGAGTTAAAGCATGCCTGGCATGTGGAGCACCTTAAGCGATATTTTGCATAGGGGCTCCTTGTAATCATCTCTAAATACCTTCTGAATAAATAAAGTTCATGGTTCAGATAATGCCTACTTCTCAAACATTCCCTACTTCTAGTGGATGCACTAGAAGAATGGAGTCGGTTGCGAAGGAAGTGTCATTCATTTGAACCAATTTTACGGACTTCGAACCACTAGTTCAAAGCTTCCGATGATGTGGAAAACCATAAAAACGGATTCCAAGCCATCGTCTTGAAAGCAACCGTAAAAAGAGTCCAAGGAGACCAAACGATACAGATTCCAAGATTAGGCTTGAAAACATCCTTAAAAAGAGTCCACGGAGACCACAAAAGCGGATTCCAAACAACCGGTTTGATAGCATCCGTAAAAAGAGTCAAAGGAGACCAAAAAACAGACTCCAAGCTAATAGCTTGAAAACGTCTGTAAAAAGAGTACAAAGTGACCATTGTAATCAGACTCTAATGTGTCCAAAAAAGAGTCTGAAGTGACCACATTCAAACAAAAAGGTACTAAGTTACCAGTTTTCAGACTCCGAATTAGTAGAGTCGAAGACATTTTCGATGTTTTTAGTGACCACTGTTGGACTTAGTCAATCTTTAATATGATAAGGGACTTTGAGCCTCCAAAATTTTACTCCTAACTAACGTTATCTTCGTTGCGCGTAACGACCTTCGACCAAATTTCAGAGTTGCTTACACCCAAGGAGGGGCTGGGAAGTAGGGAGACAATTTTGAAACTTTAATTTTTATCATTCAAACAGATTACATTACATCATGAAAAATCTGTATCTATACCAAGAAGGAAACGAAGACCTCTTCGATCCCTAGAACTACTGTTAAAACTAGCGCAACTTCGAGGGCGACTTGTCCCGGAGCCTGGAGTTTTAGTAACTTTACGTTTAACCCTCTTCCCTCCTTTTGAAGCTCGGAAGTCCTTTTGATCTTGCTGAAGTTCGGCCCAGGTCCGAAGTTGTTCGGGGCTTCTTTCCCAGCTGCGAAGTTGTTCTGGGCTCTTTTCTACTTGCTCTTTAGCAGTACTTTCTTCTTCGGACCACTCAATGTCCTCGGAAGATGAAGTTTCTAAGCTAATTTCCATTTCCTCCTTTTTAATATAAGCTAATATTTCTTTACATATATCGGGTATAACTTCACCGGAGCTTTCCTGAGGAATTGAAAATCGAGGGCGCTTGTGAGGTCTTAGAGTTTCGAAGGTAGCCCATTGCAGGTGAAGCTCTTCGTTAATCTCTAGCACTTCGAGATCATCCAAAAAAGGTTGGAAAGCCTAAAAACATTTCCAAATAAGTCTTTTCATTCATAAAAGGATAAAAACATAAGTTTTTACATAATTGGGGCCCTAAGGAGAAGTAAACCTTCGGGTCCAAAGGAGGCTGGCTGCTCGAAGGTTGCGACCACGCTTGTTTTTGGCGAAGTCCTTCGCCAATCCATGCCTTGATTGCCGATCGGCCTTAAGATCTCCAAGATGGTTGGAAGGCTTCCCAAGCCACAGCCACATCGACGGAAGGAGTTAGGAGCCGGTCATCGCCGAAGTTGACAGGGGCTGCCTCCGGTTCTGGTGATATAGATAGCCCTAGATCCTCGTAGTAGCAAAGCACTCCGAGAGCAGCTACTTGGCCGGAGATCTCTCCGTACCTAATACCCATTGTCTTCATAGTCTTCGCTGCTGCTTGGATCATTTTCAGTCTTCGCAGCAGAGGGACATCGCCAGTCGAAGATAAGGCCCAAGAAGTGCCAAAGTACTCCAAGACACCCCAAAGGTTGTCCATTGTATCTGAGGCCACCTTATCACACTTTATCTTGTCCTCAGACAAAGCATTCTTCAACGAACACAGCTCGTCTGTCAAAGACGCGAGTCTAGCTGCCTCCGTAATAAAATAATTTTTCTATCCGAGTAAGTTGTTGGCCTCCTCTGTCAACTTCAGCTGCTCTCCTCGGAGCTTGACCAGCTCAGCTCCCGCGGTTGCTTGCTCCCCCCGCAGCCTTTCCACCTAGGCCCGAAGCACGATCCGTTTAGCTTCAAGCTTATTGTTGGAAGCCTCCAAGCTAAGCCTAGCCTTTCGTTCTGCCGACACCATCTCTTCCAGGCTAGAGGTCCGAACCTCAGAGCTAACAAGACTCCCCTAAAGAGTCATTATCTTCTCCTTTAGTCGGTTGCACTCTCGCTCATTTGATACAACCGTAGCTCGAGCTAGGACTATTTGCTGCGAAGGGAGAAAAAGAGCAATGTAAGTAAATTATTTACATCTGTTTGAACTAACTCTGTTGTTGCAGATACTTTGTACCTGATAGGCTGCCCGCTACAAAGTTGTGTCCAACTCTGACCCCTCAGCTTCCCCAAGAATGGAAACCAAGTCTGTCTCCCCAACCTCGCGACTAGCCCAAGCTAGAGGCTCTAGCAAAGTCCGAAGTCCAGTCCTTCGCTCCAAAAAAGGAGCTAGGAGGGGAGCCTAGACAAGGCATTCTGATCGTCTTCGTTCGGAGATGGGCTGAAGCGTAGCGAGGCATCCTTGGAGGCTTTCGTGGATTCGCCTCCCTCCGTGGATTGGCCTCCATCTGTAGACTCTGACGGGGTCCACCCTAGAACCAGAGCAGGCAAAGGCCCCCCCTTACCTTTACCTTTCCTAGGACCCATTTTCATGGCTACCTCTAGAATTGGCTTCAGAGACTTGGCAGCCTCCGGCGCAACCTTCGTATCAGGGGTCACCTCCATGGGAGTCAATCCTGTAAAAGACGAAGGTATTCGATATTGCATAATTTTTGTAGGACACAAAAAGAAAGAAAAGAAAAGATACTCTGTTGAAGTTTACCTTCGATGTTCTGCTGCCGAACGAGCACGGGACTGCTTGGAGGCTTGAACATCTCATCGAAGTCCTCTTCGGACTCTGGGCTTGGAACCGAACGATTAGCTGCCAAGACTTCCCCGACAACCACAGCTACCACTTCGTCCAGAGCCGAGACTTGGACATCCGTCGTCTCGACTCCGCATTCTCTCGCAGTAGGGGCTTCTTGACTAGGCAGGACATTTTGAGTCTCTGCCTGTTCAGGGTTGTCTCCAGTAATGGGTGCCGCCACCACTTCATTTTGGGTAGGGACTTCAGCCCCCATTTGTGATTCCTCATCCCCGGTTATAAGGGCTTCGAACTCCCTTTGTATTTCTACATGTCCTTCATCTTCAGATGACTCCAAAGACGAAGTAGAGGATTTGGAAGGAGCCAAGGCCTTCGGCTTCCGAGCCACTTTCTTGATGGGCGTCTTGGTCGGCACTGAGGTCCCTGCTTCGGCTTTTCTCTTCTTGGGGGCTTGTTCGGAGGTGTCCCAGTCAAGAAGAGGGGGAGCTTCAACTCCGAGTATGCTCCATACCCGGTTGAATCGCTCCCAGCTACCAACCAACCTCACCCTCCACTCCTTTTCGGCGAGCGTAGGAGCTCCTAGGATTTTCTCCAAAGCCCGAACAATTTGCTTCGGAGTGAGGGTGGCACGTGGAGCTGAAAGATAAGATTTTATTTCAGTTAAATCATTTTTACAAAGTCAATACTGCATGTAAAGCATTTTGCAGAACATTCGAGGTTACATGTAGCACTTGAAGAGATTTCTCAGAGTCCACCCTCCGGATTCTCTTCGAAGTTGATCGGCCAGTTGGCCATCAGGAGTGGAATTCGGAGTCCGATGAACTCCTCTACTAAGTCCCGCATGCTCATGTGGCGATTTATTGCTTGCAGCAGGTTGAGGCAAGCTTCGAGGTAGCCCAGGTCCGGATGAACCTCCGCTTCCCTCCGATAGAAGATGTCTTCGAGAGGTCTGGCTAGGGCACTGTCTGCTAATACTTCGGCATAAAACCAGCAAAGGACCCAGTCCGTGTACCACCTGGCGTTGATAGCCTTCACTGGGAACCGGGTTTGGTACTCATATCGAAGCCTGAAGTTGATGTTGCCGAAGGCAATCACCATCTTATCTCCTCCGGTTCCTTGGTAAGTTTTTGGTTGGCAGGAAGCTTTGTGGAGTGCTACGAAGATCTCTGCTCTTCCCTCGCAACCTTCGGCTCACATCGCCCACTCGAAGATGGCTAGGCATGCTATGGCATTTGGAGACAGCTGAGGAAGAGTAACATGGAAGAGCTCGAGTACCTCAGAGAGGAAGTCTACTGTGGGAAGTCCCAACCCCGCCTCAAAGAAAGCTTCAAACACGATCACTTCTCTAGCCCAAGGCGAAGGGATTGCTTCTGTGCCGGCTTGGCGAATCTTAATCCCCGGGCTCATCTTCCCCGCGATCGCCACCGCAATAGACTTCTCCGTGCAAGTCGACGGCCCCAGGGTGTATGACTGGTCGGAGTACTTAGATGATGCTGGGAGAAGATCATGGGGACCTGGCAGACGAGGGTTGCCCGAAGGCGCCGCTGCTACTGCGGCCACCATCGCTTGCTGCCTGGCCAAGGTTGAAGCAGGAACGGGAGCCTTGTGGCTGGTTTTCGCCATGAGAGAGGGTGGAGTTTCAAATTTCGAGCTCAGGAAGCAGAAGGAGAAAATTTTGAGAACAGTTGGTAAAGTACCCCGCACGCACCCTTACCCCTCTATTTATAGCCTGTGCTCACGGACATTTTACCGTTCATACGTGCCTTTCTGTCTTCTGTACCGTTATGATTTACCGTGACTCTTCGTGAGAACTATGTCTCCAGAAATGAAGCGATACTATAACTCATTCCGAGAAAAGGGGTAACAACTATTTCTGTGAGTCTAACGGTCATTTCAGCTTCGCAAGGATTGTGTTCGAAGCCGCTTGGAGGATGTCTTCGCATAGAAGTCGATTCGAAGATTGTGAATCTCTGGATGTTTCCAAGGATGAAAATATTTATTGCGTATACTGCTTCCCTTACCTTACAGGTTATCGGAGAAGCGTATTTGAGGGGCTACTGTTGGGGGAAAATACTTCATCCCTAGGATCTTCAAGGTCATAAGACAAAGGCAATTTACTAGACCGAAGTCCAAGACCTATCTTCGGCCTGGTGTATGATCAAGTCGAAGGTCTAATCTCCACAGTAGATAACTGCCAGCAAGGATAGAAGACTTATCTTCTTTGTGATTAGATTAGTATTTTACCATTTTAGCCCTATTAGGGGTACCAAAATAGTTTCCACTATGTCGGTTGTAACTGAGGGGTAAAAAGGTCTTTTCCTTAAGATTTTTACCTATAAATACCCCCTTCTCACCCTGTAATAGGCATCGAATATTCAGATATTCAATACACAACTTCGAACTACTTCGAGCTATTATCCAATACGGAGTCTTGAAATAGTCTGTTCCGCAAACTCCTTGTTTGTTAGTTCTTAATCTTCAAGAACCTGTTAGCATAATCTTTTATGCAAACATCAACATTAACATTTTTTGAAGAATCAAGCAAATATTCTATCCTACAATGGTAAATAGATAAAACAGTATAATTACTATGCTTAATAGATGTCTATTTTAATCTCCTCATTTAAACAGTTTAGGATGTTCTTCGAAGGAATGACCAATATGACTTTGATGTTTGCATTTCGTAGTATGTTCATCTTTTTAATGTAACATGGAAACTTAATGTAAATTTTATCCATGTGCTTACACAAATATGCACCTATATATATATGTTTTATGTTGATGTCCATATCTTGTCTTCAAATGTGGATTTTGTATAATTAAGTTATCCTTTTTGCACCTTTATGTTGTAGAGTATGATGGAAATTATGTTAACCCAACCCACTGAAGGTTTAGACATACCAAAATCTAGTACTGAAATTGTTTCTAAGGTTCTCTCACAAACCAGTGTTGCCTCTACATTCCTCAAGAATGCTGGTCTTGAAACACCTGGAACAAAATCTGTTGCATCTTCTGCAAGAGAAGCACAACTTCGGGAACAACATTAGGTTGAGAAGCAACGGGCCGATCTACTTCAACAAGAACTCGATACCCTGAAGGAGAAAGCAGAAGAAATAGAAGAATCAATTGCTAAGACCGAAGAATATGTGCTCAAAACCCAACAACGAATGGAGGAGTTCAAGAAGAGACAAGAAGCTAGTGATTTGATCCTTCGGCGCATCTTGAGCCTAAACTCAGGTAATAGACAAACTTAGTGTGTTATTTCCTGTGTTGGCCAATTAATGTTTTTGTGATCTGTGGTCCTAATGTGAACTGTGGTTTCTGTTGTGAACTTTTGGTCTGTAATATTAACTTATTGGATCTGTCAACTGAGGTATGGATGTGAACTTGTGTTTGGAGATGATGGTTGCATGAACAAGAAGTTTGTCTTGTATGAACATTAATTTTGGAGTATGTATGAGCAATAAGTTTGTTTAGAATTTATGTCTGAAGATTCTGTAATGTTCAAATGGAATGGATGTCTACAAATATTGGAATAGTGGAATGGGACAGCAGCATATCTGAATTCATCATTTTCTATGACGAAAAACAAACATCATTACTAAATAGTGACACGTCATCACGCATGCGACGCCAGATCATCGGACATGTGGTGCCACATAATCGCACACGTGCCACCACATAATTGCCCAAATGGTTCCATGTCATCGAGCACATGTCGACACGTCATCGTACACGCGGCGCCATGACATCATCCGCGTGTCGCCCCGTTATCGGGCATGTCGCTCCACATCATCGGTGACGTGGCTCTTTGTCATCAGCCACGTGGCTCCACATCATCGTGCCAATGGCACCACGTCATCGGACGCGTGATGCCACATCATAGACATGTTGTGCCACATCTACGCCCACCTGACGCCATGTCAACGACAAAGTGGTGCAACGTGTCCACGCGGTCTGAACTAGTTCAGTGACAATGGCCAAATCTTCATGGTTGTAACCTTATCTATGACGAAATAAGATAAATCATCACGGTCAACAATTGTGACGCGCCATAGATGACGACCCTGATTTCGTCAAAAGTTCGTCATATATATGTGTCACTAACGATATTGGCATTTACTATGACAAAAGTGATTCGTCTTGGCCTCGATCTTAGCCTTGTCCTCCTCGGACATGTCATCGATGGTGGGGAGGATGGCATTATCGTTGTCGACCTCCGCACTCCCCGCCATGTCCGTCGATGTAGAGGGTACCTGTTTATAGCAAAAAATGTCATTAATGGTCAAACTAGGCAAATACTGAAAAATGGTATTTTTGACCAAAAATGTGTCAAAACTGGCAAAGGATGGTCTGACCGGCTACAGTAGGCCAGTCCAACCATCCAGGTCCGGTCCGACTGGACCCATGGGCTCGGTCAGACCGGCCAGGGTTCAGAATATGAATCTGAGGAGGATTCGAGCTGTTTTTACCCAAATCTTATCCTATTAGAGTTTTGGCCAAATCTTACTCTATCTCTAGCCTGGGATAACTAGCCCACCCCACTATAAATATTAGGGGCAAGGCCGATTCAAGCCCTCTCTCTCCAATCTCGAAAATCCAAAGCCCTAGCTTTGAATCACATTTACTTTTCTTTACTTTCCACATCTTCTTGGGTTTGCTTGAAAGCCCTCTGTCTGCCGCGTCTGTAATCACGGTAACCCTTGGTGGTTCACTTTTGATCCTCCCGTTAATCCACGTAATGGATTGCTATCCCTTTTATCAGTTTTTATCGCCATACTTGGTAATTCTGCCCCTTGGCCGAATTGTATTTGATATTTAGGTGTTTTGCAGATCAATTGCCTTCCTAAACATCTCTGCAAAGTATGGAGGCTATTGAATATTATTTGCTAAGGTTACCGAGTTTAGTAGATCGGATCTGTTACTTCGGTCCGACCAGTGTTGAGATACCGATCAGACCGATGGCACTCCGCCGGTCCAACCAGGACCCTCTGCACCAGGCACGCCGAAGCCGAAGCCCTAGCCCATCGAAGCCCTAACCACCGAAGCCCTGCGCACTGGACCTCCGCACGTTCGAAGGCCAACATTCGGAGATCCCTTCGCCCGGTGTGACCGGAGTAGCACGGTCGGTCCGACCGAAGAAGCTTCGTCGGTCAGACCGCCAGAGCCACACCTCGCATCAACCTTCGAAACTCCGCCCGGAGCCCCTTCGTAGACCTCCGGTCTGACCGAGGTTGTACCTACGGTCTGACCGGGCTTGAGGCCGAAGGTGCACTAGGGACCCTTCAGACCATCTTCGTTGTAACTCCGAATCGGCCTCTAAATTGGCCGATTCCAGGTATTTTGATCATTTTTTTACTGTTTGCTTTGTTACTAGTACTTTTCGGCCAATTGGATTGAAATATCAATTATTTATCTGATTACCTGGCGACTCCAAATCCCTTGTCACTATCCAGGGTAGTCGGAACGTGACGTCGGTATCATTGCGATACTTTTTGACGTCAAACCGGCCCAAGTGTGGGAGCACATTTCTGTGTCAACACACTTTTTGGCGACTCCGCTGGGGACAAACGCCAACCATGACTACTACCACTACATCGGCAACGAGTACCTCTACTACATCTACATCCACTACATCGCCGATAAACACTATGGGGGGCACGGACATCGATGACCGCAACATTATGACGTCCACCATGGCAGACATATCTGAGGAAGACCGAGCAAAAATTGAAGTGAAGAAAAAGGAACGCGGAGAGCCGATGCTCAGGGATTGCATAAAGACACGCTCGGGCTTTGTCATGTGCGACAACCTCAACCTAATCCAGGTACACCCGTCATCACCCCCTTTATCTACCTCACAATTCGACTGTAGAATACTTGCGTCTGTTGATCAGGCGGTTAGCGCCTCGCTAGCCAACAAACTAGAACTCGCAGTTATCTCGCAAGTGGCAGAAGTATTTAGAAGATTTGGTTTTACTGAGGCCGATTCACCAGCACCAATCACTAGTATTCCGCCAGCACAACATATTTATAGTAGAACCGATGGCAATACTAGAAAAACCATCACATTTCTGGCTACATCATCCATAGCCAAAACACATAGCTACGCTTATGGCCAGGCAAACCCAGCTTATCAAGTACCGCCACCACCTGAGCCCATACCTGCTCTGCCACCGCCGCTCGCACTACAAACTCCCACACCGCAGCATAGGCCAAAGCATGCTGATATACCGCCACGCGTCCTGCCACCACATGAAAGAGGTAGGCAAGCATTAGACCACGACGATATCGAGGAACGTATTCACGTGCTATTTAGGGAATGCACCAGCTTTACACCTCGGGATAGAGCTAGGGTTTATCGAAAACCATATCCTGACCACTTTGACACCATTCCGTACCCTCACGGTTATAGAGTCCCAGATTTCACAAAATTTGACGGCGAGGGTAGTAAATCGACATTAGAACATATTAGCCAGTTTCTAGTACAATGTGGCGAAGCTAGCGGGTCGGACGCATTGAAACTCAGGTTATTTTCCTTATCATTGTCCGGTACAGCATTCACCTGGTTTTCGGTGCTCCCGCCGAACTCCGTCCAATCATGGGCTCAATTAGAGCAGAGATTTCATGATTATTTCTACACAGGCGAGACCGAACTTAGGCTATCGCACCTCACGGCGGTTAGACAAAAATCTGGCGAGGGTGTTTCTGAGTACGTCAAGCGCTTTAGAGACACCAGGAATAAATGTTTTAGCCTAAACGTGTCTTAGAGAGAACTAGCAGATCTAGCATTCAATGGCCTATGGGCAGAAATTAAAGAACGTATGGATAATCAAAACCTCTTGGACGTTAGCAAAGTCTTGCAACAGGCTCTGGTCCAGGAAGGCCGGACCAAATATAGAAAATTCGTTAAAACTTTTAATAAGCCAAAGGCTGAAATCCACACTATGGAGCACTCTGATGAGGAAGGGTCCGGAGAGGAAGAGGATGTAGGACTGAAAGTAGCGACCAAAGGGGGGTTATGGGCGCCTAAAAAATTCTTTTGAATCAATGGCATGCTCCCAACACCCAACGCACCTCAACAGACTGACAGGGAAAAGCAAATAGATCAACAAAGCCAAAAATAATCTAGCCTAAAAATGATCGGTGTCCTAATCGAAAAGACACCAACACAGTGTTCAACGGCAGATTAAAATCATTCAATACATGAGCATTTTAATCACCATCAAAATAATCATCACAATCAGTGTGCTCAAATGCACGCAAAACGAGAAGGATTTTCACTGTTCAAAGTTTTCTGGTTCGAAGTCTGTAAAACAAAATTCGATGTGTACGAGCGAAGCCTGTAAGAAGAATAACGAATCCTACTTCGAATGACCTCAACGAAGTCCTAGTGAGATCAGAACTTCGTCTTGCCGAAATTAGACAACCGAAGCTTTTGAGCCTGGCTGCCTAGGTCTATGCAGAAAATTACCGAAGTCCCTACGAAGTCTACCGAAACTTCGAACTCTGCAGCCTTGGTGAAGTCGTAATCAGAGGGTGACTTTGCACTAAACAACAAAAACAGAAACAGCAAAGCAAGTGTTGTTCGATGTGGGGACAACGCGATGTACTTCGAACCTCGATCTCTTCGTTACGGAAGCCGAAGTCTATATGCACTAGTACTGACGAAGCCTTCCTCTGAAGCACCTTCGCTCAGAACGAAGTCTCGATGAAACCTGACGCAACCATGAGCCTAGCAGACTCCGGCGAAATACTACGAACAGACTACACTGAAAAACTTCGAACAGACAACTTCGAACGGACGGAGAAACAGGCTCTGAACCAGTTCTGACCAAAAACTGCGCGTGCCTAGGAAAAAAACGGCTAAGATTAGCCTAGCTCCTGGTTTGATGAGTCTCCCTATGAAGTAGGTGCCTTGGAACTCACACAAGTAGCAGCAGTACAAAACTGAAGACTAGCTATTGCGGCTGGCCTTAGGCATAAACCATAGGTTGCTGCCACCCATAGCTACTACTCTGCCGCTACAAGCGTTCTGCACAAGAATAACAACTCAAGAGAAAGAAACAACACTGCAAGAACACGTCAACAGGAGAAAATCATGCCGGAGTAAAATATTCCAAGGGAAACCTATGCTAGACAAGAGAATACTAGAACAAAGGCTAGCTACAGAGGCCAAGATACTCCATATGAAGAATAAACTAACAGACATAAAAAACAGTGAAGAACTGTAGCGAAAGCCGCCGCCGAAGCCACGTCTGAAGGCAACACCGCTCGATGCCGCTGCCGAAGCCCCTGCAGCCGCCGAAGTCACCAAAATCCCCGCTCGATGTCGCACACTTAAAAGTGCACATTCCTTATAATTTTATCTCTTACTTAAAAGTGTGGGTATGTACCATATGCAGTAATATTTCATTTCTAAAAATTGTAAATATATGTGGTAACGAAACAATTGTAAAAATATATGCAATAATCTAGGCGTGATAAACGCATATGCTTGAGTGCAGACACTGGGCATGCAAGGCAAGCGCACGCACAACAAGAGCGGTAATTTTTGTGATTCCAAATATGTCTCCTGCTTTTATAGATGGTTATATGGCCAGGTCATAATTTAAGAGGGACTAATTTTCTTGGCGCTCGTGATGCCCGCGCATGGCCAACTGCCATGCGACAACATCAAATAAATACTCTTGATATCACAAATACATGTTACTATAATGCAAGGATGTAAGTATGATGTTGCAATTGACTCCATTTCAAAATAAATTTGTTCTTGTCTTTTAATTTGATTCAATTACAATTTCCTTTTAAATTTCAATCGATTACACCAAAATGTTCAACTCCAACATATAAGACAATTGAGAAAACTTATACAAAACAAATTTATCTAACATAAACGTGCGATTCCAACCTAACAAGAAAGTGATGTTTAGAGTTAACTATCCACAATAAGACATATAGCATGAACAAGAAACAACTTCAACCTGCTCCAACACTTAATTAGATGCAACAAGTAAAACTATCAAAGTATGAAAACTAACAATTAGTGAAGGTACATAAGCACAATACAAATAGAGTGAATAAACCACTAATCTCTCGTTACACAATTGAGAAGATACAAAAGAAAAAATACATAGCAAGTATAAATAATGTTCTTACCGCTCGGAGTCCCGCCCTCCGTAGCCCCACACCGCTCGAAGACCGCATGCTCGGAGCACCCGCTGCCTGGAGACACCCTGCCGCTGCTTGAAGCCCCGCCACCCGGAGCACCCTCCGCCCGAAGCCCCCTCCGCTCGGAGCCCCACCGTTCGGAGCCCCCGTATTCCGAAGCCCCCGTCGACCGAAGAAGAGCACCGCGTCGTGCCCGCCAGCGCCACCCCTGCCTCTCGAAGCCCCCGTCGCCCGGAGCCCCGCCTCCTGGAGCCCCCTCCACCCGGAGCCCTATCGTTCGGAGTCCCCGCCGCTCAGAGCCCCCGCCTCCCGAAGCCCCCATCGCGTGGAGTGTAACACCCCGAATTTTCAAAACAATAAAAATATTATTTAAATTAATTCCTGGATTTTATTATTTTGGAAATACCTTTAAATACTTCCCTTTACCATTTTGAACTACATCATAGAGTTAATGACCAAACCAGGAGCTGAAAATTTTTGTATAAACTCCCAAGACCAAGAAATATTTTTGAGAATTTTTATAAATTTTTATTAACTTTGGAAGTAGCCTTATTATTTTAAACCAATTTCTGCAATTATTTTAAACAGAAAACATTTTAAACAGTAACGGGCTCCCTCCCCTTCTTTTCTCTCTCCCGGCCGGCCCAGCCCACTCCCTCCCGCGCGCTCGGACTGACACCCGGGCCCCACCTATCAGTGAGCCCTCCTCTCTTCGCGCGAGCGCCGGACGCCTTGGCCCCACCCGTCAGCCCCCTCTCTCGCGCGCTCGCACTCGCTGACCACCGTGGCCCACCTGTCGGACCCGTCTTCCCCGCGAGATCCGCCCCCAAATTCCCCGCCTCGCCGGTAGAAACCATAGCCCCACCTCGGATTCGCTCTCGCCGGCCCCTCTCCTTAATTACTCGTCGGCATTGATTTCCCCGCGCTCTCCCGACCATTTCCCCCTTTATTTCACCGTGTCATCGCCCCCGGATAAGAGCTCGCATGCATGGCAGGAGCTCGCCGGCGTTGAAGAGAGCCTTTACTCTCGGCCTCCCCCGATTACGCCCCCTCTACCCCCGCCGACGACCCTATATAAACCCCCTCACCATCCGCAATGCACCCCTACGCCCTAACACTGCGAGAACCAACCGGAGCGCCCCAATTCGCCTTTTTACTCTCCACCGCCGCCCGCACTTCAATCGCCGCTCGCCGTCGCCGGAGCCCCTCTCCGCCCGCGCCGACCGCACCGCCGTGACCACCAGGACCTCACCGACCCCGGCCACCACTCCGTCGTTGACGAAACCCGCCGGATCGCCGTTGCCGCCGAGGACCCAAACGCCTTCGCCGCCTCCGCTCGTCGCTGGCCTCGCTCCGTCGACCGTTCGTCACCGCAAGGGTACCCTCGTGACCCCCTCGTCGCCCTCGTTCCATTTTAGGCCCTAGCTTCGACCGCCATCGCTCGCCGTGGCCTCTGGCCCGCTCGCCATCGCCGGAGAAGACGACTGGCATGGGCTGAGTACCCGTGCCGTGTCGGATTCACGCGCGACCATGCAATCTGGATCCGACGGTGACGATTAATTCCCGTGTGCGATTTAATCTGATCCGTTAGATCTCGGCGAAGGGGTATGTTTTAATCTCGTGCGTCCGTTAGTATTTAAAACCCGCGTTCGATCCCGTGCGTCCACGTGGTACCCTTTCGCGCGTTTTAATCCCAGCCGTCCGTTATCACTTAAGCGCCCCGCCTCGCCCTCGCACGTTGGATCTGGATCCAACGGTCCAGATTGGGCCGGACCACGCGCAGAGTGCGCGGGTTCACCGTGGGCCTGGCTCACCTCACGCCGCCGATGGATCCAACACCGGGCATCCTCGCCCTGCTCCACCCGCTCCGGCCGCTCAGCCGACGTCAGCCTCCAAGGCCCCGGTCTTGAAGGATCGCCAAGGGAGGTCGGTCGTCTGCTTCAACTGCCGCAAGGAAGGGCACTATTCGCACCAGTGTCCTCACCCCAAGCAACCCCAAGGCGTGGCACCCAACCAGGCGGTACGTGCCCGCGTCAATCACATCAACGCGGAGGAAGCTCAGGAGGCTCTGGAAGTCGTGCTTGGTACGTTCACTGTGAATTCCGTACCAGCCATAATATTATTTGACTATGGAGCAACACACTCCTTCGTCTCGGAAGATTTTGTGAAAATCAACGAATTGGACGTGCTCCCTCTATCCGTCCCCATGGTGATTGCCACTCCCAGCAATAGGACCTTAGCCCGGTTATACAGCCCTAAGGTTCATATTGAGATCCAAGGAGTATTATTTCGGGCCGAGCCAGTCCTCATAAAATGCACCGGACTCGACCTCATCCTAGGAATGGATTGGTTGATGAAGCACAAGGGAGTGATTGACTGTGCCAACAAGTCCGTCACAGTGGTCAACCTTGAAGGCGCAACCGTCACCTTTCGGATGACTAGTCGCAAACCACTCGAAGCGTCCCTCCACTCGCTAGCTCTTGAAGAAGTACCCATAGTCAGGGAGTTTATGGACGTCTTCCCTGAAGACCTACCAGGAATGCCTCCCAAGCGGGACAGCGAATTCAGAATCGAACTTGTCCCCGGGACCACTCCAATCTCCAAGCACCCATACCGGATGGCCGACAACGAATTAGCCGAGGTCAAGAGCAACATCGAAGACCTAGAGCAGAAATGGTACATCCGACCGAGTACCTCGCCCTGGGGTGCCCCGGTTATCTTTGCCATGAAGAAGGACAAGACCAAGAGGATGTGCATGGACTATAGAGCCTTGAACGACGTAACCATCAAGAACAAGTACCCATTGCCTCGGATCGATGACCTGTTCGATCAACTGAAGGGATCCTCGGTGTTTTCCAAGATTGACCTTAGGTCAGGTTATCACCAATTGAGGATTAGAGAAGAGGACATACCCAAGACTGCCTTCACCTCCCGCTATGGACTCTACGAGTATACAGTGATGTCGTTCGGACTCACGAATGCCCCGGCCTTTTTCATGAACATGATGAACAATGTATTCATGTAGTTCTTGGATAAGTTCATTGTGGTATTCATCGACGATATCCTCGTTTACTCCAATACCAAAGAAGAACATTAAACTCACCTCCGTCTGACCCTCGGAAAGCTAAGGGAGCAGCAATTGTATGCCAAATACAGCAAATGCGAATTTTGGTCGTCTGAGGTGAAGTTCCTCGGCCATGTCATATCCACCGGAGGAATAGCAGTGGACCCAACCACCGTGGAACCAATGACCAACTGGCTTCGGCCCATGACCGTGACCGAGATCTGGAGCTTTCTCTGATTGACCGGATACTACCGCTGGTTCATCGAGAATTTTTCAAAGATCGCCAAGCCTATGACCAGGCTTCTGCAGAAAGAAGTGAAATTTGAATGGACCTCAGATTGCGAAGAGAGCTTCCAGACCCTCAAGAATAAGCTCGTGTCAGCTCCTATTCTGACTCTGCTAGACATCCGGAAAGACTTCCACGTCTACTGTGATGCCTCTCGTCAAGGGTTGGGATGCGTCTTAATGCAAGAAGGGAAGGTGATATCCTACGCCTCCCGATAGCTAAGGCCGCATGAGTTGAACTACCCGACCCACGACCTGGAGTTGGCAGCCGTGGTTCATGCCCTGAAGATATGGAGACATTACCTTGTGGGGAATCGGTGTGAGGTCTTCACCGACCACAAGAGCCTCAAGTACATATTCACCCAACCAGATCTGAACCTCAGGCAAAGGAGATGGTTGGAACTGATCAAGGATTACGACTTGGGCATCCATTATCATCCAGGCAAGGCCAATGTGGTAGCAGACGCCCTTAGTCAAAAAGGGTACTGCAACGCCATCATGATTCAGGACCAAGCTCCTTTACATTACAAGGAGATGGAAAGGCTAAACCTAGGGATCACCACCCGATCGTACCTCGCTGCCTTGGAGTCTCGGCCTGTCTTGATAGACCAGATCCGAGAAAAGCAGAAGGAAGACCCGGACATCTTGGAGATCCAACAGAACATGCGGAAGGGTAAAGCCCCCGGATTTTCCGAGGACGAGCATGGTACCATCTAGTTCGGAAATCGGATATGTGTACCCGACCAACCTGAGTTGAAGACCCTCATCCTTCAAGAAGCCCACGATACTCTATACTCCATTAATCCCGGGAGTACCAAGATGTATCAAGACCTGAAGGAAAAATATTGGTGGGTCAGCATGAAGAGAGAAATAGCTGAGTATGTGGCCAAGTGCGACACATGTCGGCGAGTCAAGGCAGAGCATCAGAGACCTGCCGGACTTCTTCAACCCTCAAAGTCCCTGAATGGAAGTCGGAAGAGATAGGAATGGACTTCATCATGGGACTGCCCAGGACCCAAGCTGGTCATGACTCTATCTAGGTGATCGTTGACCGACTCACCAAGGTAGCTCACTTCATCCCGGTAAAGGCAACTTACACTGTCGCCAAACTGGCTGAGTTGTATGTGACTCAGATCGTGTGCCTTCACGGAGTTCCTAAGAAGATTGTATCTAACCGCGGGAGTTAGTTTACTTCCAAGTTTTGGAAGAACCTTCAAGAGGAACTCGGCACCTGGCTGAACTTTAGCACCGCCTATCATCCACAGACTGACGGTCAAACCGAAAGGGTCAACCAGATATTGGAAGATATGCTTAGGGCTTGTGCTCTAGACTTTGGCGGAATGTGGGACAAGAACTTACCCTATGCAGAGTTCTCCTACAACAACAGCTATCAAGCCAGCCTGCAAATGTCCCCGTTCGAAGCACTCTACGGACGTAACTGCAGAACGCCATTGCTCTGGGATCAAACCGGAGAATCGCAACTGTTTGGGACCGATATATTGAGAGAAGCTGAAGAGAAGGTCAAGATCATAAGGGACCAGTTAAAGATAGCCCAGTCCCGACAGAAGAGCTACGCCGATAACCGTCGAAGAGACCTAACCTTTGAGGAGGGCGATTATGTCTATCTCCGAGTCACTCCCCTCCGAGGCACTCAAAGGTTCAACATGAAAGGCAAGCTAGCCCCCCACTACGTCGGACCTTTTCAGATCCTCCGATGGCAAGGAGAAGTGGCCTATCAACTTGAACTGCCTCCATCTTTGGCAGGACTCCATGATGTGTTCCATGTCTCTCAGCTGAAGAAGTGCCTTCGTGTGCCCATCGAGCAAGCCGACCTTCAGTAGCTCAACGTCCAAGAAGACTTTACTTACATCGAGAAACCCATCAAGATCTTGGAAACCAAAGAAAGAGTAACCAGGAGTCGTGTAGTTTGCTTCTGCAAGTTCAGTGGGACAACCACCCCGCCGAAGAAGCTACATGGGAAAAGGAAGACGAACTAAAAGCCCAATACCCCGAGTTATTCGAGTAACGTTCTAATCTCGAGGACGAGATTCTTTGTAAGGGGGATAGGTTTGTAACACCCCAAATTTTCAAAACAATAAAAATATTATTTAAATTAATTCCTGGATTTTATTATTTTGGAAATACCTTTAAATACTTCCCTTTACCATTTTAAACTACATCATAGAGTTAATGACCAAACCAGGAGCTGAAAGTTTTTGTATAAACTCCCAAGACCAAGAAATATTTTTGAGAATTTTTATAAATTTTTATCAACTTTGGAAGTAGCCTTATTATTTTAAAACAATTTCTGCAATTATTTTAAACAGAAAACATTTTAAATAGTAACGGGCTCCCTCCCCTTCTTTTCTCTCTCCCGGCCGGCCCAGCCCACTCCCTCCCGCGTGCTCGGACTGACACCCGAGCCCCACCTGTCAGCGAGCCCTCCTCTCTTCGCGCGCGCGCCCGACGCCTCGGCCCCACCCGTCAGCCCCCTCTCTCGCGCGCTCGCACTCGCTGACCACCGTGGCCCACATGTCGGACCCGTCTTCCCCGCGAGATCTGCGCCCAAATTTCCCCCACCCCTCGCCGGCAGAAACCCTAGCCCCACCTCGGATTCGCTCTCGCCGGCCCCCTCTCCTTAATTACTCGTCGTCATTGATTTCCCCGCTCTCTCCCGACCATTTCTCCCTTTATTTCACCGCGTCATCGCCCCCGGATAAGAGCTCGCATGCATGGCAGGAGCTCGCCGGTGTTGAAGAGAGCCTTTACTCTCGGCCTCCCCCGATTACGCCCCCTCTGCCCCCTGGCCGTCCGCAATGCACCCCTACGCCCTAACACTGCGAGAACCAACCGGAGCGCCCCAATTCGCCTTTTTACTCTCCACCGCCGCTCGCACTTCGGCCGCCGCTCGCCATCACCGGAGCCCCTCTCCGCCCGGGCCGACCGCACCACCGTGACCACCAGGACCTCACCGACCCCGGCCACCACTCCGTCGCCGACGAAACCCGCCGGATCGCTGTCGCCGCTGAGGACCCGAACGCCTTCGCCGCCTCCACTCGTCGCCGGCCTCGCTCCGTCGACCGTTCGTCACCGCAAGGGTACCCTCGTGACCCCCTCATCGCCCTCATTCCATTTTAGGCCCTAGCTTCGACCGCCATCACTCGTCGTCGCCGGAGAACACGACTGGCACGGGCTGAGTACCCCTGTCGTGTCGGATTCACGCGCGACCGTGCGATCTGGATCCGACGGTGACGATTAATTCCCGCGTGCGATTTAATCTGATCCGTTAGATCTCGGCAAAGGGGTATGTTTTAATCTCGTGCGTCCGTTAGTATTTAAAACACACGTTCGATCCCGTGCGTCCACGTGGTACCCTTTCACGCGTTTTAATCCTGGCCGCCCGTTATCACTTAAGCACCCCGCTTCGCCCTCACACGTTGGATCTGGATCCAACGGTCCAAATTGGGCCGGACCACGCGCACAGTGCGCGGGTTCACCGTGGGCCTGGCTCACCGTGGACCCGAGGCATTTAAAATTTGGAAATAAATTCCAGAAATGCTTTTAAACTTCAAAAATTCATATCTAGCGCATTTAAACTCTAAAAATTGCCATTCCAATTTCAGAAAATTCATAATATTATTCTCTACCCATTAGTTCAATAAAAACAATATGTTACTTTAGACTTTTTCATGTTTATTTAAATAGGTATTCAAATACCCTTAGGGTAAAAATGTAAATTCAATTATTTAAATTTCAGTAAAATTCATATTTATTTTCTTTCTGTTCATATATTGAATACCACTACATTGCCCATGAACCTTTCATTTTAAATTGATTAGAATGTTTAAAATGAGATTACTCACATTTAAACTCTTTCTCAAAGAACAACACTTCACTTTAATTACATTAAAATTATTTATAAAATGAATTTCAGAACCTTAACAACTCTGTTTTTCTTTACTTTAAACCACCTTAAACCCATATGCTTGTTGTGTGATTTTATATTGTTTAGATTGGATGTTGTATTTATTTTACTTTTTATATTGGGAAGACTACGACGCCGTCGAAGAGCCAGAATATTTCCCGGAAGTTCCTCCCTCCCCATTCGCTGAACAAGGCAAGTCACCAAACCAATCTTTTGAGCATATTGAACCCTTGTTTTATTAAACTATCGCTAAAACCCATAGGTTATACATGCATTAATCAAATGAAACCCTTACAATATATTCATTTAGGATCCCCCGACCTTGATGTGCAACCCAAGCCATGCTCTCTAGCCTAAACTCCTTGTCATCATATGATAAATGTTATTAGCTAGTGTCCAATGTATTGACACGAATGCTATAGGATAAAAAAATGAGTCGTAGCGATTGGTTCTACTATATGATCCCCGTTATTCTCATCATTGGAATTCTGTCGGTGTTGGAGTTGTGGTTGTGAGTGGATGCATGGTGGGTTCCGGGTGCAAGCTAGGGCATTGGTCGGTAGCACCCGGGGCACTATAAGGACCGGTCTGAGGGATCCGTTGCAATACACTTCCGTACTAACCACAAGTTTAATGGGTAAGTCCTAACTATGGTATGGAGTGTTCCAAACCGAGGCCACCATTTGGAGATGGGTCAAGCAGCACCTGCGGGTGGCTTGTACAAATGTGGCGCAAAAGGGGGTGCGACGTTAGTCGGGATGCGGCCCGGCGCGCCGGCGAAACCTAGAGCGGGTGGTTATCGCTTGGAGCATTTCATGCTAAAGTTTTGGCACGAGTTCCCGTGGTATGGGTCATCTCGTTTGGGATGAGTGTGTGCCTTGTGGGTACAGTAGTACATCTCTGATCAGAGTCTTAAATCTTTTCGAAAAGCCGAGCCCACGTTCAAGGGTGGGTTGCGTGACATCCCACAGTTAGATTACTTGAATATGTATGTGCATGATGGTTTGACATGTAAGGACTGTTGTGCGAGGAGGTAAAACGTACTCCTCGAGTTAGATGATGTTGTTGATGCTCATGTTTACTTTTCCGCATGATTAAATTTGACTACACCAAATGCAATAACTGAAAAATGTACTTTTCCGCAATGTTGGCCATTACCCTTCCTTGTTTATTATCCTGCATTATTACTTGCATTTGTGGTGGCTTGTTGAGTACTTTTTGTACTCATACCCGTTGGACCCCACAGAGGATGCCTACTATGAAGACGGTCTGGAGTAGCGACCCAGTCAAGAAGAAAGATCCTGAAGAAGTCGTTCGTCATGCTTTTTAATTATTTTTATCGTTTTTATTAAACTCTGATGTAATAAATATGGTCTGCGCACCATGAATACTGTCGTATGTACGATTGTCGCATGATGAACCTCTTGTATTATTGTTTTTCGTTGGAAATTCAATAATGTTCCGATTTTGATAAATCGGGGCGCCACATGGAGCCCCTACCTCCCAAAGCCCCCGCCGCCTGGAGCAAACCGCCATCCGGAACGGAGCCCCCCCCCCCGCCCCCCTGTCGTCTGGAGCAGATCCCCCCATCGCCCAGAGCTGAGCCCCCCGCTGTCTACAGCTCAGAGCCGCCTCGCCCAGAACGGAGCCCCCCGTCGTCTGCAGCTGAGACGCCTCACCCGGAGCTATAGATGGCAATATTCAGAAAATAATTTCAATAGCTTTAATCCTCTACTCTGTAGAATTATGGACGATAATGAAATAAATCATTTACTTCGCTTGCATGCGCGCATGCATTAGACCTGAATTGCAACACTTGCAACATTTCCATACAACGGACCGAAACAACTACTTGGTATACACGGTGTGTACCTGTGTAGTAATTAAGAAATACAATATGGAAAGTCAATGATGAATTGAATTAAGGAATAAATTATGAAAGTTAACTAAAACGTGAAACTTATATAGTATATATAGAATCCAAATTATATTTGGTAGACATATATGTATTAATTATAGGCGCACGACATGAAAAGAAAAATTTTACATATATATGGCATGCGCCCACACATTTAAGTAAGAAAAAAAGGAATGTAAATAAAACTTTCTATGTGGTATGTCCGTAAATTTTAAAAAGACACAAAAATGTGAAACTTATATGTGTATATATGACACCTAAATATACTTGCCATGTATAAGTCGCTATTAATTATAGTTGTATGGTAAGTCTGAATTTGCATGTCATTATTATGAAATATTAAACAACATATGGAAGTAAAATAATTTTATACCCTTTATATTTGTAATTTTTAAGAAAAAGTAAGGATAGCTATATACGGTAATTAACATAGATGTCATGTATAGCATGCAAAGATGACTTCTACTGATTTCACTTTCTTTTTTGATTTAATAAGTTGTGCATAGTCGATGTGTGATAACCACAACCATCTAATCACACTACGTTTTCGAGCTTTTTCTTCCATGTGTGATGTTGCCATTGCATGCATGCAAATGCTGGTTGCACGTGAGAGGGGGAGCTTAGTTTTAGGAATGCATGCATGCAACAGATTGAATGGCTTAAATAAAAGGTAGTGTAGCTACACTATAGATGGCAGGTGAAGCAAATAAATAACAGTCGTGATCAATAGACTCCATGCAAGGCAATAATCTACATGCAAGGCAAGGAGTGTAATCATGCAATAAGTGAGAGATGAACGGTTCAGATCTTTCCAAAGAGTATGAGTACAAAATAAATGGTTGAGATTAATTAGATGAGTGCAGATGAGAGATGAGAGATGAGTACAAGTGATTTAGGCGTACTTCATTTTTATTAATTATGTTATATCTAGTTTTGTAAACTAATTGATGAGTGTTTTCACTTGCTTAAACAAATGTCATTAATTATGCGCATATATAACTAAAGTAAATAAGCTAAAAATAAGGATTTTGTGAGACATAATTAAGCTAAAATATGCATGGTGTTTGGATATTGTTGGCGTAAAAGATTACGCTAACAGGTTTCTGTAGAAAAGAAACTAACAAACGAAGTGTTTGCGAAGCAAACTGTTCTAAGCCTCCGAAAGGATAATAACTTAGAATAGTTCGAAAGTGTGTATTGAATCTCTTGTAATCGGTCCTCATTACAGGGTAAAATGGGGGGTATTTATAGGCCTAAACATTAAGGAAAAGACCTATTTACCCCTCTATTACAACCGACATTAAGGAAACTATTTGGTTTCCTTAATAGGGCTAAAATGGTAAAAGACTAATCTAATAGGATAGAAGATAAGTCTTCCATCATAGCTGGCAAAAAAGATCCTGAAGGGCTTTGGTTCGAAAACATACTTCGAACCAATGCCTGCCTTCGGGCTTCGAACTAGGTTCCAAGCACCTTCGAAGATGGCCTTCGGACAATCTTCGAACTGGTTGGCTGTCTTCATGCTGCTTTGGCAATAACCCCGAAGATGAGATATTTTCCCCCAACAGTAGCCCCTCGAATACGCTTCTCCGTTCGACCTGTAACGTTAGGAGAGCAGTATACGGAAAGAAAAGATAACCAATCATAGGGGTTATTGATTTTTGTTTTATCTCCGAAATACATGAAGGTATGAACTTCGAATCAATCATAAGGTAATTACTTTTCGAACTATCTTAGAACTGACTCAGGAAGTTCGAAAGTCTTTTTGGACTTAGAAAATATAGCCGTTAGTTTCTGTTTCTAACGGAGTTATACGAGGCGTTATTTTCGGAGGAAAATAACAGGCGGGAATGCGAAAGGGCAGAGCCCAAACGGTAACAAACGGAAAGTTTAGGCTATAAATAAAGAACTCCAGAACTTAATTGATTACCTTTTCACCGCTTCCTCTCAGTCAAAAACCTTTTGAGCCCTTTGAGTTCTTGAACCCTAGCCTTCAAGTTTTTGAGCCCTAGCTTCCATTCTCTCGGGTTAATCCGGCAATCGCGATGGTGAAGACCAAAGGATCTGCGCCGCCTTCGACCTTGGCTCGGCAGCAGGCAGCTGCGGTAGCGGCAGCGGCAACAGTGGCGGCGACGCCTTCGATGCAGGCGACAACTTCCATGGCGGCAAAGGGAAAAAATCCTCAAATCCCCGATATCCAAGGTCTGTGCCCACCCTCAACCAAGTACTTGGATCAATCCTTTGAGTTAGGACGGTCTACCTGCAAGAAAGAGTCTTTGGCAATCACAGCGGGGGGAAATATTAGTAATGGGGTTATGATTCGGAAGCCGGGCAAAGAATCAATTCCATCACCGAGACCCGGAGAAGTTGTAGTGTTCGAAGCTTTTTTCGAAGCGGGCTTGGGCCTCCCAGCTGTGGATTTTTTAGCCGAAGTACTTGACTTGTTTCACGTAACCCTCCCCCAGCTATCTCCGAATGCTGTAGCCAGACTAGCTATCTTCGAGTGGGCACTGAGAGCCGAAGGTTGTGAGGGGAGGGCTGAAATCTTTGCTGCGCTGCATAGAGCGACTTGTCAGCCAAAGACCTTCGTAGGCTCCGGAGGTGAGAAAGTGGTAGTTTCCTTCGGAAGCATCAATTTTAGGCTTCGTGATGAATATGCACTGCAATTCCCTGCCAAGGCCATCAATGCTAGATGGTACACCGATTGGGTTCTGAGGTGGTTTTATGCTGAAGTTGGAGTGGGTAGTCCTCTGGCTGGTCCCCTCAAGGAAATCCAGTTCCGGAAGGAAGCCTTAGTGCAACCTGACGAAGGTCAACTCGAAGCTCGCCTCAACTTGCTTCAGAAAATCAGCAAAAGGTTGAGCATGCGGGACTTAGCCGAAGAGTTCATCGGACTTCAAATTCCTCCGTTGATGGCCAACTGGCCTATCGCCTTCGAAGATGACTCGGAAGGCGGTCTTCGCAAGATAAACTATACTTCGAGCCCTGCAGGTAACTTCGAAACCAACATGCATAGTACATATTTACTTCGAAGAAAGGTTAACTTGAATTATTTTTTAGCTTCTTCAGCCCCTATTACTTCAGAGCAAATTGTAAGGGCTTCGGAGAAGATTTTGGGTGCTCCAACTCCGTCAGAAAAAGAATGGCGAATCAAATTAGTCGGAAGTTGGGAGCGTTTTAAGAGAGTATGGGGAATGCTGGAGTTGACTCCACCCCCTCTGACGGACTGGGTGCCTCAGGAGAAAGGCCCCAAGAAAAGAGTAGCCGAAGCCGGAGCTTCAGGTTCAGCAAAGACTCCGGTGAAGAAGGTGGCTCGGAAGCCAAAAAACCTCGCACCTTCGGATCCTGCTCCTTCAAGCTCAAGAACCTCACTTTCTGGTTCTAAAGAGGATGAAGGTATTTTATTAGTAAAATTAATTGATGAAGATGCAACTCAACGAAGTATTCTCATTGAAGATACTGCAGGTATTCCGGAGCCTCAAGCCAACATCGAAGAAGTAAGAGCTCCGGATACTCAGGAAGAACAATTCGAAGCCCCTATGGGTGTAAATGAGGCCGAAGTGCCTACGAACATACCGGAGTCTGGAGACAATGCTGATCAACCAATGACTTCGGTAGTTCAAGAAGACATAACTCAGCCCGGAGTTCCTGTGGATGAAGGTGGAGTCGAAGTCACTATGGCTTCGATTCTCGAAGAAGTAACAAGGACTCTTCAGGACGATGCTCCTGTAGTCCAAGATTTAACGGCTGATTCGGATGAGGACTACACTTTTGATCCTCCGATCAGTCCGGTACTCGATATTCCAGAGAATGTCGAAGGTAAATTTTACTTAATTCTTATCAATTTTTGCAAAATTATACAATGTGTAATATTTTTGTTTTTTCAGAGCCTCCTGTTGTCGAAGTATCCCTCGAAGATACAATTCAAAGACCTTCGACAACTTCAGGGCCACAACCGGGAGTTGCTCTACCGGGACCTGGAAGAGGAAAAAGACACATCGAGCCTCTCCCTGCTCAAGGATCGACTTCATCTGAGTCAACAGATGAAAGTGAATCGACTGAGGGGAGGCCATCTTCAGAAGTTCCAAGGGCCTCGGAAGAGCCCTCCGGATCCTCGCTAAGCAGAGCTGATCAGAAGGCTTTAGCACTGCTTCCTCTCATAACTCCATTTTTGGAGGAGAAAACCGGACTTGGGACTTTGGTTAAACCTTTGGGTGAAGCCAGTCGCAAAGTCGGGGAAACAGAGCTGGTAGCCCTTTTAAGCAGAGCGAAGGGTTCGGAGCTTAATATCGCTGTGGAAAGAGCAGCTTATCAGGTATAAAGCATCTTCGAACCAAATAATGAATTATATATGAATAATTTCTTATTCCAATTTTTTCTTTTTTCTTAGCAAGCAGTCTTAGCCCGCGCTGCAGCTTTATCGAATGAAAACGAAATTGCTCAACTTCGGGAAGAGAACGAAACTCTTCAAAGAAATTTTAACTTCTCCGAAGGTCGAGTAGCTCAAATGGACAATGTAATCTTAGCAGAGCGAAGGGCTAGGCAGAGCTTGGAGGCTGCAAAGAAAGAGCTCGAAGCAGAAAGAATTGTGCTTCGAGCGGAGATTGAAAGATTGCGGACGGAGGATGCTGCGAAGGACTCCGCACTTGTAAGGCTACAAGAAGAGGCTGGCCAACTCCGAACTCAAAAGAATGCTTTGACTGCGGAGAACGCTAGAATCTCCGGAGTTTTAACTGAAACAACTTCGGCCAAGGATATGCTTATTGAAGAAAAGGTTAAGTCCGAGAAGGTGGCTTCGGAGGTCATCGAACAAATGTTAGGTGTCTTGGAGTACTTCGGTACTACTGGATCACTACCTTCAGATGACAATGTAACTTTGCTGCGCCGGCTAAAGAGGATCCAAGGAGCAGCGAAGCAAATGAAGACGGCAGGCATACGTTATGGAGAACTCTCCGGACAAGTGTCTGCCCTTGGAATACTTCGCTACTACGAGGATTTGGGCCGAGCAATCACTCCGAGCGCAGAGAGCTCTATCATCTTCGACGACGACCGACTTCTAAAACCTTCCGAAGGTGTAGCTGCTGCTTGGCGAGCCTTCCAAACTTCATGGAGAGCCGAAGGTCGATCTGCGATCAAGGCTTGGATTGATGAAGGCCAACGCCAAAAGCAAGTTCGGAGCCAAGCTTCGAGCAGTCAGCCTCCTCCGAACCCGCAGGTTTAGGATTATTTAGGATTTTTTGATTATGTAAAGCTGATGCTTGTAAATATTTATCAATGAAAATCTTGTTTGTCATATTTTTAGGCTTTGCCTCTTATGGAAGATATCGAAGTGTTAGAGCTTAACAGCGAACTTCGCTCACTGTGGAACACCTTCGAACTTCTAAAGAGTTATAAACGTCCTCGATTCCTTATCCCTCGAGATGACTCCGGCGTTATTGCGCCCGAAGTAATCAAAGACGTATTGTCTTATATTAAAGAGGAAGATAAAGAGATCGACGCAAACACCTCGTCTTCTGAAGACACTAATTGGTCCGATGAGGAGCCATGCTGAATAGCATGGGCCTCATGGCTCCAGAAGTGATGAGTCATTGTCAACGATAGTCAAAGAGGACAGAAGAAGAAGAGATCTGCTGTCTTATGGGCCGCGTGTGACTCAGGTACACGGGCAGCGAGCGACTGTCGGGCAGAGGAGGCTGCGAAGTCGGGCTGGCCCAATCCGGGTGCATGGGCCAGAAGCAGTAGAAGACCCACTGGGCTGTTGACCAGGACTGACTCAGGTACACGGGCGGTGAGCGATTGCCGGGCTGAGAGAGCTGCGGAGTCGGGCCGGCCCAATCCGGGTACCTGGTGCAAAGCTGGTGGAGGCTTTGTCAGTTTCGGCGTAAAACTGACAACCATTGATTCTGTATCCGACTGTCCAGAAGAGAAGCCGTAGTCGCTACGAAAACTTAGCTTCCGGATAAGTCATCTGTAACTCTAGGCCCACAAGTCAGTCTGTCGTGTCTGTAAAAATACCTAAGGGCAGTAGAGTCTTTTCCGTTATTTTTGAGTCTGTAAAAACCCTAAGGGGCAGGTAGAATATTCCTAGTGTTGGGCTGCCTATAAATAGGACCTCAACCCCTAGGGTTTGGACTACCCTTTTTGCTGAAAATCAATACTCCTCCTTTGGGTCACTTTGTTTCTTGCATTCTCTCTCTCCTGTTCATGCGTGAGCCACCAGGCAACAAGCCTTGTTCTTCCTGAAGTTTTTAAGTGATTTTTGTTGTCTGGGAAAGCTTTTAATCTGGCTGTTTTTGCTTGTGCGAAGCATTTTTGTGCACTGCAGTTCATTCTCTGTGCGTGTGGTCAATTTATTTGGAACAGAAGCTTCTCTGTTGTATGTGTTCTTCGTGAGAAGTAGTACTAGTTCTTGCTGTTGCAAGTAGTACTACTACTCTGTAGCAAGTAGTACTACTTTCCTGTAGCTACAGTATGCTAGTACTTTAGTCTTGCTTTTTCTGTGTTGCTTTTTGATCGAGTTGGCAGGGTCAAAGTCCCTTTTCTTGTGTGAAGTCCAACTCTGTGTAGCAGACTTCGAATCTGCAAGCTTCGAATCTGCAGGCTTCGAATCAGCAGACTTCGAATCTGCAAGCTTCGAATCTGCAGACTTCGAATCTGCAAGCTTCGAATCTGCAGACTTCGAATCTGCAAGCTTCGAGTCTACAGACTTCGAATCAGCAGACTTCGAATCTGCAAGCTTCGAATCTGCAGACTTCGAATCAGCAGACTTCGAATCAGCAGACTTCGAATCTGCAGGCTTCGAATCTGCATACTTCGAATCAGCATACTTCGAATCAGCAGACTTCGAATCTGCAGGCTTCGAATCTGCATACTTCGAATCTGCATACTTCGAATCTGCAGGCTTCGAATCTGCATACTTCGAATCTGCAAGCTTCGAATCTGCAGACTTCGAATCTGCAAGCTTCGAATCTGCAGACTTCGAATCTGCAAGCTTCGAGTCTAGAGACTTCGAATCAGCAGACTTCGAATCTGCAAGCTTCGAATCTGCAGACTTCGAATCAGCAGACTTCGAATCAGCAGACTTCGAATCTGCAGGCTTCGAATCTGCATACTTCGAATCAGCATACTTCGAATCAGCAGACTTCGAATCTGCAGGCTTCGAATCTGCATACTTCGAATCTGCATACTTCGAATCTGCAGGCTTCGAATCTGCATACTTCGAATCTGCATACTTCGAATCTGCATACTTCGAATCTGCAACCTTCGAATCTGCAACCTTCGAATCTGCAACCTTCGAATCTGCAACCTTCGAATCTGCAACCTTCGAATCTGCAACCTTCGAATCTGCAACCTCAGAATCTGCAACGTCAGAATCTGCAACCTCAGAATCTACGACCTCAGAATCAGCAAACTTCGAATCTGCAGACTTAGTCAATTTGTTCTCGCTTTGCTGTTTAGTTTTCTTTTTAAATGCATTGGGTTTTGGGAGTAGGCCATTGATTCGAAAGAATTTTTTAGGCGCCCATTCACCCCCCCTCTGGTCGCTACTTTCGGTCCTACAAGTGGTATCAGAGCGAGGTTAGGGTTTTTCCATACCTTAACCGGTTCTAAACCCCAGTAGTGACTATGACGTCTCCAGGCAAGGTCCCGTCCTTGGAAGCCTATGGCTACAATTATTGGAAGACTCGCATGCGAGCCTATCTCATGAGCCAGGGTTCGGACATATGGGACATTTGCGTTCACAGCACGTTTGTCATTCTGCCAGTCGCTGAGCACGGTACTGCTGGTATCATTGCTCAGCATCTGAGCAACAGTAAGGCTGTGAATATTTTGTTTTCTGGATTAGGTCCCACTGAGTTTGAGCGTGTGAGTCATCTCTCCACTGCGAGAGAGATCTGGGCTACCCTCAAGGCACACCATGAGGGAACAGCCCAGGTCAAGGCTCGGCTCTATCAGACCTACCGGCGTGAATATGAGAACTTCACACAGAAGCCGGGTGAATCTGTTGAAGCCTTGTTTGGTCGCTTTCAGTCGATCATTAACAAGCTTCGGGACAACAAGGCTGAGGGTGCTCAGTTAGTCTCAGATCATGAGCAGGCGCTCAAGGTTCTTCATACCTTGGACCCAAAGATCTGGGAGATCAAGGTATCATCTATCGTTGAGAGCACTTCTTACGATACCTTGACCATTTCTGAGTTATTTAGCAAGCTAAAGGCCACTGAGGTAGATATCCAGTTGAGATCAAATCTCACTGGCTCTGGATCAAAATCCCTGGCCCTTGCTACACCTTCTGTTGATCCCTCTGCTGTGAGTTGTGCTGGGTTCTCCTTGATGTCTATCACTGAGGACCAGCTTGAGTTGTTGGGAGATGATGATTTGTGTCTCTTTAACAACCGGGTGCGTCGTGTCTATGATAAAAGAATGTTCAAAAGACACGGCACAAAATCCGGATGCTTTGAATGTGGTGATCCAGGACACTTCATCGCCGACTGCCCCAAGCGCAATGGATACAAGAAGGGCACCGGTAGCAGCTTCCACGACTCCGGCAAGCATGAGAGCCCCTCCTTCACCAAGGGCAAGCCGAAGACCCGGTTCTTCAAGAAGGCCCTGAAGGACTACCGGCGAGAGAACAAGAAGCGCGACAAGGCCTTCTTCGCCGAGATGGAGAAGAGCTACTCCAAGAGATCCACGTCTTCTTCCTCTTCATCGAGCTCAAGTGATGAGGAGATTACCATCAAGAAGGGGAAGGACAAGGATGATCCGGCGGGCCTCTGCTTCATGGCTTTCGGAGACAAGCCGAAGAGCCGCACACACCAGCGCCGAAGATCCCGCAAGAGCTTCTGCTCCATGGCTCTTGGGGATAGAGAAGAAAAGAGCTCCTCCGACGACTCCGACGACGACGATAGCAAGGTATCATCTTATGAGCGTGAAATTGTTGATTTACTAGAGAGCAATCGTCAGGAGTTAAAGTATCGGGAAAAACTGCTTAGGGGGGCCAAGAAGAGGATAGATGAGCTAGAGAGTGAGCTTGCCGTGGCCAACGGCAGAATTGAGAGTCTATCCTCTTCCCCTTGCTTGGGTGTTAGCAGTGAGTGCCCGAAGTGTGAGGTGCTTCTGTGTGACCTGTCGACTCTGAAGTCCAGGTACACAGAAAGGGTTGATGAGAGGGACGCTTTGGCCACTGAGCTTGAAAGCGCTCAGCAGGAGCTGAAAGATGCTCACGCCACTGTCGTCGCACCCTGTGTTGATTGCCCATCTCATCTAGCTGCCTTAGCTGAGCTGAAATCCAAGGGCGATGAGCATTTGGGTGATGTTGAGAGGTTGAGAGCTGAGCTTGCCCAGACTAGGCTAGAGCTTGAGACACTGTCAGTTCCACCCACTGTCTGTGAGAACTGCCTGTCTCTTAGAATGGAGTTGATTAAGCTAAAAGCCGGGAAGTCTGTCCAAGTAGAGAATGAGTGTGAGACCTGCTTGTCTCAGGTGGAGGTTCTAGCTTCTTTGAGAGAGGAGCTAGCTGATTCTCAGAATGAGAACTTTTACCTCCGGTCTATCCTGAGTTGGATCAGTGCCAGAGAGCCACAGCTTGGCATGATGATCCAGCAGTTCAAGAGGCAGGATGGGTTTGGGGTAGGTTACACCTACACCAAGGCTGACTTTGAGAGTGCCCTCAGCCGGGCAGTGGAGTGGAGTAAAATGACTCCAGAGCAGAGGTATCCCAAGACTCACTCCACTGAGACCTCCCAGGCTTGTCAGCCCAAGGATGGAGTGATCCATGAACCACCCAAAGCTCCACCCAAGAAGCCTATCTGGGTTCCTAAGCCCAAACTCCTCCACTGTTCTCTAGACTCTCTTCCTGGACCCTCTCAGCCCAAGAAGACCACACCAAACACTACCAAGCCCAAGAATCCCAAGCCTCAACCACATCCCAAGAAGCCTACCTATCATTGTGAGTTTTGTCAGAGAGACGGGCATCTTGCGGAGTTTTGCTTCAGGAGGAAGCGGGTTGAGAGAGCAGAGAGGGCTCGTAGTGATCAGGTGCAGTTCTACCAGCAGGGTGGTAGACTGCGTGTTCCTCGGCGCGGGGAGAGGCTAGAGGCCAGGCCGCGTCGTGTAGGTGGTGGTAGAGGAGACGATTTTCCTACCCGTGCTCCAGTAGGTGGTGTTCGTTCCGGCAGAGTTCCAGACCGAGTTGGCTACGGTTCTGGACCTCGTGGCCGTAGGGTTAGGAAGAACCATGGACCGCGTTTTGAGCCGCGTTTTGGTCCAAACTCTTTTGATGGTTTTCGCTTTCCATCTTTTGAGCAGATGGCTCGACACTGGTTTAGCTCTTTTGCTAAACCTGGTGTCGGACCATTTGCTCCCACTTACAGACATTGATTGTGCAGGACCGGGGACTGGAGGATGTTTGGATCATGGACTCAGGATGCTCTCGCCACATGACGGGACATCGCAGATGGTTCTCCAGTCTCACTCCCCCGAGCTCCAAAGAGTACATTACATTCGGGAACAGCGGTCAAGGGAAAGTAAGTGGCATAGGCTCAATCAGCATCTCAGACCATTTCTCTTTAAAGAATGTTGCTTTGGTTAAAAATCTGAACTTTAATTTAATCTCTGTGTCGCAACTTCTTGAGGATGGTTTGGAAGTGCGTTTTAAGAAGGGAAATTCTTCTGTGATTGATTCTAGAGGGTCTTTGGTTTGTCAGATTTTACCCTTCGGTAAAGTTTTTCGAATTGACTTCTCTAGTTCTTTTGGCCCTTCTCGCTGTTTGATTGCTGGATCTTCTTCTGAGCTCTGGAAGTGGCATAGGAGGTTAGGTCATTTGAGTTTTGATCTGCTAGTCAGGTTAAGCTCTATGGACCTCATCCGAGGATTGCCCAAGCTTAAAATGGAGAAGGATCTAGTTTGTCATCCCTGTCGTCATGGGAAAATGGTTGCCGCTTCTCATTCACCTGTGACTCAGGTGATGACTTCGTATCCAGGCGAGCTTTTGCATTTGGACACTGTATGTCCAGCTCGGGTACGCTCAGTCGGTGGGAAGTGGTATGCACTTGTGATTGTTGACGACTTTTCTCGTTTCTCGTGGGTTTTCTTTTTGGAGTCTAAGGATGAAACTTTTCAATTTGTCCATGACCTGGTTTTGAAGCTGAAGAATGAGAACAATGGTCGGATGCGAGCAATTCGCTCTGACAACGGCTCTGAGTTCAAGAACTCTCAGTTCGTCAGCTTCTGTGGTGATCAGGGTCTGGACCATCAGTTTTCTTCTCCTTACACTCCCCCACAGAACGGCGTTGTGGAACGAAAGAACCGCACGCTAGTTGAGATGGCCAGGACGATGCTCGATGAGCACAGGACTCCTAGGCGTTTTTGGGCTGAAGCCATGAACACGGCTTGCTATCTGGCCAATCGCATTTTTCTTAGAGCTTACATTGGTAAGACATCATATGAGTTGCGGTTTGGCAGACAGCCCAAGGTGAGCCACTTGCGAGCGTTTGGCTGCAAGTGCTTTGTGCTCAAAAAGGGAGGGCATTTGGACAAATTTGAGTCTCGTTGCTGGGATGGTGTTTTTCTTGGTTATGCATTGCATTCTCGAGGCTTCCGTGTTTGGAACCTCGAATCCCAGCTGCTTGTCGAGACGTGTGAAGTTTCATTTGATGAGTCCCTGCCTTCTTTGACTCCTTCTTTTGAGCTTTCTGGTGATGATGAGCTCGGAGAGTCCATCTTCGAGGAAGATGAGGATACTCCAGCTGCTGTTGAGGGTGGGCCTTCTGCATCCCCCGCAGAGCCCACACCTTCTGTGACTTCGACTGATGATGAGGGCGGACCTCTGATCACTTCTTCCACTTCGATCGAGCCCCCTCAGTCGAGTCCAGAGGTGCCAGCTGCTGACTCCGGTGAGGTGACTTCAGATCACCAGGGAACCCGAGCAGTTCAGCGTGACCACCCCTCAGAGCTCATCATTGGTGATTTAACTGAAAGGACTTTGCGTTCTTCTGCCTCTCTCGCTGTGTTTGCTGAATCTGCATTTGTTGCATCTTTTGAGCCCAGAGACATTTCTCATGCTCTCTCTGATTCTAATTGGATTAATGCCATGCAAGAAGAGCTTGAGAATTTTGTCCGCAATCGGGTTTGGACACTAGTTGAGCCGCCACCAGGATGCAACCCCATAGGCACCAAGTGGGTATTCAAGAACAAACAAGGTGAAGATGGGGTTGTGGTGCGCAACAAGGCTCGACTAGTCGCCCAGGGTTATTGCCAGAAGGAAGGTATTGACTTTGAAGAAACCTTCGCTCCTGTGGCCCGTCTTGAGTCCATTCGTATTCTTCTAGCTTTTGCCGTTTCAAAGGGTTTTAAGCTTTTTCAAATGGACGTTAAGAGTGCTTTTCTGAACGGGTTCATAGAGGAGGAGGTATATGTTAGGCAACCCCCCGGTTTTGAGAACCCCAAGTTTCCTCGACATGTTTTTAAGTTGCATAAAGCTTTATACGGGTTGAAGCAAGCCCCCAGGGCTTGGTATGACCGGTTGAAGCAATTTTTGTTGGGGAAGGGCTTTGTGATGGGTTCTGTGGACAAAACTCTTTTCTTGCTCAGAGATGCTTCAGATTTTTTAGTTGCTCAGATTTACGTGGACGATATTATCTTTGGCGGTACTTCTGATTCTCTTGTGTCCAAGTTTTCTGAGCAGATGCACAGTGAGTTTGAGATGAGCCTCATGGGTGAGCTTAAGTACTTTTTAGGGCTCCAGATCAAGCAGACCAAGGACGGCACCTTCATCCACCAAGGTAAGTATACTCGTGACATGCTTAAGAAATTTGACTTTGGTGGTGAATTGAAGCCGCAGATGACCCCGATGGGCACTTCTGGGGGTTTGGACAAGGACGAGAGCGGTGTCAAGGTCAATGAGAGAGAATTTCGAGGGATGATCGGTTCGCTGTTGTACTTGACGGCAACAAGACCGGACATACAGTTCGCCGTGGGACTTTGCGCGCGTTTTCAGTCTTCACCACGCGCATCTCACCGGCAGGCTGTCAAGCGCATTTTCAGGTATCTCACCTATGCGCCTGATCTTGGTCTTTATTATTCAGCATCATCATCACTTGATTTATCTGGATTTTCGGACGCTGATTTTGGTGGGTGCCGGTTGGATCGCAAGTCGACTTCTGGTACTTGCCAGTTTCTTGGTTCTTCCCTTGTATCTTGGTCTTCTCGAAAGCAATCTGGAGTTGCTCTTTCGACCACAGAGGCTGAGTATGTAGCTGCTGCTAGCTGCTGCTCACAGTTGGTTTGGATGATTTCTACTCTACGAGACTTTGGGTTATTTTTTCCTACCAGGGTTCCATTATTTTGCGACAGCACTAGTGCTATTAGTGTAGGGAAAAACCCGTGTCTTCATTCAAAAACCAAACATATTGATGTGCGCTTTCACTTCTTGCGGGATCAATATGAAAAAGGTGTCATTGACCTTATTCATGTTGATACCCATCATCAGTTGGCTGACATTTTCACCAAACCCCTAGATCAGTCTACATTTGAGCGTTTACGAGGGGATTTGGATGTTGTGTATCCTTTATAGGATATTTTGCGTCAGTTTTTCTTTCTTCTCTACTCTTTTCTTGAGTCCTTTTGTGTGTGTTCATATCTTGCATATTCACGTATCACACTTGAGATGCTTCTGTTATATGATTGAACTGCTTTACTTATTCTAGCGGGTACATGCTTTTGATTACATGTCGATGATCATGCTTTGATTCAGTTCACTTGATATACCTGATATCTGTCATGTGCATGGCTTTTACGCTTTCAACTTGAAAAATGATCACCATTGCTTCTGGTAACTAGCATGTGTAGGCTGAGTGCTTTTGCTATCTGTTACATGCCTTGTAGCCAGTTCATCACATAGATGCAGATATGCAACTTGGACATCTTTATGCTTTAACATGGAAAATGTGCTATAAAATGATAAAAATCAAAAATGAATGAAAATTCCGTTCCTTTTTATGCTTAAGTCGAAAAGATCCAAGTGGGTTTGCTTTGTCGCATTATATTGTTCTGGATTGCTTACCATAGCACTTTGGTATGAACTAGGACAGTATAGTGTATGCCGAGATCAATGTCTTAAGCTTCTGATGGTCCAATTCTGGCCTAGGCTTGACTTGGTCGGTTAGCATAAGGTTTGACATGCAAATAACCCTTGGCACAAATGACAAAGGATAATGAAAAAGCCTGAACTGTAAACGGATAACAAGTTTGCTGAAGCACTTTGTTTTTTGAACAATGCTTATCTTGGTAGACATCAGTTAGCTTCTGCATTTCATGCTTTACCTTGCTTGTTTTACTAGAAAATGTGGTGATGCTTTTATTTGCCAAAACAGAAAAATGCGTGCTAAATGACTTTCTTTAGATATCATCTGTTGCACTGATCATGCCATGTGTCTTGGACAGTATCTCTTTTGCTATACCTGTTAGATACTGTATTTGCAGTCAATCATATCTGAGAAGCATGCTTTCTTCACTCCACCTGCACCCCAATTGCATTCACTGCATATTTTGAGGGGGAGTTGCATTTCAGGGGGAGTCTGTGTCTCTTTTAAGTGCTTGATGAGTTCACTTGTCAACAAGGGGGAGAAAATTTGGGATCAGAGTTTAAGGGGGAGTTCTTACTCTGTTGATATCCTTGTTGTCCTAAAAATCGCACTCATTTTGAGCTTTTACGTTTTGGTTAACCATAATGACCACCTCTTGCTTTTGTTCGGCTTTTGGTCATTTAGGTTAAACTTTTACCTTATTTTTCTTCTTCTTTGTTTCCTTGTGTTTTTTTTTTGTTTTCGTGTTTCCACATTTGTTCGCAGGTGCTGAAGAGCTGTGAAAAGAGGAATGTTGACAATGCACTCATCAAGGGGGAGATTGAGGAGCCATGCTGAATAGCATGGGCCTCATGGCTCCAGAAGTGATGAGTCATTGTCAACGATAGTCAAAGAGGACAGAAGAAGAAGAGATCTGCTGTCTTATGGGCCGCGTGTGACTCAGGTACACGGGCAGCGAGCGACTGTCGGGCAGAGGAGGCTGCGAAGTCGGGCTGGCCCAATCCGGGTGCATGGGCCAGAAGCAGTAGAAGACCCACTGGGCTGTTGACTAGGACTGACTCAGGTACACGGGCGGTGAGCGATTGCCGGGCTGAGAGAGCTGCGGAGTCGGGCCGGCCCAATCCGGGTACCTGGTGCAAAGCTGGTGGAGGCTTTGTCAGTTTCGGCGTAAAACTGACAACCATTGATTCTGTATCCGACTGTCCAGAAGAGAAGCCGTAGTCGCTACGAAAACTTAGCTTCCGGATAAGTCATCTGTAACTCTAGGCCCACAAGTCAGTCTGTCGTGTCTGTAAAAATACCTAAGGGCAGTAGAGTCTTTTCCGTTATTTTTGAGTCTGTAAAAACCCTAAGGGGCAGGTAGAATATTCCTAGTGTTGGGCTGCCTATAAATAGGACCTCAACCCCTAGGGTTTGGACTACCCTTTTTGCTGAAAATCAATACTCCTCCTTTGGGTCACTTTGTTTCTTGCATTCTCTCTCTCCTGTTCATGCGTGAGCCACCAGGAAACAAGCCTTGTTCTTCCTGAAGTTTTTAAGTGATTTTTGTTGTCTGGGAAAGCTTTTAATCTGGCTGTTTTTGCTTGTGCGAAGCATTTTTGTGCACTGCAGTTCATTCTCTGTGCGTGTGGTCAATTTATTTGGAACAGAAGCTTCTCTGTTGTATGTGTTCTTCGTGAGAAGTAGTACTAGTTCTTGCTGTTGCAAGTAGTACTACTACTCTGTAGCAAGTAGTACTACTTTCCTGTAGCTACAGTATGCTAGTACTTTAGTCTTGCTTTTTCTGTGTTGCTTTTTGATCGAGTTGGCAGGGTCAAAGTCCCTTTTCTTGTGTGAAGTCCAACTCTGTGTAGCAGACTTCGAATCTGCAAGCTTCGAATCTGCAGGCTTCGAATCAGCAGACTTCGAATCTGCAAGCTTCGAATCTGCAGACTTCGAATCTGCAAGCTTCGAATCTGCAGACTTCGAATCTGCAAGCTTCGAGTCTACAGACTTCGAATCAGCAGACTTCGAATCTGCAAGCTTCGAATCTGCAGACTTCGAATCAGCAGACTTCGAATCAGCAGACTTCGAATCTGCAGGCTTCGAATCTGCATACTTCGAATCAGCATACTTCGAATCAGCAGACTTCGAATCTGCAGGCTTCGAATCTGCATACTTCGAATCTGCATACTTCGAATCTGCAGGCTTCGAATCTGCATACTTCGAATCTGCAAGCTTCGAATCTGCAGACTTCGAATCTGCAAGCTTCGAATCTGCAGACTTCGAATCTGCAAGCTTCGAGTCTACAGACTTCGAATCAGCAGACTTCGAATCTGCAAGCTTCGAATCTGCAGACTTCGAATCAGCAGACTTCGAATCAGCAGACTTCGAATCTGCAGGCTTCGAATCTGCATACTTCGAATCAGCATACTTCGAATCAGCAGACTTCGAATCTGCAGGCTTCGAATCTGCATACTTCGAATCTGCATACTTCGAATCTGCAGGCTTCGAATCTGCATACTTCGAATCTGCATACTTCGAATCTGCATACTTCGAATCTGCAACCTTCGAATCTGCAACCTTCGAATCTGCAACCTTCGAATCTGCAACCTTCGAATCTGCAACCTTCGAATCTGCAACCTTCGAATCTGCAACCTCAGAATCTGCAACCTCAGAATCTGCAACCTCAGAATCTACGACCTCAGAATCAGCAAACTTCGAATCTGCAGACTTAGTCAATTTGTTCTCGCTTTGCTGTTTAGTTTTCTTTTTAAATGCATTGGGTTTTGGGAGTAGGCCATTGATTCGAAAGAATTTTTTAGGCGCCCATTCACCCCCCCTCTGGTCGCTACTTTCGGTCCTACATCCGAAGACGAAGGTGAAGCTCAAAATAAAAGATCTGAAGATCTTAGAAGCTGGGAGAGAAGTCCCGAGCGGCTTCGAACATGGGCCGAGCTTCAACAAGAGCAGAAGGATTTTAGAGCTTCGAAGGGGAGGAAGAGAGTTAAACGTAAAGTTCTTAGAACTTCCGATGTTGGAACTAGTCATTCCACCCCTGGCTCTCGGGACCGAAGAGGTCTCCGATTCCTTCTTGGTATAGATACCAATTTTTCATGATGTAATCTGTAAACACATTTGTTTCAATAATGAATGCCGATTTAAAATTGTCTCCATATTACTAGCCCCTCTTTGGGTATAAGCAACTTCGAACTGTATTCAAAGATGGTTATGCGCAAAGAAAAAACTTCGGAGTACAATTTTTCTTGGGGGTTCGGAGCCCCTCTGTCATTTTTAAAGATCTTTTGAAATCTTATGAAATGTCTTCGACCTTTATAGTCGGAAGAATGGTAACTTGGTACCTTTGTTTGCTTTGCGAAGGAAATCAATTAAGATAACTTCGATGACACTTTAGTGTCTTAAAAAATTTGTCACTTTGGACTTATAAGAACAGACATTCGAAGCTCATGGCTTAAATGCTGTTTTGCTTTAGCCATCTTCGGCTGTTTTTTGCAGAAATCTACCAGCCGGAGCTTGGATTTCGCAGAAATTGTAGCCACCTTCGGCTATTTTTTGCAGAAGTCTACCAGCCGGAGCTTAGACTTCACAGAATTTGGCCACTTGGGCTCTTTTTTGCAGAAGTCTACCAGCCGGAGCTTGGACTTCGCAGAATTTGGCCACTTGGGCTCTTTTTTGCAGAAGTCTACCAGCCGGAGCTTGGACTTCGCAGAATTTGGCCACCTTCGGCTCTTTTTACGGAAGTCTGACAAGCTGCAGCTTGGACTCCGCAGATTTTGGCCACCTTCGGCTCTTTTTACGGAAGTCTACCAGCCGAAGCTTGGACTCCGTAGATTTTGGCCACCTTCGGCTCTTTTTACGGAAGTCTACCAGCCGAAGCTTGGACTCCGTAGAATGTGGTTTTGGGCTCTTTTACGGATGCCTACAAACCGTGGCCTGGGCTCCGGATTATGTCAGCCCCCACACCGGAGGCTTCGACTTTATGGGTACGAAGTCCGGAAATACAGCCCTGCTTAATACACTTCCCTCTCGAACGACTTCTGTCCCAGCGCGTCCGCTCGGGAGACTAGGAGCGTCAAGGGGAAGGCACGCTACAGGATGTACGCTTTATTAATTTAGAGGTGATTACAAGCGAATTACAAGGAGCCCTTATGCGAAGTATCGCTTTAGGTGCTCCGCATGCCAAGTGTGTGCTAACTCTTCACCTTCTAAATTAGCTAATTTAAATGAACCAGGGCGCCCCGAGCGGACGATTAGATATGGACCTTCCCATTTATTGCCTAGCTTCCCTGGTGCTATGATGCTTCGTAGAACAAGATGACCCGGCCTTAACTCGCTGAGCTTAACCTTCGGGTCATACCAAGTCTTCGTCTGCTGATGATACTTTGATAAATTAGCTACAGCTCGAAGTCTTGTCTCTTCTGACAGATCTAACGAAGCTTGTCTTTCCTCTTCGATGTCTGGTTCGGTGCTGCGAAAAGATCCTCCTTTGAGCTCCGTTGGAGTCATAGCTTCATCTCCGAATAGTAGTCTGAACGGAGTAAAACCTGTGGACATTGTTTGCGTAGTCCGAATGGACCACAGAATCTTCGGAAGCTCTTCGGTCCACAGTCCCTTTGATAATCCTACTATTCTTCGATTTAGCCCTGATAAGATATTTCCATTGGCTCGCTCAACTGCTCCATTTGACTGAGGATGTCTCACTGCAGCAAAACATAGTTGAATGCCTAAGTCTTCGCAAAACTTCCTGAAGGGTTCTGCGTCGAACTGTGTTCCATTATCAACTGTGAGATATCTAGGCACTCCGAACCGACAAATAATGTTTTTCCAGAAGAATTTCTGTACATTATTCGAAGTGATAGCTGTTAAGGGCTCTGCTTCCACCCACTTAGAGAAATATTCAATAGCTACCACTGCGAACTTCAGATTTCCCTTTGCTAACGGAAAGGGACCAATTAGATCCATACCCCATCTGGCCATAGGCCATACCGGAGCAATGACTTGAAGAGCTGTTGGTGGGCGATGACTCCGTCGACCCATCCACTGGCATCCTTGGCAAGTGCGGACCAAGCTCTCCGCATCAGCTGTTATTGTGGGCCAATAAAGCCCCTGGCGAAGTGTTTTTCCTGCCAGAGCTCTAGGGGCTAAATGACTTCCACAAAGGCCTTCGTGAATTTGTCGAAGAATTTCTTGGCCTTCGGCTTGAGATATACATCGGAGTAGAGGGGAACATACTCCGGCCTTGTATAATATACCGTTGATTAGCTGATAATTTCTTGCTCTGAGCTTTAACCTTGACAATTGGGGCTCTTCGGGCAAATTCGTTCCTCCTTGCAAGAGTTCTATGATTGAATCTTTCCAATCTGCACTAGGAATGCAAAGAATCTCTGCAGAAGCAACTTGTGGCACCGAAGGAATATTGAGCTCCTCATAGAAAGCTTCGTCAGGCACATCCACAGCTCCGGCAGCAGCCTTCGCTAAAATGTCCGCTTGCACGTTTTCAGCTCTTGGTATACTCCGAATGGAAATACCCTTGAAATGTGCTTCGATCTTGCGAATTTCTTCCAAGTACTTTGCAAGCTGTGGATGTCGGACTTGAAAACTTTTGTCTACGTGCCCTGCTACTATCTGAGAATCTGTTTTTATAATTATCTTTGTAGCCCCTAGAGCACGTGCTTTCCGGAGTCCCAATAAAATTCCTTCGTACTCCGCTATATTATTGGTAGACTTAAAGTTGAGTCTTGCGGAGTACATTGCTCTTTGACCTGATGGTGAAATTAATACTGTCTCAACGCCTGCTCCGGATGCTTGGAAAGCGCCATCGGAGTAAATAGTCCAAACTCCGTCATCTGATTTCTCCGGAGTCAACTTCGCAGGTGGAGTCCACTCTGCTACGAAGTCTGCTAGGACTTGAGATTTAATAGCTGTCCTTGCCAGGAAAGATATGCCGAAGGGTGCTAGTTCTACTGCCCACTTTCCAATCCTTCCAGTGGAATCTTTGCTTCGGAGCATATCTCCTAAAGGATACGAAGTTGGTACAATTACATTGTGAGCCAAAAAATAATGTCTTAGCTTCCTCGAAGCCATTATCAGAGCATAAACGAACTTCTCAAGTTCGGAGTATCTTGTCTTCGCTCCTGACAATGCTTCGGATACAAAATAAACAGGAGTTTGGACCAACTTCCATTGATATCAGCTTCTCTGACAAGGACTGCGCTGACTGCTGAGCCTGTGGCTGCAAGATACAGAAGTAGGGTTTCGTCCGCAATAGGCACCGTAAGTGTAGCAAGATTGCTGAGATAATCTTTAATATCTTCGAAGCTTTTCTGACACTCCGGTGTCCATGCAAAATCTTCGGACCCTTTCAAAGTTTTAAAGATTGGCAAACTCTTCTCCGCAGACCTTGATAAAAACCTGCTAAGTGCGGCCAGACGTCCGGTCAGCTTTTGCACTTGCTTTATATTCTCCGGAGGAGCCATCTTCTGCAGCGCAGTTATTTGAGTAGGGCTAGCTTCAATTCCCCTGCTTGAAACTAAGTACCCTAACAACTTTCCAGCCTTAGCTCCGAATATACATTTTTCGGGGTTAAGGCGGATCCCACATGCCCGAAGGCTATTGAATGTTTCTGCTAAGTCTAGGCTATGTTGGTGCTTTAAAGCACTCTTTATTACAATATCATCCATATAGGCCTCCACATTGCGACCTAATTGATGACCTAGAGCCTTAGCAACTAATCTTGAAAAAGTAGCCCCAGCATTTCTTAGGCCGAAGGGCATTCTTACATAGCAGAAGACTCCCGAAGGAGTTACAAAGCTCGTCTTGATTTCATCTTCACGCTTCAACCATATTTGATGATAGCCGGAATATGCGTCAAGGAAGCTTAGTAACTCCGAACCTGCAGTGGAGTCAACTAGTTGATCAATTCGGGGCATGGGGTAGGGGTCACGTGGGCACGCTTTATTCAAAGATGTGAAATCAATGCACATGCGCCACTTTCCGGAGGACTTCTTCCTGACGAAGACTGGGTTTGCTAACCATTCTGTATGGGCCACTTCTCTGATAATCCCAGCCTTCAACAGTTTTTCAACTTCGTCCTTAGCTAGAGCAGCTCTCTCTGCGGACATCTTCCGGAGCCCTTGTCGAATAGGCCGAGCCTTCGGGTTTACAAGCAAGCTGTGCTCAATAATATTCCGATCGACTCCGGTGATGTCTTCGTCAGACCAAGCGAAGACATCCAAATTTTCTTCTACGACCTTTTCCAAGGAAGTTGCAACTTTGGGGGGTAAATCTTTACCAAATTGAAAGGTGTATTCTTTACCATCTTTGACAATGACCTTCGTTGCAATCTCTCCTTCGGGACTTGGTCTTGGAAATGACTTCTTCGAAGCTTCGGAGGAGGCTGAAAAAATTTCTCCATTATCTTGGACACTGTTTACCTGCCTCGGATCAAGAGGAGGACCATGACCATATTCTGCCCTCCGAGCTATAGCTTGATCTCCGAAGACTGTCAAAACTCCTGACTGTGTGGGCATCTTCATGCACAAGTAGTTGTGATGCGCCACAGCTCCGAACTGATTCAACATGCCTCGCCCAAAGATAACATTATAAGCATAAGGGGCATCTACCACATCAAAGATAACTTCCTCAGTTCGGGCTAGTAAACCTTCTCCGAAGGTTACTTCCAGGCCTATCTGGCCAAGTGCATCTAGCGGAGGTCCTGCGAAGCCTTGCAGAGGACGAGCCGCTGGGAGGAGATGCTTCCGGGAAATGCATAACTGATCGAAGGCTTGCACAAATATGATATCTGCCGAACTACCTCCGTCAATTAGCACCCTTCGGACTTCTGTTCCTGCAATATCAGCAGTAATAACCAATGGATCTGCATGCGGGAACTTGATACCAGCCGCATCCTCCGCAGAGAAAGATATTGGAACATGAGACCACTCCGGCATTGCAGCTGCAGATGACGAAGTCCCAATGTGGCCTACTTCCCGAACGTACTCTCTTCGCTGTCTCTTGGACATGCTTCCGAGGGTACCTCCTCCGGAGATAGGGAGAACTACTCTCTTCCCTCTATCTTGCCCTTCTTCTTGCTTCGGAGGTGGCATAACATTGGCCACCGGAGGATGCCTTGCAGCATCAAAATTTTCTATCCGCGCCACAGCCTGAACCGGCTCCGAGCGCACTGCTGCTGCTGGACTTCGGTCGGTACTACCTCGACCCGAAGTTCTCTCCAAGTATTCTCCCCGAAGGGTAAGAATAGCCTTGCAGGTGTCAGTTGCATGGCTTCGGTTCTCTCCATGAATACAGCAAAAAAGGGTCTGGCCCTTGCCAGCCGTTTTTCCTGGTGGCTTCCAGCCACCGGACTTGTTCCCCGCAGACTGTGGAGCTCTTGGTACAAACTTCTGTGGGGGTGCAATGTTTAAGACTTCAGAACGAGGGTGCTTTTGCCCTCTTCTTCTATCATGTTGCACTTCGGGGACTGATTCTTGCGGCTGAACCGGAGTCTTCACCTCTGCTTTAACTTCTGTCAACACTGTCGAAGTAGCAGTAGTCCTCCGAAGCCAACCTTCTTCCGACTTCGAGTACTCCTCGAAGTATGACATCAACTGTGATACTGTGGTGATGCTCTTCCGATGCAATTTATCCAGAAGGCCTTTATGACTGACGCCTTCTCGAGCCGCATCAACCACCGAAGATGTGGACAACCCCCGAATTTGCGACTTCGTGTGAGCGAAGCGCTTGAAGTACTGCCTCAATGTTTCTCCGGGGAGCTGTTTCACTTGGAAAAGGCTTCCTGTCGACATGGGGGGCACGAAGGTGCCCTGAAAGTTACTTATGAACTTCTTCTTCAACTGTAACCATGACATGATTGATCCTGGTTTTAAAGACCAGAACCATCTCAACGCCACTCCTTCAAGGGCTAACGGGAAGCACTTCGCCATAGTTTCTCTGTCTCCGCCACTAGCTTCGATTGCTAGGGCATAAGAGCGTGCAAACTCACTAGGATCTTCGTCTCCGGCATACTTACAAAGCTTCGAAGCTTTGAACCTCGGATCGAAGCGAACCTTCTGAAGCTCGGGATGCAACGGAGATTCATTGTCGTAAGAAGCGTTCTCTGGAGCTTCGGGATAGCCAAGATCGTCGTCTTCATGCACTTCGGGGATAGCTGGGGTGACTTGAGGACGAAGCCTGTTCGCAGCCTCTTGTCGCCACCTTGCTACCTCGGCTTGAAGATTGGCCATTTGAGTGGCCATGTCTCCAAGGCTATCTTCATCTCCTCCGGAAGGACCTTCCGGGTCTTGAGAACTGGTATGATCAGTTCGAATCGGAATGGAGGGTGGCAGAGTGGCTCCGGGCGGTCGGAGTGTAGAAGGGGTTGGTGGAGAGGTTTCGTATCCTCGAGGGATAGAAGCCCCTTGCGGAGTTTGAGGTGGAGGGATAGTCGAAGACCCTCCGACTTCGACTGTGTCGAAGGGTATCTCTCCGGAGATCCGAGAGGACCTCCGAGTGGGATTGCGAGGTGCGCTCCGCTTAGGAGGCATGATGCAAGAGGTTGGTAGAGAACGAAGTTTTTTGGACTAAGTTCCCCACGGACGGCGCCAACTGTTGGCGTAAAAGATTACGCTAACAGGTTTCTGTAGAAAAGAAACTAACAAACGAAGTGTTTGCGAAGCAAACTGTTCTAAGCCTCCGAAAGGATAATAACTTAGAATAGTTCGAAAGTGTGTATTGAATCTCTTGTAATCGGTCCTCATTACAGGGTAAAATGGGGGGTATTTATAGGCCTAAACATTAAGGAAAAGACCTATTTACCCCTCTATTACAACCGACATTAAGGAAACTATTTGGTTTCCTTAATAGGGCTAAAATGGTAAAAGACTAATCTAATAGGATAGAAGATAAGTCTTCCATCATAGCTGGCAAAAAAGATCCTGAAGGGCTTTGGTTCGAAAACATACTTCGAACCAATGCCTGCCTTCGGGCTTCGAACTAGGTTCCAAGCACCTTCGAAGATGGCCTTCGGACAATCTTCGAACTGGTTGGCTGTCTTCATGCTGCTTTGGCAATAACCCCGAAGATGAGATATTTTCCCCCAACAGATATCAAACTTTTTCTTTCTCGGAACTTGGAGCATGCATGGACTTCAGTACAGAAAAGTAAATGGCAAGGATTTTTTCCAGTTTCTGCACGGCTAATCTTGGATTTTCATAGCAGCTGGCTCCTGATCAAATTAGAGTTACGATACATTTTCAAATAAAGTTTTGAAAATATTCCAAAGAAACAAGCAAAAGTAGCACGCATGACAGTTTCCTTGTTGATCAATTGATACAACACAAAAAAGAAACTCATCCGCTCATATCCCCATCATTAGACCATATCGCATATTATACCGATCTTAGCTAAAAGTTTCAGAGGAGAGAAAGAAAATGAGCAGAAAAATCTAATGTAATAGTAATCCTTTCCTTGGTCGGCATCCACCACGAAAAGTTGACGCAGACGCTGCCATTATTGGCGCACCCGCGGCAGGACGGCCACGGCCGCGGCCCGCCTCGCCGCACCCGTTGCACCTTGGCGCCCTGAGACGCTTGGTCGATGTTGACGTCTCCGCCTCCTCTTCTTGTTTCTCATCGAAGTGTGCCTGGGTGTCGAGCGCCAGCTGCAGCTCACCACACAGTGCGTTGACGGCGGCCTCGTTGGACAGCGCAAGCCCCCACCGCCCGGAATCGCCCGGAGCCCTACCGCCCGAAGCCTTCATGCGCTGTGCGAGGTGGGTGAGAGAGAAGGACAAGGACAAATATAGAAATGGAAATAGGATGGCAAGTTACCAAATAGATGGCAGGTGAACCAAATAAATGGCAGGTAAGCTAAATAGATGGCAATCGTTATTACCCATGCAAGGCAAGAATTTTCATGCAAGGCAAATCCTCATGCAAGGCAAAGGGAGTAATGAGACAGCGCGTGAGAGAATGTTTCATTAAGAAAAAATACATGAGGATGAACGGTCCAGATGCTCCAATAATGACAGATGAGAGATGGATTCTCCAGATACTCCCAATAATGATAGATGAGAGACGAGCAGTCCAGATGCTCCCAATGATGACAGATGAGAGATGGACGGCCTATATGCTCCCAATGATGAAAAAACCTAAACTCTTTATATAGTAGGGTAGATGTACTCATCACTATGTCCTGAGTGAAAACTTCATGTAGCCATGTGCCCTAATATTGCTAGTTGTTTGCTAGAAATGCATGACTTACATTTTTGCAACTATGATAATGCATAGGGCATTGACATGCAGTATAGCACCACTCATCACCTTGGACATGTTGGATAGACAAGAATCATTTATAATTATGAAACAGAGGGGAATCGTACAATGTATTCCGTCTTTAAATTCCAAATAGCGTGATTGGACTGACGATTGAAATGACCTAGTGCTAACTGAAAACATATACTTAGGCTTCACTATTTATATGAAAAGTGACAAGCAGCTGTAAATGCATGAATCTTCTCTTTTGGCTCTGAGCATTTGGGTTATAGAGTGAAATGATTTAGATAATCAGGGTGAATGAGCTCAACAATATAAAATTTGAATATGACAATGGCCAAGATTGCAGGTCTATAAGAAATATCGTCGTAGGATTTCAAATGTTGTTGAAACTTGTGTAAAAGACAGGCATATATAACTAGATGGAAAACATTTGGTGTCCTAGGGAAGGGGCATCCCCATTACAGTTGAATTCAGCTTGATTCAATTATTGAAAATATTCCCAAACAAATCATGAGTATATTTTAGATAATTTTTATAAACCTGCCATTTTTTCTTGATATCTGTACGGATTTTACACTCGTGAATTCTTTTGGAATGTATGAATCATTACAACATGGTGAATTCGATAACAAGAACAGGGACTGTATTCTAACTGTAGTACTTGTCTAACTGTGAGGAAAAAGTGCTATTGCTAGTAGACAGGATGATGGAGGGTAGACACTGAGCAGAATTATGCATGCAATGCTAGCCTGGATAGTAAAAACATTAGCTATTAGTTTTGTGGGACTGGAAATTATTTTTGGACCAAGCTGTATTATGAATCATTGAGGTCACTCTTGGTCAATGCGCCCATATATTCTGCCATATCATAGTTTCAGATTTTCAAGGTTTTGAAAATAAGACACTATTCAATGTTTGTTGACAAACTGCTCATACTAACATTATGATATGATTCAAGGATGCTGATGTGAATAAGTTGCGGACAACTGCTGGTTCGGATGGTTGGAGAACATCCGCTGCACCACGTTCTTATTGGCCTTGTATGTTTGTCTTGTAATGTTATGAATATTATTGTGTACAGTAATTGAATAATGTTAAAGTGGATAATGTGGCGTTTAATGTGCCAATTTATAGCCCCTCCAGCTGTGACTAATGGATTCTTGCGTGTTCGGTGCAATGGTGGATTGAATCAACAACGAAGTGCGGTATGTTTCACTGGACTGATTTCAGTTCTATGTAATTGGTGGCTTTCTATGTCATCAAATTTCTGTAGTTTTTGTAGGCAAAAATGCATTCCTGAAGAACTGATACTTGTATTTTATTTTTCTCATAGATATGTAATGCTGTTGTCGCTGCTCGAATAATGAATGCTACACTATTTCTACCGGAGCTCGATACAAATTCTTTCTGGTGGGATGAAAGGTAAATTCTTTTCTGAAATGGTCACTAATGTGTAACATGTGGCTTGTATCTGATTTATGAGTTCCTTCTGATATCAAGTGCATACTGCATTTCACATGATCGGTTCTTTATTCTTGACTATTTCACCTTCCATTGGTTCATGAAAACTTCATTCCCTGAAAAAAAGATTTTGAACGTTCCTCTTTAGACTTTAGGGAAAATTACTCGCATGCCATTATAATTTTATAATTTTCAGAAATTGCCTACATGTCGTTGTCAGTGACTATGGCAGTCTCCATTTATCAGTGACACACCTATGACATATTGGCAAACCGTAAAAATTGTAATGACATGGAAAAAATTAACCCTAGACTTTAATAGTGGTTTTTTGCCAGCTCTTGACAGTTTACTGTATGATGCAGTACAGTTTACAGTTTGCTGTAGGATGCAGTACATTTTACAGCAATTTTATTGTATGCTTTGAGAAATCTTTATCATTTGGTGTTCCAACAGTATTTGTTATGCTGTTTGTATTAATAAAGTTTGCATGTTTGTAGTTAATATTCACTTTTGGCCTTTATATATATGTCCAGTGGCTTTCCAGGTATCTATGATGTTCCCCATTTTCTGAAGACTTTAAAATATGATGTTCGTATTGTTGCAAGTCTGCCAGAGATTACATCAAAAGGAAAGACCAAGAAGATGAAATCTCATCAGGTTTGCATGTAATTCTATTGTACTTTAGGTAAAGTTTGAAGCATTTTTCAGCAGTAACTTTGTGTCACAACTTTTTCAATATATTCCAGATTCGTCCACCTAGAGATGCTCCGTTAAGTTGGTATACAACAATTGCTTTGGAAGAAATGAAGAAATATGGGGCTATATATCTAACTCCTTTCTCACACCGTTTAGCAGAAGATATTGATGATCCAGAGCTCCAAAGGTTGAGATGCCGAGTGAATTACCATGCGCTCCGATTCAAACCTCATATCATGAAAAATAGCAATGAGATAGTGAGCATGCTACGATCTGAAGGCCATTTTATGTCAATTCATCTTCGATTTGAGATGGACATGCTTGCTTTTGCTGGGTATGTTATATTTGCTTGAACCATTTGCATATTACATGTTGATATAGTTGCCATCCCTTGCTTGGTTCTCATGAATCAAATGTAGTAACTTACTTTTACAATCTCGAATGTAAGCCAGTTTCGATTATTGAATGGATTAAATGATTGCATGTAGCATATTCACCAACATTGCTGTGCTGGTATTTCATTTTAGGTTCAAAAAATTGCTCACCGGCTGGATAATCAAACCATGGTTGTCACGGCGTCGCCTAGGCGCCGACTAGGCGTCCAGACGGTCACCGCCGGATGCCAAGGTGAATCGCCTCGCCTGGGTGGAGTTAGCCGCCCGCCTGGAGCTTCTAGGCATCGTCCATGGCGCCTAGGCGTGTCTGGGCGGGCGCCTAGGGTCCGTGGTAGTGTCTAAGGCGTGGCCCTCTGTCTGGACTTTCGGTTAACCCTCTTCCCCTTGCGAGTTGCGCCGCCGCCTCTGTCCCTTGCGCCGCCGGCTGCCAGATCTGCTGTCCCTTGCGCCGCCGGCCACCGTATCTGCTTCTCCTTGCACCGCCGGCCGCCCGGCCGCCACTGCTTCCCCTCCCATTGCGAGCTACGCCACCTCCTGCCTCTGCCCCTTGCGCCGCCAGCCGCGGGCTCCGCTTCCCCTTGCGTCGCCGTTGTCTGCTTCCCCCTCCCCTGCTCCCTCGCCGCAGCAGGCAGCAGCAGCAGGCAGTAGAAGGCACGGGCACACGGCAGCTCCGTTGTCTGCTTCCCCCTCCCCTGCTCCCTCGCCGCAGCAGGCAGCAGCAGCAGACAGCAGAAGGCACAGGCGCACGGCAGCTCCGTTGTCTGCTTCCCCCTCCCCTGCTCCCTCGCCGCAGCAGGCAGCAGCAGCAGGCAGTAGAAGGCACGGGCGCACGGCAGGTCGATTGTCTGCTTCCCCCTCCCCTCCTCCCTCATCGCAGCAGGCAGCAGCAGCAGGCAGAAGGCATGGGCACAAGCAGAGAAGGCAGCAGGCAGCAACAGAGAAGGCAGCAAGCAGAGAAGGAGAACTGCAGAAGGCAACACTGCAGCAGGCAGCAACAGAACTGCAGAAGGCAAGTAGAATGGCAGAAGGCTGAAGGCAGTAGAAGCAAGAAGCACAATGGTAGATGCAGGTGAAGGTAGTGGTGCCCTACAGGGGGAGGTTGCTTATGATCCATCAAAGGATCCGAAGCGAAAGGCTAAGTCGAAGGATCCTGGATGGAAGTATGGATTTTGGCCAGACTTGACGAACAAAGATTTGGTGCAAAGGTTGAAGCAACACCTTGCCACTGGTTTTGGTGATGTGCAAACATGTAGCAAAACAACCACGGCAATAATGAGAGAGATGCAAGAGTACATGAAGAAGACTACAAGATCAAGTAGGATAGTTTTAGATGATGATGAGGAAGATGATGAGGTTCAGGAGGTTGAGGTCAATCAAAATCAAGCTGCATCATCAAAGGCGTCTGTCGCATCTTCTAGTATCCCAAGTTCAGGGACAACGGCAAAAAGGAAGGCGGCTGCTCTTAGTTTCACACCGGTGGCTAAGGTGACAAAGTCAGTTGCTTCAATATTAAAGAAGACTCCAGAAGAGGTGGTTGAGGAAAGGCATTCAAAGCAACCTGCCCAAACATCCATAGAGGTAATGCATGAGAACCAAGGAAGAAAAAGAGAGGGTGGATAGGCATGTTGCAAACTTCTTTTATCAATGTGGCATACCATTCAATGCTGCTAATTCGAGGAGCTATGATATTATGATGGAGTCCGTTGGACAATATGGGCATGGGTACAAGCCTCCTAGTTACCATGAGCTAAGGGTGCCATTACTTGCCAAGGCAAAAAAGAGGTTTTAGCTATACGAGAGGGGCTAGTGGTTGCATGGAAAAAATATGGCTGCACAATCATGTCTGATGGATGGACTGATAAGAGGAGGAGACACTTGATAAATTTCCTTGTCAATTGTCCTGAAGGGACCTTCTTCTTAGAGTCTGTAGATGCATCCTCCTAGGTGGCAATTGGACAAGTACTGGCAGATATGCTTGAGAAGAGGATTCCTGATGTGGGTGTGGATAATGTAGTTCAAATAGTCACTGACAATGGGGCCAACTTTAAGCTTGCTGGTGTAATTATTAGGAACAAGTATCCTAAAATCTTTTGGACACCTTGTGCTGCACATTGTTTAGACCTTATGTTAGAGGACATTGCAAACATAAAGGACTTCAAGAAGGACATCAACAATGCCAAGTGGTTGACTACCTTCATCTATAGGCATGGGAGACTTCTTGATGCAATGAGAGAGCATACAGGAGGAAGAGATTTGGTTAAACCCGCAGCCACTCGGTTTGCCACTGCTTTTCTCACTTTGCAAAGTCTATTAAAGCATAAGGATGCTTTGAGGAATCTCTTTCTTAGTGATGATTGGACTAGGTCCATATTGGCTTTCACGGAGGCTGGGAAGAAAGCTACTGATATTGTGATTTCCACTCAGTTCTGGAATACCGTAATGGATTGCATTAGAGCATCCCAACCTTTTCTTAGTGCTTTGAGGATTGCTGATGGGGATGAGAAGCCTGCCATGCCAGAGATTGCTGCAGCTATGTATCTAGCAAGAAAAAAGATAAGCACCGCTCTTGAAAGAAAGCCTAGGGTTCTAAAGAAGGTACTGGACATCATATATACAAGGTGGGTGAATCAAATGGAGCAAAAGCTTCATGGGACTGCACTATTTTTGAATCCAAATAAATTTTTTGACATCTCCAAAGAAGATGACAATGAGGCTTCTAGACTCCGAGTTGCCTTCAATGATGTCCTTGAGACTCTGATGTTTGATGATGGTGTCTTGCTTGTACAAATAAGTAATCAAGCGGATGACTATGAGAACACAAGGGGGATCTTTGCAAAGCCATTGGCAGTGAAGCAACAAAAAACCTAAAACCCTCGTAAGACCTACAATCCTATACTATTCTTACTATATTCTGTGTTCTAGCTCTAACATATTTGTACAACTATTGTAGTTGATTGGTGGGGTGCTTTTTGTGGACTAAGTAGAGAGCTACAAACTTTTGCAAGACGCATCATTGGTCTTTGTTTTTCAGCTTCTGGTTGTGAGCGCAATTGGAGCATATTTGAATTTGTAAGCGACTACAAATCATGTCTACTTGAGTACTTGTCTTTCATTCATAGATTGCTATATTGGTAAGTAGTAACTATTAATTACTTTGTAGATCCATACAAAGAAAAGGAATCGCTTGGAGCACAAAAGACTGAATGACTTGGTTTATGTTCAATACAACATGAAGATTGCGGAAAGGTTTAGAAAGATGCGGGTTGAAGGAACAAATTTCAACCCATTGATCTTAGAAGAGTTCCAATGGGACAATGAATGGGTTCACTTGATGGGAAATGATGAAGTCCATCCTGGAGATGATCTCTTTTGGTCTCATGTTGATGAAGCCATTGGTGCAAGTGAATCACTTCGGGCACCTAGGATAACTAGGATGTATGCTCGTACTCGTCAAAGTGTTCCAGCTTCTACCTCAATTATTGAAGAAGAAGAAGAACAAGTATCTGGAGGAGAGGATGATGATGATCACTATGTGGCCGATGACCTTGATATTGAAGATGATTTTGGCCAACCACCATCTAGTCCTCAAGATTGTGCTCCACGGAATGCCAATGAGAGTGGCCACGATGATATAGAGTTTGATGTTGATTAGAACCATTAGGAGAGTTTCATTGCTTGTTTGAACTTTGAAGTTTGAACCTTTACTTTGTTTGCTTGCTATGGACTTGTGTGAAACTTTATTTTGCATGTGTGGCTGTGTGCTATGAAGTATGAACTATGAACTATGAAGTATGCCCTCTGTTTGCTATGGACATGTGTGCTATGTATATGTTTGCTGAAATGCAAAGTGCTGAGTGCTGACCTATGTTTGCTGATTTTAATTGGTCGCCTAGGCGAGGCGCCCACCCTAGGTGCCTAGGCGTCCAGTCGGCCCCCTAGCGACTGGTTTCGCCGGGGCGCCGTGACAACCATGAATCAAACTGTTCAAAATATTTTACTTTCTGTGTCATGCCTGTCACCGACAGGGATTTCCGTAGAATTGGTACAAACTAAACTTCTTAATTGATAGGAAAACGAGGTAGTTGGTCAAGGGCTTGGACCTTGTCATCGCGGCGGTGCCGTTGCGGTGACGCAACAAGGAGGCAGGGCATACAGGGAGGCAAAGCCTAAACTGAATACTCGACGCCTAAACACCTATTGAGGCCCTGTTTATATAGACAAAAGACCAGCCCGTCTAACAATGGAAATAACAAACTAAATCTTTACTTGCTAACTTAAGAGCTAATCAAATCTATTTAATTGATACTTATCTGTTCTCCTTGATAATCAAATCTATTTAATTGATATCAAATCTATTTAATTGATGCTTATCTGATCTCTTTGGGTATCTTTCCTTCTTTGGCCAGAACCCTTCCTGCTACAGTATCAGTGGTACTATTCAAATGAACAGTACCACACGATACTGTTCATAGGCGGGCTAGGCCCTCCGTCCCATGATTTGAGGCCATGACATCTCTTCCTCCCTTGAAAACTAGCTCGTCCTCGAGCTGGCCTATTGGTGCCCCCAACCTCCAGCTAGGCCATCGTCTGTGCGTGTGAGGGTGCCGCTAGGACATGTTGGAGCGCACCCCCCAGCTTCACCGGTCATGCCATCACCGTCGGGTTCCATTCGTTTGTGGCTCGACCACTGCTGTCACATTTGCTGCGCATGTCCACGCCGTTGGCGCCAGTGTCACCAATCGCATCGAGGACGCTGCCTCCGTGCCAGCTCGGGCCATCGCCAGCCACGTAAGCTGACCGCATTGCCGTCTCCACTGAGTCGCCTTAGCACGCCTGATTCGCCGCCGGGGCCCTCTCGATCTAGGCCACACGAGTTTCTCCCGTCCAGACCTCCTCTACCGAGGGCGGACACATCGTAGCCGGGGCCGCCCCCGCCGAGGTTGTGGTCTATGGCTATGTGTTTGCCTCTGCCACCATCGCCCAGGGTCGGCACGACATCACTAACCTGGTCGTCTTCGTCGTCGTCTCTGGATCAGTGATGGTTCTGGCACCCTCCTCCTTGGTGGCATGGGGGGGATCCCCCTGGTCACCGTTGTCGTTGCTTCTGGCCCATTGACTGTTCGAGCGACCGCTCCTTGGTTGCACGGCGTGGGCACCACCTGATTGACGATAGCCTTTGGAGGCCGACTTTCGTAATTCTTGGTGATCACCTCTAGTGCACCGACCCTCTACTCCAATGGTTGGATCGGTTGTAGCTTCTCATTGATGGTGTCCAGGCACTTCATGATGGCCGATTGCTGATGGAGAAGTGCCTTCTAAATTTCATCAACTTCGGTCCCTGACCCGATGCTATCTGGCGAGCTCGTGGCAACGGAAGACGAACATAATTGCTCTAATACCAGATTGTTACCGGCAGGGATTTCCATGGAATTTGTAGGAAAAGGAGGTAGTTGGTCGAGGGCCTAGACCTCATCGTCGCGGCGGCGCCGTTTTGGTGACGTGACAAGGAGGCAGGGGATACAGGGAGGCAAAGCCTAAACTGAATACTTGATGCCTAAACACCTATTGAGGCCTTGTTTATATAGACACATGACCAATCCCTGTAACAATGGAAATAACAAACTAAATCCTTACTTGCTAACTTAAGAGTTAATCAAATCTATTTAATTGATACTTATCTGATCTCCTTGGTAATCAAATCTATTTAATTGATACTTATTTGATCTTCTTGGCTATCTTGCCTTCTTTGGCCAGATCCCTTCTTGCTACAGTACTGGTGGTACTGTTCACGTGAGCAGTACTGCGCGTTACTGTTCACAGGTGGGTCATACCCTCTAGCCCATGATCTGAGGCCATGACATGCCTTTCTTATAAATATTGAAATACTTCATAAGTTTAATATAAATATTTTAGTTAATGTGTAGTTGACCCTTGTAGGCAGTCACCTTTCCTTTTTTCTATTGCTGATAATCTATGTAGCCAATTTAATATATCTTCTGGTTGATATGATATTTTTCTATTTTGTTGTCTGCATTTATGTGACTGAATTTTGTAATACATGTTAGGAAAATGTCCAGCATGGTACCATCTATTCCAAAGGGCCCAAAGGGCAATATGTACAAGAGAATGGAAGTTTTACAAATAAGCCCATACACTATACATTATATCTCTAGCACCCCCCTCAAGCTCAAGGTGGATCAACGACATTGAGCTTGGAAAGAAGAAAACAATGCTAAGCTCGAGAATGGGCCTTAGTAAGCATGTCGGCAAGCTGAATCTCTAAGGGCACATACTGAAGAGCAACTATCTTGTTCTGGACAGCCAACCTAACATAGAAGCAATCAATCCCAACGTGTTTGGTGAGCTTATGTTTCACCGGGTCTTGAGCAATACTAATAGCACCAGTACTGTCACACTGCACAGGCGTAGGGAAGGAGAGAGCAACACCAAACTTAGCCAAGAGCCACTGTAGCCAAGTCACCTCAGCAGTCACACATGCCAAAGCACGCAGCTCAGCCTCAGCACTAGAGTGAGAAACAGTAGTCTGCTTCTTGGTCTTCCAGGCAATCAAGGAGGAACCAAGGAAGACACGATAAGAAGATAGGGACTTGAAGTCTGAAGGATTAGAACCCCAAGTAGCATCAGAGTAAGCGTGGAGCTGGAGGGAGTTGGAACTAGAGAAAAAACAAACGTCGGTCGATAGTGCTACGAAGGTATCGAAAGACACGAAGGAGATGATTGTAGTGGACACTGGTGGGAGTGGACATGAACTGACTCAGGATGTGAACGACATAACAAATGTCAGGACGAGTGATGCCAAGATAGACAAGACTACCGACAAGGTGACGATAGCGAGTGGGATCCTCAAGAGGAACACTGTCGGTGGCACGAAGATGAGTGTGTAGCTCCATAGGAGTGTCCACAGAACGGTGATCAGTAAGACCCGAATGATCAAGAAGATCATGAATGCACTTCCTCTAGGAGAGGTAGTAGCCGTCAGGTGTGGATGTGACCTCAATCCCAAGAAAGTAGCAAAGAGGACCCAAGTCAGACATGTGAAACTGCTCACTGAGACGAGCCTTAATAAAGGCAATATACTTAGAATCATCCCCCATGATGAGCATAGCATCCACACAGAGAAGAATAAGGGTACGACCGTGGGAGGAAGTGTGAATGAAAAGAGCGGGATCATGTTGACTAGCAACAAAACTAGTAGCAGTGAAAACGAGGTAAAACACTCAAACCAAGCATGAGGGGCTTGCTTGAGGACATAGAGAGAACGACGGAGACGGCAGACATGGCAATCAGGAACAGGATAGCCAGGAGGTGGGTGCATATAGACCTTCTCATGCAGCTCACCGTGAAGAAATGCATTCTTCACATCAAGCTGAGAGATAGTCCACCGACGAATAGAGGCCACCGCAATAAGGGTATGGACGGTGGTCCTATGCGCAATAGGAGAAAAGGTCTCATAGTCACGACCATACTCCTACTGAAAACCACGAGCAACAAGAAGCGCTTTATAGCGCTCAAGAGAGCCATCGGAACAAGTCTTAATCTTGTAGACCCACTTGCACGAGATCGGAACAACAGAAGGAGGACGAGGAACAAGAGCAACAATCTCCTCAGCCATAGCAAACTGCCACTCATGATGAGTAACAACATCTCGATATGTGGAAGGCTCAGAAAGAGAGAGTTCAAAGTACGAAAACTCCTGAGGCACAGGGAAAGAAGAGGTGGAAGGTGAATGACGCAGACGACGAGTATAGTGATAGAGAATGGGAGGATGTGGAGGTAGTGATGGAGAAGGAGGTGGTGAAGCGGATAGTGGTGGTGAAGGAGGAGGAGAGGATGATGACACTGGTAGTGATGGTGGTGGAGACATAGTGGAAAAAGAGTCAGACGAAAGCCAGGCTAAGTCAAGAAAATCAACCGACTCATGAGAGTGAGCATCGGAGAAAAAAGGACGAGACTCATCAAAGGTAACATCACGGGAAACCTGAATGTAATGAGCAACCGGATCCCAACAATCATATCCCTTACTCTCGGAGTCATACCCAAGGAAGATACACTAGACCGACTGTGCCAATAGCTTGGTCCTCTCACGAGGCTGGAGAAGAACAAAGGTAACACAACCGAAAGAACAAAGGTGACTATATTGAGGCAGCCGACCAGAGAGACGCTCAAGTGGAGTGACCCCATGAAGCATTGCAGATGGCTGAATGTTCACAAGATAAACAACAGTAGATACAACTTCAGCCCAGAACTGATGAACAGATGAGGCAAGTAACAGTGCCTGAGCAGTCTCAAGAAGGTGTTGATGCTTATGCTTGGCCACACCGTTTTGAGCATGAGCACTAGTGCACGAATACTGAGGAAGAGTGCCCTGCTCAAAGAGAAACTGACAAAGAGAATGAGATAGATACTCGCCAGTAGAGTCAGCACGAAAAACACAAATGGAAGAGTCAAACTGAGTGCAAACCATCGTAGCAAACTATGTAGCCTAGATACGTGGATACGAATACGGATATGCGATACCAGGATACTTTAATACGGCATTTTCCAAAAAACATGGATACTGTGATATTCATATATATATATAATTAATAATACATATAAAAATAACAAATTAACAACCACAGAAACATAATAACATAATCCTTAGTTCAATACTTCAACATGAAAATAAACACAAATAACTAGATAATTGTTTTTAGATAATAACATGCTCACAACAAACTGACACAATTAAGTAGCAAATGTGACAATCCAACATAATTAAATAGCAAATCAAAACAACTTTAAATATTCAACAATCAAACTAGCACAGGAAAACTAGAGAAGAACAATTCATGCATTCAAGCTTTCATGACCTTGCACAATCCAACAACAAAACATAAATAAAAAACAACAATACATTAGTACATCACGTATTGCACAATGCATAACAGTAAAATAAAAATAAAAAACAGGTGAAGGAACACCGGAACAAAACATAACCTGTTCGGTGCCTGCTCCTGCTCACTGCTCACTTGGTCAGAGCTCGGGCCAATCACGCTCGGCTCTTGCTACTGCTGCCTTCTGTGGCCTGCGAATGGAGGAAGAAGTGTAGCACTGCAGCTGCAGGGGTGGCCGGACTCCCAAGCCCCTCCAGCGGTCAGATCTACAACGGTGGCTAGACTCCAAAGCCTCTCTAGCGGCCGGATCTGCAGCGGTGGTCGTCATGCCGGATCTGCTCTCCAGCAGCGGCGGCCCCAGCCCCCAAGCCGCAGTGGCGCGGGGAGTGCCCAAGCGCGTGAGAGACCAGGCACGGCGGCGGCCGGTGGTGACTAGTGGCACGACGTCGAGATGGCGACCGACAGTGCTCTGGAGTATGGACTGACACTGCGCGAGTTAGGGCACAACCGCACAGGTAAGTCATGGCTTCACGGGCGTAAGCCGTTGGGGTGTTGGGCGGAAGTACTCCTGCGTTTGGTGTATCTGGACTAGTCCGATACGTATCCAATTTTTTTAATTATCTGGAAAATAAAAAAATACCGGATACACACCGGATCCGTATCCGGACGTATTCGATACGTATCCGTATCCGTATCCGGAGACGAATCCAATACGGGTACGCGAGTTTTTTGGAGTATCCGAGCTTCCCATGTAGCAAAGGCATGATAGGCAGAAAGCACCTAAGCACGAGACTCCAAGAAATATATCCATGTAAAATGAGAAAAATCATCAATAAAGATCACATAATATCGATGTCCCCCTTTCGAAACAAAGTGAGCAGGGCCCCATACATCAGAGTGAATGAGATCAAAAGATCTAGTGGACACTGTTTGACTAGTAGAATACATGAGTTGTATCTACTTGCCAAATCTACAACCCATACAAGAGAGGGAGGTATCACTTGAAACCCTCTCAAGAACTTCACTAGTAACAAGAGATGACAAATGGGACCCACACATATAACCTAGACGATGATGCCACTGAGCAAAGCTAATGGAGGCAAAGATGACAAAAATAGTGGCGTCAGTAGTAGGAGTCAAATAGCGCGAAACAGAAATGGGAGGAAGATGCAGCCAGTCAAGCTCCTAGAGGCGAGGAGGATCACGGAGCCGGCAACCACAACCAACTAGGTTCTCGGTGCGATGATCCTGAACAGAACAAAAGAACAAAAGTCAGAACCAAGAATGATACGACAACCATGATTAGTAATATGGTCAGTAGAAAAAAGCTACAAGTGAAGCTGAGGTACATAAGAAATAGACGGTACATAAAAATGGGAAGTGCTAAGAGTTCCATGACGAATAACAGGAATAGTACCAGAGACAACAGGAAAAGGAAGCGAACTCAACGAACCAAGATTAGTAGAGTCATGTGTCATGTGAAAAGAAGCGCTGGAATCAAGAATTCAAGGTGACTGAGTACTTGGCTATGGTAGCTTAGGAGACTGAGTGGTGGCAGAAGATTCCATGGATAGATCCGAAGAGGCGAGACGATCTGGGGAGCTCAAGGATCCAATCCGGAGGTGACTGAGAAGAACCCCGAGAACCACCTGTTGGGGGAAAATACTTCAACCCCAGGGTCTCTACAGTTATAAGACAAAGACAATTTACTAGACCAAAGTTCAAGTATTAACTCCGGCCTCGCGTATGATCAAGCTCGGAGAATCCATGCAGGCTTCTGTTCGGAGTATGACTTCGAAGGTTCAACCTTCAGAGAGCTTATCTGCCAGCGAGGATGGAAGACTTATCTTCTTTCTAATTAGATTAGTCTTTCAATATTTTAACCCTATTAGGGGTATTGAAATAGTTTCCACTATGTCGGTTGTAATTGAGGGGTAAAAAGGTCTTTTCCTTAAGATTGTTACCTATAAATACCCCCATTCTCACCCTGTAATAATCATCAAATACTCAGTTATTCAATACACAACTTCGAACTACTTCGAGCTATTATCCTATTCGGAGGCTTGAAATAGTCCGCTTCACAAACTCTCTGTTTTTAGTTCTTAATCTTCGAGAACTTGTTAGCGTAATCCTTAGCGACAACAGTTGGCGCCGTCCGTGGGGAACTTAGTCCAAAAAACTTCATTATCTACCATGTTTTTAGAGCTATGCCTCCTAAGCGGAGTTCAGGTGGTAGTCTTACTCAGAGGTCCCCTCGGACCTCTAGAGCAAGATCTTCGAATACAGTCGAGGTCGGAGGACCTTCGGTAGTTCCTCCACCTCAGACCCCTGAAGGTAATTTTCTTCCTCGAACATACGAAGCCCCCTTAGGGACTCCATCTATGCTTCGACCAGAAGGAGCTCCTCCTCTAGCTCCGACTGTGCTCCGAACTGACATGTTCAATTCCCAAGACCCGGAAGCTCTTTCCGGAAGAAATGAAGATAACTTTGGCGACATGGCGACTCAGATAGCTAGTCTCCAAGCTGAAGTAACAAGGTGGAGGCAGGATGCGGCAGATAGGCTTCGTCCTCAAGCCACCCCTGTTATCCCGGAGGTGCCTCAAGACGATGACTCTCCTCTTTATCCCGAAGCCCCAGAGAACGCTTCCTTCGATAGCGAGTCTCCGCTGCCCCCTGATTTACAAAAAGTGCGCTTCAACCCTGATTTCGTTCGTATGCTTTGGCGATTGAGGCCAGCGGAGGAGTCCGAGACACCATGGCCAAGTGTTTCCCCCTCGCTCTCGAAGGGGTTGCTTTACATTGGTTCTGGTCCTTGAAGCCAGGATCAATTAGAACTTGGGAGTAGCTAAGGAAAAAATTTATAAGTAACTTTCAGGGTACTTTTATACCCCCTATGTCTACGGGAAGTCTTTTCCACGTGAAGCAGCTACCTGGAGAAACTTTAAGACAGTTCTTCAAGCGCTTCGCTCATACGAAGTCGCAGATAAGAGGGATGTCTGCATCATCTGTTGTTGATGCAGCCCGAGAGGGAGTTACTCATGTGGGCCTCCTCGACAAACTTCATCGGAAACATATATCCTCTGTAGCACAGCTGATGGCCTATTTCGAAGAATATGCTAGGTTGGAAGAAGGATGGCTCCGAAGAACAACTTCGACTCCACCAATCCTACAGGAAGTCAAGCTCGAGGTGAAGACTTCAACACCTTCACAGGGGCCTAGCTTCGATATCCAGCATGACAGGCGTCGGGGGCAAAAACATCCTCGCTGAGAAGTCCTGAACATTGCTCCTTCTCTATAGAAATTTCCCCCTAGAAATCCGCAAGCTTCGGGAAACAAGGTCAGCGGTTAGAGGCCGCTAGGGAAGTCGGCTGGCAAGGGCTAAGCCTTCTTCTACTATGTTCATGGTGAAAATCGGAGTCATGCTACTGATGCGTGCAAGTCTATACTAGTTTTAAGAGGCGAGTACCTCAAAAGGACCTCTGGTCGAGGCACTACTGACCGAGTCCCTGCCGAGGCACGTCTGGAGCCTGTGCAGGCTGTCGCACGTGTAGATAACTTCGACTTCACAAGACAACCTCCGGTGGTCAATATTATGCCACCCCTGAAGAAAGAAGATGGCCAAGACCGGGGCAAAAGAGTAGTCCTCCCCATTTCCGGAGGGGGAACTCTTGGCAGTATGTCAAAAAGGCAGCAGAGAGAGTATGTACGGGAAGTAGGTCATATTAGAACTTCTTCGTCTGCAGCCACAATGCCCGAGTGGTCCCATGTGCTTATATCTTTTTCTGCATATGATGCAGCAGGCATAAAATTCCGACATCCAGATCCCCTTGTCATCACTGCCGATATAGCGGGAACTGAAGTTCAGAGAGTGCTGGTCGATGGCGGGAGTTTAGCAGATATCATCTTCATTCAAGCTTTTGATCAGCACTGTATCTCCAGGAAACATCTCATCCCTACAACTCGTCCCCTGCAAGGCTTCGCAGGACCTCTTCTTGATGCCCTCGGCCAAATAGGTCTTGAGGTTACTTTTGGAGAGGGGTTTCTGGCAAGAACGAAGGAAGTAATCTTCGATGTTATTGATGCCCCTTATGCTTATAATGTTATCTTCGGAAGGGGCGTGTTAAATCAGTTCGGAGCCGTGGCGCACCATAACTATTTATGTATGAAGATGCCCACGCAAGCGGGAGTACTCACTGTCTTCGGTGATCAAGCCACTGTGAAGACCAGAATATGGTCATGGCCCCCCTCTCGATCCAAGACAAGTGAATAACGTACAAGACAAGTGTAAACCCAAGGGTTCGACCTATTAGGCAGGGGCTTCGAAAGCTATCAGTAGAAAGGGCAAGCATTGCTAAGGCAGAAGTGGAGAAATTATTGAAGGGTGGGATTATCAAAGAAGTAGCACATACGGAGAGGCTAGCTAATCCAGTCTTCGTCAAAAAGAAAAATCCTCTGGGAAGTGGCGCATGTGTATTGATTTTACATCTTTGAATAAAGCATGCCCACGTGACCCCTATCCCATGCCCCGAATAGATCAATTAGTTAATTCCACTGCTAGTTCGGAGTTATTAAGCTTCCTCGACGCATATTCTGGCTATCATCAAACCTGGTTAAAGCGCAAAGATGAAATCAAAACAAGCTTCGTAACTCTTTCGGGAGTCTTCAGCTATGTAAGAATGCCTTTTGGCTTGAGATATACTGGGGCAACTTTTTCGAGATTAATTGCTAAGGCTCTAGGTCATCAAATAGGCCGCAATGTAGAAGCCTGTATGGATGATATTATAATAAAGAGTGCTTTAAAGCACCAACATAGCCTAGACTTAGCAGAAACATTTGAGAGCCTCCAAACATGTGGAGTCCGCCTCAATCCCGAAAAATGTATCTTCGGGGCTCAATATGGGAAGTTGCTAGGGTATCTAGTTTCAAGTATAGAAATTGAAGCTAGCCATACTCAAATAACCACATTGAAAAAAATAGCTCCACCGGTGAATTTAAAACAGGTACAGAAGCTGACTGGCTGCCTTGCAACACTCAAAAGATTTTTAGCATGGTCCGCAGAACGAAGCCTCCCCATATTCAAAGCATTAAAAGGGTCCGAAGATTTTGCATGGACACCGGATTGCCAAAAGAGTTTTGATGATATTAAAAATTATCTCAGCAACCTTGCAACACTCATTGTGCCCGTTGCAGATGAAACCCTACTTCTTTACCTAGCAGCTATTGGCTCCGCTGTGAGTGCAGTCCTTGTTAGAGAAGTTGATTTCAATAGAAACTTGGTACAAAATCCATTTTATTTTATATCTGAAGCTTTATCTGGAGCAAAAACAAGATATTCTGAGCTTGAAAAGTTCACTTATGCTCTGATAATGGCTTCGAGGAAATTACGACATTATTTTTTAGCACATAATGTAATTGTACCAACTTCGTATCCTTTGGGAGATATGCTCCGAAGAAAAGATTATACGGGGAGAATTGGAAAATGGGCCATTGAGCTAGCACCCTTTGGCATATCCTTCATAGCAAGGACAACAATCAAGTCGCAAGTGGTGGCATATTTCATGGAAAAATGGACTCCATCTACAATATGGGCTTCGGAGAAATCAAACAAAGGAATTTGGACCATATACTCCGATGGAGCTTTTCAGGCGTCCGGAGCAGGTATTGGAGCAGTAATAATTTCGCCTTCAGGGCAAAGAGTGATGTACTGCGCAAGGCTCAACTTTAAGTCCACCAATAATATAGCGGAGTATAAAGGAATTTTGTTAGGACTCCGAAAAGTGTGTGCTCTGGGTGCTACAAGAGTTGTTATTAAAATATATTCTCAAATTGTAGTAGGGCACGTTGACAAAAGTTTTCAAGTCCAACATCCGCAGCTTGCAAAATATCTAGAAGAGATCCGTAAGATCGAAGCAGCATTCAAAGTGATTTCCATCCGAAGTATACCAAGAGCTGAAAATGTGCAAGCTGATACCCTAGCAAAAGCTGTAGCCAGAGCCATAGATATTACAGAAGGAGCCTTTTATGAAGAACTTACTTCGCATTTGGTGCCACAAATCCTTCCTACGGAGGTTCTTTGCATTCCAAACACTGACTGGCGGAGTTCAATCATTGAGTTATTGCAAGGTGAATCAACTTTACCTGAAGGGCCACAACTTTCAAGATTGAAACTAAGAGTTCGGAATAATCATGTAATCAACGATATTCTTTACAAGGACGAAGTATGTTCCCCCCTACTCCGATGTATTTCTCAAGCCGAAGGTCAAGAGATACTTCGAGAAATCCATGAAGGCCTTTGTGGTAGCTATCTGGCCCCCCCGAGCTTTAGCACGAAAAACACTTCGCTAGGAGCTTTATTGGCCTACAATAGTAGCTGATGCGGAAACTTTAGTCCGCACTTGCTAAGGTTGTCAATGGATGGGAAGACGAAATCATCTTCCGCCAATGATTCTTCAAGTCATTGCTTCGGTTTGGCCTATGGCCAGATGGGGCATAGATCTCATTGGCCCCTTCCCAGTAGCAAAAGGAAATCTGAAATTTGCAGTGGTAGCAATTGAATATTTTTCCAAGTGGGTCGAAGCAGAACCCCTCACAGCTATCACTTCTAATAATGTACAAAAATTCTTTTGGAAGAATGTTATATGTAGGTTCGGAGTGCCTCGACAGCTCACAGTCGACAACGGGACACAATTTGATGCGGAGCCCTTTAGGAAGTTTTGCGAAGACCTTGGCATACAAATTTGTTTTGCAGCCGTGCATCATACTGAATCTAACGGAGCTGTCGAACGGGCTAATGGAAATATTTTATCAGGGCTGAATCGAAGAATAGTAGGATTAGCAAAGGGGCTGTGGACTGAGGAACTCCCGACGATTTTATGGTCCATTAGGACCACTCAAACGAGGTCTACAGGTTTTACTCCTTTCAGATTATTATTCAGAGATAAGCTATGATGCCGACAGAGCTCAAAGGAGGATCTCTTCGCACCACCGAACCTGAAATAGAAGGTGAAAGACAAGCTTTGCTAGATTTAACATAAGAAACAAGGTTTTCGAGCTGTTGCAAATTTGTCGAAATATTAACATCAAACAAAGACTTGGTATGACCCAAAGGTTAAGCTTAATGAACTTAAACCAGGTCATCTAGTTTTGCGAAGCATCATAGCACCAGGGAAATTAGGAAACAAGTGGGAAGGTCCATAGATCATTCTACGTTTAGGACGCAATGGTTCTTTTAAACTAGCTAATTTAGAAGGCGAAGAGTTAAAGCATGTCTGGCATGCGGAGCACCTAAAGCGATATTTTGCATAGGGGTTCCTTGTAATCAACTGTAAACACCTTCTGAATAAATAAAGCTCATGGTTCAGATAATGTCTACCTCTCAAACACTTCATACTTCTAGTGGACGCACTGGAGGAACGAAGTTGGCTGTGAGGGAAGTGTCATTCATTTGAACCAATTTTATGGACTTCGACCACTGGTTCAAAGCTTCCAACGAGGTGGGAAAGTCATAAAAAACGGATTCCAAACCACCGTCTAGAAAGCATCCGTAAAAAGAGTCCAAGGAGACCAAATGATGCGGATTCCAACCGCCGGCTTGAAAGCATCAGTAAAAAGAGTCCAAGGAGACCACTATGCGAATTCCAAACCACCGGTTTGATAGCATTCGCAAAAAGAGCCGAAGGAGGCCAAACAAAATAGACTTTGAGCTAATAGCTTAAAACGTTTGTAAAAAGAGTCCAAAGCGACCAATTTTATCGGATGCTAAGGTATCCGAAAAATAATCTGAAGTGACTACATTCAAACAAAAAGGTACTAAGTTATCAGTTTTCAGACTCTGAGTTAGTAGAGTCGAAGACATTTTTGAGATCTTAGTCAATCTCTAAGTTGATAAGGGGCTATGAGCCTCCAAAATTGTACTCCTAACTAATGTTATTTTCGTTGCGCGTAACCACCTTCGACCAAATTTTGAAGTTGCTTACACCCAAAGAGCGGCTGGGAAGTAGGGAGACAATTTTGAAACTTTAATCTTTATCATTCAAACAGATACATTATATCATGAAAAATCTGTATCTATACCGAGAAGGAAACGAAGACCTCTTCGATTCCTATAGCGACTATTGAAACTAGAATGACTCATTCTAGAGCTAGGAGTTTTAATAACTTTATGTTTAATCCTTTTCCCTCCTTTAGAAGCTCGAAAGTCCTTCTGCTCTTGTTGAAGTTCGGCCCAAGTTCGAAGTCGCTCGGGGCTTCTTTCCTAGCTTCGAAGTTGTTTAGATTCCTTCTTTACTTGCTCTTCTGCGGTATCTTCTTCTTCAGACCATTCAATGTCTTCAGAAGATGAAGATTCTAAACTAACTTATTTTTCCTCTTCTTTAATATAAGATAATATATCTTTGCATATTTTGGGCATAACTTCACCGGAGTTTCCTCGAGGAATTGAAAATCGAGGGCGTTTGTGAGGTCTTAGAGTTTTGAAGGTAGCCCATAGCAGGCGAACTCTTCGTTAACTTCTAGTACTTTGAGATCATCCAAAAAAGGTTGGAAAGCCTAAAAACATTTCAAAATAAGTCTTTTCATTCATAAATGATAAAAGCGTAAATTTTTACATAATCGTGGCCCTAAGGAGATCTAGACCTTCGGGTTCGAAGGGGGCTAACTGCTCGAAGGTTGCGACCGCGCTTGCTTCTGGAGAAGTCCTTCGTCAATCCAGGTCTCGATCGCTCATCGTCGAAGTTGACAGGAGTCGCCCTTAGTTCTGGTGCTACTGATAGCCCTAAATCCTCATAGTAGTGAAGCAATCCGAGAGTAGCTACTTGGCCAGAGATTTCTCCATACCGAATACCTGATGTCTTCATAGTCTTCGCTGTTGCTTGGATCATTTTCAATCTTCGCAGCAGAGGGATGTCGCCAATTGAAGGTAAAGTCCAAGAAGTGTCGAAGTACTCCAAGACGCCCCGAAGGTTGTCAATGGTTTCTAAGGCTACCTTCTCACACTTTGCCTTGTCTTCAGACAAAGTATCCTTCGACGAAGACAGCTCGTCTATCAAAGAAGATAGCCTAGCTGCCTCCGTAACCAAGGAGTTTTTCTGTCCAGGTAGACTGTTGGCCTCCTCTGACAACTTCAGCTGCTCCTCTCGGAGCTTAACCAGCTCAGTTCCTACGGTCGCCTGCTCCCTCTGTAGTTTTTTCACTTTGGCCTGAAGCACTATTTGTTCCGCTTCGAGCTTCCGATTGGCAGCCTCCAAGTCAAGTCTGGCTTTCCTTTCTGCGGCCACCATTTCGTCCAAGCCGGAGGTCCGAACCTCAGATCTGACAAGACTCCCCTGAAGGACCGTTATCTTCTCCTTTAGTCGGTTACACTCCCGCTCGTTTGATATGGCCACAGCTCGGGCCAAGACTATTTGCTGCGAAGGAAGAAAAGAGCAATGTAAGTAAACTATTTACATGTTTAAACTAACTCTGTTGTTGCAGATACTTCGTACCTAATAGGTTGCCCGCTCCAACACCGCATCCAACTCCCCGAGAATAGCTACCAAGTCGGTCTCCCCAACTTTGTGATTAGCCCGAGCCAGAGGCTCTAGCAAAGTCCGAAGCCCAGTCCTTAGCTCCAAAAAAGGAGCTAGGAGGGGATCCTTGACAAGGCTCTTTGATCATCTTCATTCGGAGAAGGGCCGGAGTGCAGCGCCGCGTCCCGAGAGACCTTTGTGGATTGGCCCCCTTCCGTAGACTGGCCTTCGTCGGTAGACTTTGATGGGGTTAATCCAGAAGTCAGAACAGGCAAAGGATCCCCTTTTCCTTTACCTTTTCTAGGCCCCATTTTTATGGCCTCCTCTAGAATTGACTTCGGAGATGTCGAAGCTTCAGGTGTAGTCTTCGTGGCAGGGGTTATCTCCATTGGGGTTGATCCTGTAAAATCAAAGGTATTATATATTGCATAAACTTTGTAGGACACGAAAAGAAGGGAAAAGCACTCTACTGAGGTATACCTTCGACATTCTGTCGCCGGATGAGTATGGGACTGCTCGGAGGCTCGAATGCCTCTTCGAAGTTCTCTTCAGATTCGGAGCTGGAGACCGAATGATTAGCTACTGAAATCTCTCCAAGAACCGCAATTATCACTTCGTCCGGAGCCGAGGCTTGATCATTTGTCATACCGACTCCGTCTTCTTCCGCAGCTGGGGCCTCTTGGCCAGGTGGGACATTCGAAGTCTCTGTCTTCTCGAGGTTGTCTTTCGCAGCAGGCACGGCCGCTGCGTCGCCCTCGGTATGATCTTCTACCTCCGCGTGCACCCCTTCATCCTTAGTAATAAGGGCTTCGAACCCCCTCTGTATTTCTATGTGCCCTTCATCTTCAGATGACTCTGAAGACGAAGTAGAGGACTTGGAAGGGACCACGAACTTTGGTTTTCGAGCCAACTTCTTCACAGGTGTCTTAGCCGGTGCTGTAGTCCCGACTTCAGCTTTCCTCTTCTTAGGACCTGGCTCTGATGTGCTCTAGTCCGAAAGGGAAGGAGCGTCAACTCCGAGTACACTCCATACTCGGTTGAACCGCTCCCAACTGCACACCAGTTTCACCCTCTATTCCTTCTCAGCGAGGGTAGCGGCTCCGAGGATCTTCTCCGAAGCTCGTACAACTTGCTCCGAAGTCAAGGTGGCACGTGGAGCTGAAAGATAAGATTTTATTTCAGTTACATCATTTTTTATGAAATTATTGCATATAAAACATTTTGCAGTCTCCGAAGTTACCTGCAGTACTCGAAGAGATTTCTCGGAGTCCACCCTCTGGATTCTCTTCGAAGTTAATAGGCCAGTTGGCCATCAGAGGTGGAATCCGGAGCCCGATGAACTCCTCTGCTAAGTCTCGTATGCTCATGCGGCGATTTATTGTTTGAAGCAGGTTGAGGCGAGCTTGGAGCTGGCCCGGGTCCGGATGAACTTCCAGTTCTCTTCGGAAAAATATGTCTTCAAGAGGCCCAGCCAACGCGATGTCCGCTCCAACTTCGGCATAGAACCAGCGAAGAATCTAGTCCGTGTACCATCTGGCGTTGATGGCCTTCACTAGAAACCGAGTCTTGTACTCATCCCGGAGTCGAAAGTTAATACTGCCGAAGGCAATTACTATTTTCTCTCCTCCGAAGCCCTGGTAAGTCTTTGGCTGGCAGGAAGCCTTGTGAAGTGCTGCGCAGATTTCTGCCCTCCCTTCGCAACCTTCGGCCCACATAGCCCACTCGAAGATTGCAAGACGAGCTATGGCATTCGGGGATAGTTGAGGAAGAGTGATGTGGAAAAGTTCCATTACCTCTGACAGGAAGTCTACTGTGGAAAGTCCAAGCCCAGCCTCGAAGAATGCTTCGAATACAACTACCTTTCCGGTCCGAGGCGAGGGGATTGCTTCTTGGCCAGGCTGTCGAATCTTGATCCCCAAACTGATCTTCCTCACAATCGCAGCCACGATGGTCTTCTTCGTGCAGGTCGACAGCCCCAGACTGTAAGATTGATCTGGGTACTTAGAAGACGCCAGGAGGAGGTCGTGGGGGCTGGCCGGATAGGGATTCCCTGCAGGCGCCGCCGCCGCTGTCGCCGCCATGGCTTGCTGCCTATCCAAGGTCGAAGCTGCTACGGGAGCCTTGTGACTAGTCTTCGCCATTGAATGGAATGGAAAGCTTGGAACTAGAGCTTGGGAAGCTAGAAGCGGAATAATGCAAGAGCAGTGAGTAAAGTATCTCAATTGCACCTTTACCCCTCTATTTATAGCCCGTACTCACAACTTTTTACCGTTCATACATGTCGTTCTGTCTTCTGTACCGTTATCATTTCCCAAAAACGAAGCAACGTCGTAACTCCTTTCGCAAAAATTGTCTTCAGAGCTGCTTGATGAAACCTCCGCATGGAAGTCGATTCGAAGTTTGTAAATTTCTGAATGCTTCAAGGGTTGGTATATTTTATTAAGCCCCTAAGCATGACTATGTTTCTTGCGTATACTGCTCTCCTAACTTTATAGATGATTCGGAGATGTGTATTCGAGGGGCTACTGTTGGTGGAAAATACTTCATCCCTAGGGCCTCTACAGTTATAAGACAAAAACAATTTACTAGACCAAAGTTCAAGTATTAACTCCGGCCTCACGTATGATCAAGCTCAGAGAATCCATGCAGGCTTCTGTTCGGAGTATGACTTCGAAGGTTCAACCTTCAGAGAGCTTATCTGCCAGCGAGGATGGAAGACTTATCTTCATTCTAATTAGATTAGTCTTTTACTATTTTAACCCTATTAGGGGTACCAAAATAGTTTCCACTATGTCGGTTGTAATTGAGGGGTAAAAAGGTCTTTTCCTTAAGATTTTTACCTATAAATACCCCCATTCTCACCCTGTAATAATCATCGAATACTCAGTTATTCAATACACAACTTCAAACTACTTCGAGCTATTATCCTATTTGAAGGATTGAAATAGTCCGCTTCACAAACTCTCCATTTGTTAGTTCTTAATCTTCGAGAACCTGTTAGCGTAATCCTTTGCGCCAACACCACCTGAGGCACTCGAGCCTCCCCTCTAGTGGGAGGGCTGCTTTTGACACTGCTCAATCTCGTGAGTCTTGGACTTACAGTAGCGACAGAAGAGAGCGGCAACTGTGCCACCTTGAGTAACGGGCATTGGAGCAGAGGTCGGTGTAGAAGATGTGGTCGAGGCAGGTGTCGAGGAAGTCAAACCAGTCAAAACAACCAGTATAGTGGCGGATGACGAAAGCACACCACGAAGATGGATCTTCTCCACCCGAGCCAAGGTGATTGCCTCGACCAAGGACGGCAGAGGAGATCGAGCTAGAAGTTGAGCCCGAAGCTGCTCGAACTCCGGACGCAAATGGTCGAGGAACTCGTGGAGGCGAAGAACTATATCATGCTGCTGGCAAAGACGACAGTAGTCACATGCCCAACAGTAAGTTGGCGCGAGCGAGTCAAGCTGACGCCACACGTCAGTCAGCTGGCGGTAGAAGTCATCGATGGAGGAGTCCTGCTATTGAATGGAGCTAGCAAGCTCCAAGGTGGTGATGTAGAAGGTGTGGCTGCTCGGCTGGTAGAGACTTGTCGCACGCTCCCACATCGCTTGAGTGGAAGGCAAGGAGGCAAGGTCCATAGCAAACTCGATCTTCATACTGCCAAGGAGGATCTAAGCAGCAAGAGCCTCCGCAACACTCCTATCCTCATAGTCTCTAAGATCAAACATGTATTGCTCACTAGCCGCAGTATAGACCGCATGGTCCTCATCAGAAGGTGGAGCACCATCTGCCCCGGTAGTAGGCTCAGCAGGACGAACCGGGACAAGAGGGCAAGGAGTGTGGACAGTGAGATGTCCCCACAACCGCTGACTGTCAATGCACACACACGAAGCATTGTGGACCACTCTTGAAATTCGGTGCCATCAAAAGTGACATTCGGGAGCGGTACATGAATGGAAGGACGAAGAGCAGCCATGGTGAGAAACCCTTGCCTTCTTTTCTTTTCTTTTCTTTTTTTTTCAATCTAGATCTAGTAAAGAGAAGGCAAAAGGGGCTGGTGAGGAGGGCCGGCGGCGGAAGACTCGGCACCGCAGGGCGGCGTGGGAGGTGGCAGGGCTTGGGCGCGGTTCCATTATGGAGGACGGGCGGGCGTCGGCGTGAGCATGCATGAGCGGACGGGCGGCGGAGCAAGGACGCGTCGGCTCGGGCACAGGCAGTGTGCGGTGGGGTTGTTGGATCTAGAGGAATGGGAGAGGGAAAGAAACCCTAGCTCTATACCATGTTAGGAAAAGGTCCAGCATCTATTCCAAAGGCCCCAAAGGGCAATATGTACAAGAGAATGGAAGCTTTACAAATAAGCTCCTATACTATAGGGTATATCTCTAACAATTAACACACAGATTCATAGGTCAATAACATGGTGAGATATGTGTATTAATCTCAAATGGTACTGCAGGTGCATTGACATATTTACACCAGAAGAACAGAAGATTCTGATCAAGTACCGCAAGGAAAATTTTGCAGAGAAAAAACTTGTTTACAAGGAAAGAAGACTCATAGGGAAGTGCCCTTTAACTACGGAAGAGGTAGGAATTTTTGCTCCTAGTTTTATCATATGGCGCTTTAATTCAACCATAGGAGATCATAATATTCACTATTAGTTAGAGGGCTCTGGATAAGCAAGTATCTGTCACACTTTAAAAAAACAAGAGGTGGTGGTGGCACCACCCACAAGTGGGGCCACAGGGCCTGGCGTGCCCTCATGTGAACAATCCACTCTCTTTAATGGTCCATGAACCCTTTAGGATCTGCCCCCACTCCAATTGAAATTGATGATTTCCCCTCCTTTGGTGGAAAGAGTTAACATTTGCCCTTACTCAAGTATTCTTGTGTACCCTGAAGAAAAGACTAGCAGGACCTAGAAATACTCCAGACATTTTGACAGGCATTAAACATTAATTTGATAATGGCTGGCTGATAAATAGAACTGCATTTAGATGACGCAAACAATCTGATATATTGTTGTTATGCAGGTTAGCCTTATCCTTCGCGCCATTGGGTTTGCCAATTCAACCGACATCTATCTTGCATCTGATATATTGTTGTTATGCAAGTCATGTTCAACACACACTTTGGCGGTCCACACAACCGGATTCACCCAGAGTCTTTCTATACAAACTCATGGCCCGAGTGCTTCTGCCATATGAACCCGAAGAAGCCAGCTAAAAAGTGCCCGCCCGATGATGTATATGAAGTGCTAAATGGTCAGTTGCAGAATGAAGAGATAGCAGATGCAGACTTGAAGACCACGGACAAGATAGAGTCAACCACCGAAACAGAAGAGACTATGATTTAACTGAGACAAAGCTGATTTATCATTTAATGATGGAAAAAGCTACATTGCGGGCCTGTTGCTACTGTTGAAGCAAGGAGTAATCTGAAATATGGCAAGTGCCTCTCAGGAGATGGAAAAGCTATATTGATCGGTAAAGGCTATTCATGGTTTGGTTGATGTAAGCAGGTTGGATCGGGTTTCATACCAACCCGTGGTGATGGAATTCAGTTAGGTTGGGTAAGTTGTTGAGGGGACAAAAACTAGACTTCTGATTGATCGACTCATTGGGTATTTAGGGTGCGTTTGGTTTTGTTTTTCAAATCTGCTTCTGCTGTGAAAAAGCAGAAGCTAAACCAAACAGATTTACGAAAACTGCTTTTGCTGTGAAAAAAGCAGTTTTTTTCTAGTACAAATTTGGAAGCAGCCTGGACCCTGCTTTTCTGTTTTTCTTATTTTTAGTTCAGATTAAATAGTATGAATTCAAGGTGTCTTAATTGATTTAACATTATTATGGTTTGTATTGCATTGCATAATTTCATGAGATAATATGTGGTTGTCGGTTACTTTATAAGATAAACTATACATTTTTTTATTTATCTAATATACTTTTAGTTATTTAGTTGCATCAATGTTGAGTGTTTCCTATTTATATATATGTATAGAATATTATAATGATGAAAATTACGTAAGTTATAAAAAACAGTCAGCTCACAACAGTTTTTTCACAGCAACTTCAACCAAACGACTTTTAGCTTTTTCACAGCATTCAGCTCACAGCAGTTTTTTCACAGCAAGCAACTTACAACAGCTTTTTCACAGATCACAGCAGAACCAAACGCACCTTTAGTTCACCCGGCTCACTTGCGTCCACGCCTGCAGCCTGGCGTAGAAACTTGCGGCTGGTTGGAGAAGGCAGAAAACTAGCAGCGACAGCACACACGTCCAGACCAAGTTGCACAACACACGTGATAGAAGAAAAATCACCGGTAATAGGGTAAAAACCACCGGGCAGCGGTGGCCACGAAAAACTGCCGGAGGCAGGAACACACCCCAGGAGAAACTCAAATTTTTGAAAGGATTGGTTGGGTTCAAAATGTGTGTTGATAGTAAAAAATAATATTAATGGTTAAAATTATCAAAATATCACTTTTTGATAATTTAACTGAAAATATGCCAACACCTAGCAACGGCCGGTCCAACCGGCCATGTAGGCCTGATCTGACCGATCCAACTCGAGTCCGACTCCAATTAGCTGATTTCGGGTTATTTTTATTCCTAATGAATTTTAGATGACTTGGTACCTGTATCTAACTCAGATTAGATCGCAGGCCCTCATGTCCAACCTCTATAAGTAGAGACAAGGCCGATTCAAGGAGCCCCCCACCAAAACCGTAATAGATTCAATCTATTATTTTCTTGAATCGTACCTTTACTTTTAAATTTACTTTTTGCCCTAGATTTAATTTAGCATGTACATCTTTGCTGGTTTGCACTGGAAACCACCCGTCCGCCATGTTGAAATCACGGTAAGTCCTTATCGGTTCTGTTGGGGGAAAATACTTCATTCTTAGGGTCTCCACAGTTATAAGACAAAACCAATCTACTAAACCGAAGTTCCAGTATTAACTCCGGTCTAGTACATGATCAAGCTCGAAGAATCCATGCAGGCTTCTGTTCGGAGTATGACTTCGAAGGTTAAATCTTTAGAGAGCTTATTTGCCAGTGAGGATAGAAGATTTATCTTCTTTCTAATTAGATTAGTCTTTTACCATTTTAACCCTATTAGGGGTACCGAATAGTTTCCACTATGTCGGTTGTAATTGAGGGGTAAAAAGGTCTTTTCCTTAAGATTTTTACCTATAAATACCCTCTTCTTACCATGTAATAAGGCATCGAATACTCAGTTATTCAATACACAACTTCGAACTATTTCGGGCTATTATCCAATTCAGAGGCTTGAATTAGTCCGCTTGACAAACTCTTCGTTTGTTAGTTCTTAATCTTCGAGAACCTATTAGCGTAATCTTTTACGCCAACAGTTGGCACCATCCATGGGGAACCTAGTCCAAAAAACTTCGTTCTCTACCAAATTCTTAGAACCATGCCTCCTAAACAGAGTTCAGGTGGTAGTCCTACTCGGAGGTCCCCTCGGACCTCCGGAGCAAGATCTTCGAATACAGTCGAGGTCGGAGGACCTTTAGTAGTTCCTCCACCTCAGACCCCCGAAGGGAATTCTATTCCTATAGCATACGGAGATCCTCCTCGAACTCCATCTATGCTTCGACCAGACGGAGTCCCTCCTCCAACTCCGACTGTGCTCCGAACTCACATGTACAGTTCTCAAGACCCAGAAGATCCTTCTGGAAGAAATGAAGACAGTCATGGCGACATTGCGACCCAGAGTGCCAGTCTCCAAGCTGAAGTGGCAAGGTGGAGGCAAGAGGACGCAGATAGGCTTCGTTCTCAGGCCACCCCTGTCATTCCCGAAGTGCCTCAAGACGATGACTCTCTTCTATATCCCGAAGCTCCAGAGAACGCTTCTGTGGCGCCCCGATTTACCTAAATCGGAACATTATTGAATTTCATAAGAAAAACAATAATACAAGAGGTTCATCATGCGACAACGTACATACGACAATCATCCGTGGTACACAGACCACAATTATTACATAAGAGTAAAAATAAAATAAACAATTAAAAGCATGACGAACGCCCTTTTCAGGATCTTCTTCTTGACTGGGTCGCTACTCCAGACCATCCTCGTAGTAGGCATCCTCTGAAGTGTGTCCAACGGGTATGAGTACAAAAAGTACTCAACAAGTCACCGCAGATGCAAATAATAATGCAAGGTAATAACAATGGACAGATAATGGCAAAAGTGCGGAAAAAGTACATTTTCAGTTGTTGCGTTTAGTGTAGTCAAATTTTATCATGCGGAATAGTAAACATGAACATCAATGACATCATCTAACTCGAGGAGTACATTTTACCTCCTCGCACAACAGTCCTTACATGTCAAACCATCATGCACATACATATCAAAAGTAAACTAACTGTGGGATGTCACGCAACCCGCCCTTGACCGTGGGCTCGGTTTTTCGAAAAGATTTAAGACTCTTGTCAGAGATGTACTACTGTACCCACAAGCACGCACTCATCCCAAACACCAATGTGTAACGAGATGACCCATACCATGGGAACTCGTGCCAAAACCTCAGCATGAAATGCTCCAAGCGATAACCACCCGCTCTAGGTTTCGCCGGCGCGCCGGGCCGCATCCCGGCTAACGTATTGCAACACTCCATACCTTAGTTAGGACTTACCCATTATACTTGTGGTTAGTACGGAAGTGTATTGCAACGGATCCCTTAGACCGGTCCTTATAGTGCCCTGGGTGCTACCGACCAATGCCCTAGCTTGCACCCGGAACCCACCATGCATACACTTACAACAAAAACTCTATCACCAACATCATTCCAGAGATGGGGATAACGGGGATCATATAGTAGATTCCAATCACTACGACTCATTTTATCCTATAGCAATCGTGTCAATACATTGGACACTAGCTAATAATACCAATCATATGGTGACAAGGAGTTTAGGCTAGATAGCATGGCTTGGGTTGCACATCAAGGTCGGAGGATCCTAAATAAATATATTGTAAGGGTTTCATTTGACTAATGCATGTATATCCTATGTGTTTTAGCGATAGTTCAATAAAACATGGGTTCAATATGCTCAAAAGATTGGTTTGGTGAGTTGCCTTGTTCAGCGAAAGGTGAGGGAGGACCTTCCGGGAAGTATTCCGGTTCCTTGGCGGTGTCGTAGTCTTCCCAATATAAATAAAGTAAAATAAAATAAATACAACATTCAATTAAACAATATAAAAACACTCAACAAGCACATAGGTCCAATTTAAAGAAAACCAAGTTGTTTAGTTTCTGAAACTTATTTTATGAATAATTTAAAATTAACTAAAATGGGATATTTTCCTTTTTATAAGGGGCTTTTAATTGTGAATAATCTCATTTTAAGCTTTCTATTTAATTTAAAATAAATGGTTCAGAGAAAACTTAGTGGTTTAATTATATGAACAGGGAATGAATAAATACAAACGTTATTTGAAATTTAAATAATTGAATTTGCATTTTACCCTAAGGGCATTTTAATACCTATTTAAATAAACATGGAAAGTCCAAAGTAAACATACTGTTTTTATTGTATGAACATGTAGAGAATAATATTACAAATTTTCTAAAATTGGAATGGTAATTTTTGATGTTAAAATGCGCCAGATATGAATTTTACAAGTTTAAAACAGTTTCTAGAATTTATTTTAAATTTAAAATCACCTCGGGTCCACGGTGAGCCAGGCCCACGGTGAACCCGCGCACTATGCGCGTGGTCCGGCCTAATCTGGACCGTTGGATCCGGATCCAACGAGCGAGGGCGAGGCGGGGGCGTTAAGTTAACGTGGACGGTGAGATTAAAAGTCTGAACCGGTACGCGATGAACGACTCGTATTAAGCCTGGCTTTTAAATAGAAACGAACATGTGAGATTAAAACATAATGTTTCGTTCAGAACCGACGGTGCGGATTAGATCGCGCACGAGGGGATATCGGAGTCGTACGATCGCGATCGGATGGTCGGGATCAAATCCGACACGGCACGGGTACTTGACCCGTGCCGGTCGTCTTCTCCGACGACAGCGAGTGGGCGAGGGGCCACGGCGAGCGACAGCGGCCCTAGCTAAGCCTAGAAACGAAAAGAGGATGCCTAGGGGAACACGTAGGTACGTTAGGCGAGGCAAGAGGTCGACGGAGCGCAGTCGGCGGCGAGAGTAGACGACGGAGTTGTTCGAGTTCCTCGTCGGCGATGGTGCTCCGGCGGGGTTCGTCGTCGGTGGAGGGGTGGCCGAGGTTGGCGAGGTCCGTGCGGTCACAATGGTGCGGTCGGCGAGGATGAGAGAGGTCACCGGTGAGAGGGAGTGGTGACCGGAGTGTGGGCGGCGGTGTTGCGCTAAAAACCGAAGTGCAGGGGCTCTGTTCGTTCTCGCAGCGAGTGAGCATGGGGGATCAAACGCGGACGGTCAGGGGGTTTAAATAGGGCCAACGGCAGAGCTCGCATGCAAGGAAAGCTGAGGCAGGGACTTAACTCGCCGGCGAGGGCTCGGTCATGCACGCGCAGCGCGATCTCGGGGCGTAATCAAGAGGATTAACGAGGGGAAATGGTCGGCCGGGCGCGGGGGACCGTTTAATGGCGACGAATTTAAGAGGGTGGTGGCCAGCGAGGTGGATCCGAGGCGGGGGTCGTCGGCCGGCACAATTTGGGGGCGGAGGCGGGAGGTAGACGACGGATCCGACAGGTGGGCCAAGGCGGTCAGCGGCCGCGAGCGCACGAGGGTGGTGGCTGACGGGTGGGGTCGGGCTCGGTCGCTAGGGGGGGGTCGGTTGGCGCCGACAGTTGGGCCAAGGCAGTCGGGCGCGCGGGGACGGAGAGAGGGGGTTTCTGACAGTGGGGCCCGGGTGTCAGTACGGGCGCGAGGAAGGGAGTGGGTCGGGCCGGTCGGGAGAGAGAGAAAGGGAGGGGGAGGCCCATTACTATTTAAAAGGTTTTCTGATTTAAAATAATTGCAGAAATTGGTTTAAAATAATAGGGCTACTTCCAAGGTTGATAAAAATTTGTAAAACTTCTCGAAAATATATCTTGGCCTTGGGATCATATACAAAATTTTCTAGCTCCTGGTTTGGTCATTTCCTCTAGGTTTTAGTTCAAAGGGCTAAGGAGGGTATTTAAAGGTATTTCCAAAATAATAAATTCCATAAAATTAGATTAAATAATATTTTTATTCCTTTGAAAATTTGTGGTGTTACAAACATGTCCCCCTTACAAAGAATCTCGTCCTCGAGATTGGATCGCTACTCGAACAGTTCAGGGTATTGGGCTTTCAGTTCGTCTTCCTTTTCCCATGTAGCTTCTTCGGCGGGGTGGTTGTCCCACTGAACCTTGCAGAAGCGAACTACACGGCTCCTGGTTACCCTTTCCTTTGTTCCAAGATCTTGATGGGTTTCTTGATGTAGGTCAAATCTTCTTGGACGTTGAGTTGTTGAACATCGGCTTGCTCGGTGGGCACGCGAATACACTTCTTCAACTGAGAGACATGGAACACATCGTGAACTCCTGCCAATGATGGAGGCAGCTCAAGTTGATATGCCACTTCTCCTTGCCATCGGAGGATCTGAAAGGTCTGACATAGCGGGGTGCTAGCTTGCCTTTCATGTTGAACCTTTGAGTGCCACGGAGGGGAGTGACTCGGAGATAGACATAATCACCCTCCTCAAAGGTTAAGTCTCTTCGTCGGTTATCGGCGTAGCTCTTTTGTCGGGACTGGGCTATCTTTAACCTGTGCCTGATGATCTTGACCTTCTCTTCAGCTTCTCTTAGGATATCTGTCCCAAACAACTGTGATTCCCCGGTCTTATCCTGGAGCAGCGGCGTTCTGCACTTACGCTCGTAAAGTGCTTCAGACGGGGACATTTGCAGGCTGGCTTGATAGCTGTTGTTGTAGGAGAACTCCGCATAGGGCAAGTTCTTGTCCCACATTCCGCCAAAGTCTAGAGCGCAAGATCTAAGCATATCCTACAATATTTGGTTGACCCTCTCGGTTTGACCGTCGGTCTGTGGATGATAGGAGGTGCTGAAGTTCAGCCGGGTGCCGAGTTCCTCTTGATGGTTCTTCCAAAACATGGAGGAAAACTAACTCCCACGGTCAGATACGATCTTCTTAGGAACTCCGTGCAGGCACACGATCCGGGTCATATACAACTCGGCTAATTTGGCGATGGTGTAAGTTGTCTTGACGGGGATGAAGTGCGCCACCTTGGTGTGCCGGTCGACGATCACCCAGATGGAATCATGACCAGCTTGGGTCCTGGGTAGTCCCGTGATGAAGTCCATTCCTATCTCTTCCCACTTCCATTAAGGGACCTTGAGAGGTTGCAAAAGTCCAGCGGGTCTTTGATGCTCTGCTTTGACTCACCGGCATGTGTCGCACTTGGCCACATACTCAGCTATTTCTCTCTTCATGCTGACCCACCAATATTTTTCCTTCAAATCTTTATACATCTTGGTACTCCTGGGATGTATGGAGTATAGAGTATCGTGGGATTCTTGAAGGATGAGGTTCTTCAACTCGGGCTTGTCGGGCACACATATCCGGTTTCTGAACCAGATGGTACCATGCTCGTCCTCGGAGAATCCGGGGGCTTTACCCTTCCGCATGTTCTGTTGGATCGCCAAGATGTCTGGGTCTTCCTTCTGCCTTTCTCGGATCTGGTCTATCAAGATAGGCCTAGACTCCAAGGCAGCGAGGTACGCTCGGGTGGTGATCCCTAGATTCAGCCTTTCCATCTCCTTGTATAGCAAAGGAGCCTGGTCCTGAATCATGATGGCATTGTAGTACCCTTTCGACTAAGGGCGTCTGCCACCACATTTGCCTTGCCTGGATGATAATGGATGCCCAAGTCGTAATCCTTGATCAGTTCCAACCATCTCCTTTGCCTGAGGTTCAGGTCCGGTTGGGTGAATATGTACTTGAGGCTCTTGTGGTCGGTGGAGACCTCACACCGATTCCCCACAAGGTAATGTCTCCATATCTTCAAGGCATGAACCACGACTGCTAACTCCAGGTCGTGGGTGGGGTAGTTCAGCTCATGCGGCCTCAGCTATCGGGAGGCGTAAGATATAACATTCCCTTCTTGCATTAAGGCACATCCCAAACCTTGGCGAGAAGCATCACAGTAGACGTGGAAGTCTTTCTAGATGTCTGGCAGGGTCAGGATTGGGGCTGACACGAGCTTCTTCTTGAGGGTTTGGAAGCTTTCTTCACAATCTGGGGTCCATTCAAACTTTACTTCCTTTTGCAATAGTCTGGTCATAGGTTTGGCGATCTTTAAAAAATTCTCGATGAACCGACGGTAGTATCCGGCCAATCCGAGAAAACTCCGGATCTCGGTCACGCTCGTGGGCTGCAACCAGTTGGCTACTGCTTCCACGGTGGTTGGGTCCAATGCTATTCCTCCGGCAGATATGACATGGCCGAGGAACTTCACCTCTGACGACCAAAACTCGCACTTGTTGTATTTGGCGTACAGTTGTTGTTCCCTTAGCTTTCCGAGGGTCAGACGGAGGTGGGTTTCATGCTCTTCATTGGTCTTGGAGTAGACGAGGATATCATCGATGAATACCACTATGAACTTATTCCATGAAAACATTGTTCATCATGTTCATGAAAAAGGCCGGGGCATTCGTGAGTCCGAACGACATCACAGTATACTCGTAGAGTCCATAGCGGGAGGTGAAGGCAGTCTTAGGGATGTCTTCTTCTCTAATCCTCAATTGATGATAACCTGACCTGAGGTCAATCTTGGAAAACACCGAGGATACTTTCAGTTGATCGAACAGGTCGTCGATCCGAGGCAATGGATACTTGTTCATGATGGTTACGTCGTTTAGGGCTCTATAGTCCACGCACATCCTTTTAGTCTTGTCCTTTTTCATGGAAAAGATGACCGGTGCACCCCAAGGTGAGGTACTCGGTCGGATGTACCCTTTCTGCTCCAGGTCTTCGATGTTGCTCTCGACTTCGGCTAGTTCATTGGCGGCCATCCGGTATGGGCGCTTGGAGATTGGAGTGGTCCCGGGGACAAGTTCGATTCTGAATTCGATGTCCTGCTTGGGAGGCATTCCTGGTAGATCCTCAGGGAAGACGTCGATGAACTCCTTGACTATGGGCACTTCTTCAAGAGCTAGCGAATGGAGGGACGCTTCAAGTGGTTTGCGGCTGGTCATTCGAAAAGTGACGACTTCGCCTTCAGGGTTGGTCACCGTTACAGACTTGTTGGCACAGTCGATCACTCCCTTGTGCTTCATCAACCAATCCATCCCTAGGATGAGTGTCGTGCCCCGATTTAATAAATCAGGACTTTATTGAAATTCCATAGAAAATCAATAAAACAAGACGTTCATCACACGACCACGTACAAGACGAGCAATCATTCACGGTTCGTAGACCGCATTAATACAAAAGTGAATGAAAGTGAAGAGAAACTAATAAAATCAAGGGTCCTAGATGAACGCCTTCTTCCAGTCTCGCCTTGACTGGGTCGCTACTCCAGACCTTCATCTTCCTCGTAGTAGACGGGCTCTGATGGTGTAAGTCAACGGGGTGAGTACAGATGTACTCAGCAAGCCACCGAATGCAAATATAATGCAAGATAATAACAAGGGAGATAGTGGCTAGTTTTGCGGAAGCAGCATATTTGTAAAGCATTAAATGTGAGCAATTTATTAGTACGGAAAAGTAATCATGTGAATGCCTCATCATCTTCTAACTCGAGGAGTACGTTTTACCTCCTCGCACCACAGTCCTTACATGCCATGAATAACTCAATCTTTCAACCAATGGTAAACTAACTGCGAGTAGTCACACAACCCGCCCTTGATCGTGGACTCGACTTTTCGAAAAGATTGATTTTACTCTGATCAGAGATGTACCACTGTACCCACAAGGCACGCACTCATCACTTACACCAAAGTGTAACGAGATGACCCATTTCACGGGAACTCGTGCCAAAACCTTCCTTATGGTCTCCCCCGACTCAACAGCACCCTCTTATAGGTTTCGTACCGTGTCTCGCCATGTCGAGTTTCCACAATACCCCCCCTTGAGCCATCGTCGGTACAAGGCGCCCTGAGGGCTAGCCCCTTGCCCCCTCCACTATGGTGCCGTGAGACGGAGTGTTCCACACTTCCAGTTAGGACTTACCCATTAGACTTGTGGTTGGTACGGAAGTGCTTTGCAACAGATCCCGCAGACCGGTCCTTATAGTGCCCCGGGTGCGACATACCAAAACCCGAGCTTGCACCCGGAACCCACCATACTTATGACATGCCTAACTCCAACAGAGTCCAGAGACAAGAATAACAACGTATTTCTTATACCAGAATCCATCTAATCTACGACTCATTCTTTATATCCTATAGCAGTTGTGCCGGTACATTGGGCACTAGCTAATATAATATTTGTAGAGTGACAAGGAGTTAAGGCTCAATAAGCATGGCTTGGGTTTGCACACAAGGACGGGGATCTAATAAATATAAGTGTAGGGCTTGATTTTTGACTAATGCAATTTTAACCTATGTGTTATAGCGATAATTTATTAAAACATGGGCTCAATATGATCAACTGTTTCCACAGAGGTGGTCGATGACTTGCCTTGATGAGAAAAGGGGGATGGAGGAACCTCGGGGTAGAACTCCTGCTCCTCGACAAACTCGTAGTCTTCTCGATACGGAAAAATAAATAATACATTCAATAAACAGATAAAATTCACCAAATAAAAGAACATACATAGTTGTGGGTGTTTTTATGTGAAGTAATATTTTATTATTCTGGGTTTTTGCATAAAACAGTAAAGTTTAACTTTTTGGGATTTTTCCTAATTTATTTTCTGTATTCTTAATTTTATCCTAAGGGATTTTTATTCATTTATTTATTAATAATATTTGAGTAACAAAAACATACTGTTTTTATGGCTTTAATGTGTAGAGAAAAATATCCCGGATTTAACAAAATTTGAATGGTGAAATTTGGAGTTAAAATGAGCAAGATATGAATTTTTGAAGTTTAAACTATTTTCTGGATTTTATTTAAACTGAAAAACAGTCCCTGGTCCACGGTGAACCAGGTTCACCATGAACCCGTGGCTATGCGTGTGGACCGATCGGATCTGGACCGTTGGATCTGGATCCAGCGGCCAGATGCGAGGCGGGGGGTTTTAATGAGATTGAACGGTCCAGATTAAAACGTGGCGAAGGGGTATACGTGGACGCACCAGATGGATCCGGGGGTTTAAGTGACGATCGACGGCTGCGATCGCACGATACCTCTTCGATCAGATCCGAGGGCCCGGATTAAATCCCGAAGGGATTTAATCGTAGCCCTCCGATCGTAATCGGACGGCCTCGATCTCGTCCGGCACGGCACGCCGTAAGGGATCGAGTACCGCCTTCGTCTCCGACGACGGCGGGCTCGGGTGCAGCCACGGCGGCGACGGCGAGGGCCTAGGGGCCTAGCTAGGGCCAAAAATGGAACGCGGAGGTGATGGGGGTCACGGTGATACCTTCGGCGGCGATGATGGGTGATGGACGGCGACGACGGTGAGGGTAGACGGCGAAGGTGGTTCGGGTGCTCGACGGCGACGGCGGTCCGGCGGTGTCCACGGCCAACGGAGGGGTGGTCGACGACGGACCCGATGGTGGCGGCGGCTAGGGCGGCGGGGGTCTGAGGTGACGGCGAAGGCTCGCCGGAGTGGAAGTAGGGGAGGAGCTCGCAAAAACAGCCGAGGCGCTCTGGAGGGCTAAGGCTCGGGCTACGGCGGTGTGGGGTGATTGCGGCGTGGGCGAGGGGATTTATAGGGTCACCGGCGGCGCCTAAACGGAAGGAAACCGAAGGTTTCCAAGAACTCCGGCGAGGGTTTCCTAACTCTCGGCCGAGCTCCTATAAACGGCAAAACGCGTCGGGATTACATGGAAAGGGATCATCGGCGGTTGGGGAAGGCGATCCGAGGCAAATCCAGGCGAATGCGGGCGGTCGGCGGCGAAACAGGAAGGAGATCGCCGGAGAAGGGAAGGGGAGCGATCCCCTTCCATCGAAGACGAAGGATCTGACAGGTGGCCCCCACCTGTCAGCGGGCGTAACAGAAAAGGAAGGGCCGATGGGCGGGCCACGGCTGTCAGTGGGCGAACGCGAGCGCACAGAGGCTGACGCGTGGGGCCAGGCGGGGCGCGGGCGGGAGGAGAGAGGGGAGGCGAGCGCCGACAGGCGGGACCCACGGGTCAGTGAGGGACGGCTGGGCTGGGCTGGGTTGAGAGCACTTTGGAGGTGGGCGGCCCATTAAGCATTTTAATTCTTTTCTGATTTAAAATAATTCCAGTAATTCATTTATTTGATTTAGGGTTGAATCACTGTTGATAAAAATTTGTAAAAATTCCTAAAATTATATTTTGGTCTCTAGTTCATATCATAAAATTGTCAAGTCCAGATTTTGAGTATTTCTCCCTGTTTGGCTTTATTTGAGTTCTTTTGTGATTTTTCCTTTAATAATAAATCCAGAAATGATTTAAATAATATTTTTCTTGTATTTTAATCCTTTTTATTTTCTGGGGTGTTACAATCCTATCCCCCTTACAGAGAATCTCGTCCTCGAGATTCGGATCAATCCTCGAATAGCTCAGGATGCTGTGCCTTAAGTTCATCTTCTTTCTCCCAGGTAGCTTCTTCTACAGGATGATTGCTCCACTGCACTTTGCAGAAACGAATGATCCGACTCCTGGTGGTCCTTTCTTTGACTTCCAATATCTTGACCGGCTTTTCCACATAAGTCAGATCCTCTTGAACATCCAACTGCTGAAGATCCACTTGCTCTGTGGTGACGTGGAGACACTTCTTGAGTTGAGATACGTGGAATACATCGTGCACTCCAGCCAATGAGGGTGGTAGTTCCAACTGATAAGCAACTTCGCCTTGGCGTCGGATAATGGGGAATGGTCCAACATATCGAGGGGCCAACTTTCCTCTCATGTTAAACCGTTGAGTACCACGGAGAGGCGTAACTCGAAGGTAGACATGATCTCCTTCTTCAAAGGCTAGGTCTCGGCGACGATTGTCTGCGTAGCTCTTCTGTCGTGATTGGGCTGTCTTGAGTCGGTCTCTGATGATCCGTACATTCTCTTCAGCTTCACGAAGAATGTCTGTTCCGAATACTTGGGATTCACCGGTTTGGTCCCAAAGTAGAGGCGTCCTGCACTTACGTCCATACAGGGCTTCAAAAGGAGACATCTGAAGGCTGGCTTGATAGCTGTTGTTGTACGAAAACTCAGCGTACGGCAAGCTCTTGTCCCAAGTGGCTCCAAAATCCAAAACACATGCTCGAAGCATATCCTCCAATATCTGATTTACTCTTTCTGTTTGTCCATCTGTCTGAGGGTGGTAGGCGGTACTGAAATTCAATCTCGTGCCCATCTCCTCTTGAAGGTTTTTCCAGAAACAAGAGGTAAACTGACTTCCTCTGTCGGACACTATCTTCTTGGGCACTCCATGAAGACATACGATCCGGGCCATATATAGCTCTGCAAGCTTAGGGCCACTAAAGGTTGTCTTGACGGCTATGAAATGTGCTACTTTCGTAAGCCGATCGATGATCACCCAAATAGAATCGTACCCAAGTTGGGTTTTTGGTAATCCGGTGATGAAATCCATACCGATCTCTTCCCACTTCCATTCAGGCACTTTAAGTGGCTGTAACAATCCTGCAGGCCTCTGATATTCAGCTTTTACTCTCCTGCAGGTGTCACATTCGGCGACGAACTGTGCAATCTCCCTCTTCATACTAACCCACCAATAACGTTCCTTTAGGTCCTGGTACATCTTGGTACTGCCGGGATGAATGGAGTACAATGTCTCATGGGCTTCTCTCAGGATAAGGGTCTTTATCTCTGGCTTATCCGGTACACATATCCGGGTTCCAAACCATATGGTGCCATTTTCGTCCTCTGAAAATCCTGGGGCTTTTCCTTGTCTCATGTTCTTCCTAATGGCAGCTATATCCGGGTCCTCTAACTGGGCTTCACGGATTTGTTCGAACAAGACAGGTCGAGTCTCCAAGGTGGCTAGATATGCTCCTGTGGTCAATCCAAGATTCAGTTTTTCCATCTCCCTACATAACAGGGGCGCGTGTTCTTGAATCATTAAGGTTGTGCAATATCCCTTGTGACTTAATGCATCAGCTACCACATTTGCTTTTCCAGGGTGGTAGTGAATACCTAAGTCATAGTCCTTGATTAGTTCCAACCATCGTCTTTGCCTCAGATTGAGGTCTGGCTGTGTGAAGATGTACTTCAAACTCTTGTGATCCTTAAAGATTTCACAGCGATTTCCAACCAAATAGTGCCTCCAAATCTTAAGGGCGTGCACAACTGCGGCAAGTTCCAAATCATGGGTTGGGTAGTTCAACTCATGGGGTCTCAACTGACGAGAGGCATAAGAGATAACTTTTCCATCTTGCATCAGAACACATCCCAATCCTTGGCGGGATGCGTCACAATAGACATGGAAGTCTTTACGGATATCGGGAAGGGTCAGTATGGGTGCTGACACCAGACGGGTCTTGAGGGTGCGGAAACTTTCCTCGCATTCAGGAGTCCATTCAAACTTCTCTCCCTTCTGCAACAACTTGGTCATTGGCTTGGCTATCTTAGAAAAATTCTCAATGAATCTCCGATAATATCCGGCCAAACCCAGAAAACATCGTATCTCAGATACGTTCGTGGGTGGCAGCCAATCCGTAACTGCTTCTACGGTGGCAGGGTCCACTGCGATTCCTTGCGCAGAGATTATGTGTCCAAGGAACTTTACTTCTGCCGTCCAAAACTTGCATTTGTTGTACTTGGCATACAATTGGTGTTCCCTTAGCTTTCCTAAGGTTAACCGGAGGTGAGTCTCGTGCTCTTTCTGGTCCTTGGAATAAATGAGGATGTCGTCTATGAAGACTACGATGAATTTGTCCAAATATTCCATGAACACCTTATTCATCATATTCATGAAGAATGCAGGGGCGTTGGTCAATCCAAAGGACATAACCGTGCACTCATATAATCCATAACGAGTAGTGAAGGCAGTCTTGGGTATATCCTCCTCTCGGATCCTTAACTGATGATAACCAGAACGCAAGTCGATCTTCGAGAATACTGTAGCTCCTTTTAGCTGATCGAAGAGATCGTCGATCCGAGGCAATGGGTACTTATTCTTGATGGTTACTTCATTCAAGGCGCGATAATCCACACACATACGCTTTGCCTTGTCTTCTTTCTTCTCGACGAAGATGACGGGGGCACCCCATGGCGACGTCCTTGGTCTGATATAACCTTTCCTTTCAAGATCCTCCAATTGCTGCTTCATCTCAGCTAATTCATTAGCGGCCATCCGGTATGGTCGCTTATAAATAGGGGTGGTTCCGGGCACCAAATCAATCCTGAACTCGATATCCCTCTTGGGTGGCATCCCTGGTAAATCCTCTGGGAACACGTCCGGGTACTCACAGACTATCGGTATTTCTTCCAAGGTAATCTGGTGCAGTCTTGATCTTCTGATCTTCAGTCTTGGCATCTGAAATGTGACGGCAGTCCCTTCTTCGCTGGTCACAGTCACTTTTCTCTGGGCACATTCTATTACTCCTTGGTATTTATTCAACCAATCCATCCCTAGAATGAGGTCCAACCCTTGGCATTCTATTAGGATGGGGTCGGCCCAAAATACGGCGCCGTGGATATCTATCCATACCCTTGGGCTATATGTTAGGGCTAGAGTTTGTTTTCCCGGGGTGACTATTTGTACGGCTCTGGGTAGATCTTCTGTGGTTAGATTGTTCTTTTCCACAAAATCAGTTGATATGAAGGAGTGCGTAGCTCCAGTGTCAAATAAAACCACGGCAAGTGCTGAATGTACCAAGAACTTACCCATCACTATCTCTGGTGCGGCCTGAGCTTCTTCAGCGGTGACGTGATTGACTCGGGCGCGGATGGCGGGGTTTGCGGCAACTCCTTGGACGCGCTTAGGGTGGGGGCAAGAATTGGAGTAATGCCCCTCCTGGCGGCAGTTGAAGCATACCACGGGCTTGCCGTGCTTGTCGCGCAGGATTTCCGCCATCTTTGCCGGTGCGGTTGGTGCAGCTGGGGCGACGGGAGCGGGGCAAGGCTGTCCGGTTCCAGCATTGGCGGCGGGTGGTGCTGGACGATATACTGGTCGGGGGTGGTACTGCGGCGCTGATGGAGGTGGAACAAAGCGGGGTCTCTGGGCCATGCCCTGGTTTTGCCTGAAGGCTATCATCCGCTTCTTTTTCAGGTCGACCTTATTCTGCTGGGTCTCCTGCATGATAGCTTTGTTCACCAACTTTTGGAAGTTGGCGAAGTCTCCGGAGATAAGCTGTAGAGACAGCTCATCCTTCAGTCCCCTAAGGAACTTGGCCTGTCTGGCCGCATCCGTACGGACCTCCTCAGGAGCGTACCTGGCCAGACGGTTGAACTCGTGCAGGTATTCTGTGACAGACCTGCTCCCCTGCTGCAGGTCTCTGAACTCTTGTTGCTTCTGGGCGATGATGCCGTCGGGGATGTGGGCGGCACGAAAGGCGGCCGAGAACTCTGCCCAAGTATGGGCGTGGCCCTCGGGCAGAGTCTCGCGATGATTGTCCCACCACTCTGCAGCGGGACCATGAAGCTGGTGGGTGGCGAAGGCCACCCTCTCCTGCTCGGTGCAGGTCAGCAGATCGAGCTTCTTCTCGATAGCTCGCAACCAATCCCCAGCCTCCATGGGGTTGGTGGTGCTCGAGAAGGTCGGTGGGCAGACTCGGAGGAACTCCGAGAGCTGGGACGCGGGAGCGGGAGCTGGTGTGGCGGGTCGGGGCAGCTCGGGCTGTTGGTGGAGGCGGAAGAGATGAGCCTGCTGCTCTTGCATCTGCTGCTGCTGCTGCTGTTGCATCTGATTCAGTAGGGCAGCAACCAACTGGTTCTGGGTGGCCATCATCTCGGCCAGAGTGGGGTGGTTGGCGACCGGGGCTTGCCTTTGCGCGGTGGCTCCCCATTGTGGCAAGTTGCCACTCTCTCCTCCGTTCTGAGGAGCGTCGGAACCCTGGGTGTTGGTCATCCTGGAGTTTTCAAAGTAGACACATTTATTTTAGTGAACTTCTTTATTTTATTTCAAAAGGGTACCGTTCTTGCGGTTACATTTATTTATTTCTTCATTCATGCCTTATGTTTTGACATGAATGCTAATACAAGCAAACAAAAATGACGATAACAATCAACCGTAAAACTATGTCTACGGTAGCTCGGGGGACGGCTCAATCCCGGGCTCGTGGGAGACGGTCGGGGTCGAGGAGCTGGACGGTCCGGCGGGTGGTGCGCTGCGGGAGATCCTATTGGGCCTCACGGTGGGGATCCGAAGGGGTTTCTTCCTTCGAGGCGGAAGAGGCGCGATCTCCTCTATGTCCTTCTTCAATTCTCTGAGCTGCTGACGGAGCTGGGTATGGACCATGGCGCCCTGGCGTAGGAGCTCGTTCTGGCGCCTCAACTCCTCCACCTCGAGGGTCAACAGCGGGTTCTGCTCAAGTTGTCGACGGAGCTCGGCATTCTCACGGGTCAGGTTCTTTGAAGTGTGGCTACGATCGACGGGTTCTTTAAGTGACGATCGACGGCTACGATCGCACGATACCTCTTCGATCAGATCCGAGGGCCCGGATTAAATCCCGAAGGGATTTAATCATAGCCCTCCGATCGTAATCGGACGGCCTCGATCTCGTCCGGCACGGCACGCCGTAAGGGATCGAGTACCGCCTTCGTCTCCGGCGACGGCGGGCTCGGGTGCGGCCACGGCGGCGACGGCGAGGGCCTAGGGGCCTAGCTAGGGCCAAAAATGGAACGCGGAGGTGATGGGGGTCACGGTGATACCTTCGGCGGCGACGACGGCGAGGGTAGACGGCGAAGGTTGTTCGGGTGCTCGACGGCAACGGCGGTCCGGCGGTGTCCACGGCCAACGGAGGGGTGGACGAGGTGGGGTGGTCGACGACGGACCCGACGGTGGCGGCGGCTAGGGCGGTGGGGGTCTGAGGCGACGGCGAAGGCTCGCCGGAGTGGAAGTAGGGGAGGAGCTCGCAAAAACAGTCGAGGCGCTCTGGAGGGCTAAGGCTCGGGCTACGGCGGTGTGGGGTGAGTGCGGCGTGAGCGAGGGGATTTATAGGGTCACCGGCGGCGCCTAAACGGAAGGAAACCGAAGGTTTCCAAGAACTCCGGCGAGGGTTTCCTAACTCTCGGCCGAGCTCCTATAAACGGCAAAACGCGTCGGGATTACATGGAAAGGGATCATCGGTGGTTGGGGAAGGCGATCCGAGGCAAATCCAGGCGAATGCGGGCGGTCGGCGGCGAAACAGGAAGGAGATCGCCGGAGAAGGGAAGGGGAGCGATTCCCTTCCATCGAAGACGAAGGATCTGACAGGTGGCCCCCACCTGTCAGCGAGCGTAACAGAAAAGGAAGGGCCGATGGGCGGGCCACGGCTGTCAGTGGGCGAACGCGAGCGCACAGAGGCTGACGCGTGGGGCCAAGCGGGGCGCGGGCGGGAGGAGAGAGGGGAGGCGAGCGCCGACAGGCGGGACCCACGGGTCAGTGAGGGACGGCTGGGCTGGGCTGGGTTGAGAGCACTTTGGAGGTGGGCGGCCCATTAAGCATTTTAATTCTTTTCTGATTTAAAATAATTCCAGTAATTCATTTATTTGATTAAGGGTTGAATCACTGTTGATAAAAATTTGTAAAAATTCCTAAAATTATATTTTGGTCTCTAGTTCATATCATAAAATTTTCAAGTCCAGATTTTGAGTATTTCTCCCTGTTTGGCTTTATTTGAGTTCTTTTGTGATTTTTCCTTTAATAATAAATCCAGAAATGATTTAAATAATATTTTTCTTGTATTTTAATCCTTTTTAATTTCTGGGGTGTTACAATGAGGTCGAGTCCGGTACACTTAATGAGGACTGGCTCGGCCCGGAATAATACTCCTTGGATCTCTATCTTAACCTCAGGGCTGTATAAGTTGGCTAAGGTCTTATTGCCTGGAGAGGCAATCATCATGGTGACTGATAGAGGGAGCACGTCCAGGTTGCGGGCCTTCACAAAATCTTCCGAGATGAAAGAGTGTGTTGCTCCAGAGTCAAATAATATCATAGCCGGTACAAAATTTGTAGTAAATGTAACGAGCACGACTTCGGGAGCCTCCTGAGATTCCTCCACAGTGATGTGGTTGACGCGGGCACGAACCGCCTGGTCGGGTGACGCGCCTTGGGGCTGCTTGGGGTGAGGACACTGGTGCGAATAGTGCCCTTCCTTCTAGCAGTTGAAGCATACGACCGGCCTCCCTTGGCGATCCTTCAAGATCGGGGCCTTGGCGGTGGGCGTCGGTTGAGCGGCCGGAGCAGGTGGAGTGGGGTGGGGATGCCCGACGTTGGATCCACCGGCAGCGTGATGTGGCCTGTAGGCGGGCCGAGGATGGTAGGCGAGCGTTGGTGGCGGAGGAACGAAGCGGGGCCTCTGAGAGTTCGCCTGTTGATGCTTGAAGGCGATCATATTCCTCTTCTTGAGGTCCAGCTTGTTCTGCTCAGTCTATTGGATGAGCGCCTTATTTACTAGCCGTTGGAAGTCGTCGTAGTCGGTGGCGATGATCTGGATGGACAGCTCATCCTTAAGTCCCCGGAGGAACATGGCCTAGCGGAGGGCGTCGGTCCACACCTCTTCTGGTGCGTAGCGTGCCAGACAGTTGAACTCATGGAGGTACTCCATGACAGTCTGGCTGCCCTGGTTCAGGTCGCGGAACTCCTGCTGCTTCACCGCGATGAATCTAGCGGGGACGTGGGCAGCGCGAAAGGCGATGGTAAATTCCGCCCATGTCACCACGTGGTCCTCTGCTGAGACTCATGGTAGTTGTCCCACCACTCTGTGGTGGGACCCTGGAGCTGGTGAGTGGCGAAGGCCACTCGCTCTCGGTCGGTGTTGGGGAGGAGGTCCAACTTTTTCCCGATGGTGCGGAGCCAATCTCCGGCCTCCATGGTGTTGGTGGTGCTAGAGAAGATTGGGGGACGCACACGCAGGAACTCCGAGAGTTGGGGAGCGGGTGCGGGTGCGGCTGCGGCTACGTGAGTGGCAGGCTCCACGTTCTGCAGCCGGTCCAACTGAGCTTGTTGGTGCTGCATTTGAGTGAGGAGGGCGGTGATTAGCTGGTTCTAATTCGCCATCATTTCTGCCAAGGTGGGATGGTTGGCGGATGGTGACCCAGCCTGTCGTGGGCCCGTTGCACCCCAGTTGGGTACAACACCCTCGGGCATGCCACGACTTCCTCCTTCTCCGTTGTTGGAGCCAGTGTTCTGGTTGTCGGCCATCTTCTGAACATAAGATGTTAGCCATAAGATAGAAAGACGATGATGCAAACATTTTAAAAAAAGGGGCCGTTGAGGCTCATATATATCTCAATTGGTGTAAAAAGTTCATTACATCAAAGTTTTTATTTTAACCTACCCACAACACAAGTTGTTGCGGTAGTACCACATACACGAAATTATAATAAGCAAACAACGGTACTAGCGCCTAATTGCCATCGGAGGCGGTCTCCATGCTCTCGGAACCACGAGTACGCGGCTCCCGAGGGATGGTGGGCTCGAGAAAAATCTCGATGATCGGGTCGGAGACGAGGCCGGGGCGTGGTGCAGGGGCTCTGGCGGTGGATGGTCCAGCGGTGGAGGGGTGTGGCGGGATCCTCTTGGGGCGAGGGGCGGGCTCACGAATGGGTTCCTCTTCCTCGGGAGGAGGGGAACCATCTCCGAGATGTCCTTCTGCAGCTGCATAATCTTGGGCCGCAGCTCACTGTTCTGTTGGATCAAGTTCTTCGTCTCCTCACGAAGAAACTCAACTGCCTCATGATGCTCGTCGGCGTCGAGCACCGCCTCAGTATGGAGATCGTCCATGGCCTGAAGAAGACGCGTCTGCCGGGCCATGACCGGATCACGATCGGAGTGAACTCTGATGTAGATACTACGGTGTGCGCCGGGAGTGCGCTTCGGCACAAGCCGGAAAGACGAGTTTTGAAGACGATGAACATAGATCATCCTAAATTCCATAAGGGCCTGGAGGGCGACGTGTTGGCACGCGACGTCGAAAGTCAGGCCCCCAATGGCAGGTGCTCTCGGGAACCATGGATGGTGAGGGAGACGTCACATGGTCCTGCGAACTCCTCCATATACACCCCATGGAACTCGAGCTCGAAGAGTAACCCAAGGAAGGTGACCATCATGCGGAGCTCCCTGACAAAGCCCTCAAAGTGGCGGCAGAAGCTGTGCACTTGGTAGACCGGCATCTACAAAAACAACAAGTTGAATAAAAGTGAGGGGAGGAACAAAGTTCATAAAGTAGGTTTTCGAGAAATAGTTTTCTGCAGATAATGGCTAGGCTGGTCCGTTTGGCTTCCTACAGTCAAGTCGGCTCTGATACCATCTTGTGGCGCCTTGATTTACCAAATCAAAACATTATTGAATTTCATAAGAAAAACAATAATACAAGAGGTTCATCATGCGACAACGTACATACGACAATCATCCGTGGTACATAGACCACAATTATTACATAAGAGTAAAAATAAAATAAACAATTAAAAGCATGACGAACACCCTCTTCAGGATCTTCTTCTTGACTGGGTCGCTACTCCAGACCATCCTCGTAGTAGGCATCTTCTGAAGTGTGTCCAATGGGTATGAGTACAAAAAGTACTCAACAAGCCACCGTAGATGCAAATAATAATGCAAGGTAATAACAATGGACGGAAAGTGCGGAAAAAGTACATTTTTAGTTGTTGCGTTTAGTGTAGTCAAATTTTATCATGCGGAATAGTAAACATGAACATCAATGACATCATCTAACTCGAGGAGTATGTTTTACCTCCTCGCACAACAGTCCTTACATGTCAAACCATCATGCACATACATATCAAAAGTAAACTAACTGTGGGATGTCACGCAACCCACCCTTGACTGTGGGCTCGGCTTTTCGAAAAGATTTAAGACTCTGATCAGAGATGTACTACTGTACGCACAAGGCACGCACTCATCCCAAACACCAAGGTGTAACGAGATGACCCGTACCATGGGAACTCGTGCCAAAACCTCAGCATGAAATGCTCAAAGCGATAACCACCCGCTCTAGGTTTCGCCGGCGCGCCGGGCCGCATCCCGGCTAACGTCGCACCCCCTTTTGCGCCACGTCGGTAAAGCCACCCGCAGGTGCAGCTTGACCCATCTCCAAATGGTGGCCTCGGTTTGGAACACTCCATACCTTAGTTAGGACTTACCCATTAGACTTGTGGTTAGTACGGAAGTGTATTGCAACAGATCCCTCAGACCGGTCCTTATAGTGCCGCGGGTGCTACCAACCAATGCCCTAGCTTGCACCCGGAACCCACCATGCATACACTTACAACCAAAACTCTATCACCAACAGCATTCCAGAGATGGGGATAATGGGGATCATATAGTAGATTCCAATCACTACGACTCATTTTTATCCTATAGCAATCGTGTCAATACATTGGACACTAGCTAATAATACCAATCATATGGTGACAAGGAGTTTAGGCTAGATAACATGGATTGGGTTGCACATCAAGGTCGGGGGATCCTAAATAAATATATTGTAAGGGTTTCATTTGACTAATGCATGTATATCCTATGTGTTTTAGCGATAGTTCAATAAAACATGGGTTCAATATGCTCAAAAGATTGGTTTGGTGACTTGCCTTGTTCAGCGAAAGGTGAGGGAGGGACTTCCGGGAAGTATTCCGGTTCCTCGGCGGCGTCGTAGTCTTCCCAATATAAATAAAGTAAAATAAAATAAATACAACATTCAATTAAACAATATAAAACCACACAAAAAGCACATAGGTTTTGATTGGTCCAATTTAAAGAAAACCAAGCGGTTTAGTTTCTGAAACTTATTTTATGAATAATTTAAATTAACTAAAATGGGATATTTTCCTTTTATAAGGGGCTTTTAATTGTGAATAATCTCATTTTAAGCTTTCTATTTAATTGAAAATAAATGGTTCAGAGAAAACTTAGTGGTTTCATTATATGAACAGGAAATGAATAAATACAAACTTTATTTGAAATTTAAATAATTGAATTTGCATTTTACCCTAAGGGCATTTTAATACCTATTTAAATAAACATGGAAAGTCAAAAGTAAACATATTGTTTTTATTGTATGAACATGTAGAGAATAATATTACAAATTTTCTGAAATTGGAATGGTAATTTTTGAAGTTAAAATGCGCCAGATATGAATTTTACAAGTTTAAAATAGTTTCTAGAATTTATTTTAAATTTAAAATCGCCTCGGGTCCACGGTGAGCCAGGCCCACGGTTAACCCGCACACTGTGCGCGTGGTCTGGCCCAATCTGGATCGTCGGATCCAGATCCAACGCACGAGGGCGAGGCGGGGGCGTTAAGTTAACGTGGACGGCTGAGATTAAAAGACTGAACCGGTACGTGATGAACGGCTCAGATTAATCCTGGGTTTTAAATAGAAATGAACGTGCGAGATTAAAATGTAACGTTTCGTTCAGATCCGATGGTGCAGATTAGATCGCGCACGAGGGGATATAGGCGTCGTCCGATCGCGATCGCACGGTCGGGATCAAATCCGAACCGGCATGGGTACTCGACCCGTGCCGGTTGTCTTCTCCGACGACGGCGAGCGGGCCAGGGGCCACGGCGAGCGACGGCGGCCCTAGCTAAGCCTAGAAACGGAAAGAGGACACCTAGGGGAACACGTAGGTACCTTAGGCGAGAGGTCGACGGAGCGTGGTCGGAGGCGAGGGTAGACGACGGAGTGGTTCGGGTTCCTCGTCGGCGATGGTGCTCCGGCGGGGTTCGTCGTCGGCGGAGGGGTGGCCGAGGTCCGTGCGGTCACAATGGTGCGGTCGGCGAGGATGGGAGAGATCACCGGCGACAGGGAGTGGTGACCGGAGTGTGGGCGGCAGTGGTGCGCTAAAAACTGAAGTGCAGGGGCTCTGTTCGTTCTCGCAGCGAGTGACCGTGGGGGATCAAACGCGGACGGTCAAGGGGTTTAAATAGGGCCACCGGCGGAGCTCACATACAAGGAAAGCCGATGGAGGGACTTAACTCGCCGGCGAGGGCTCGGTCATGCACGCGCAGCGTGATCCGGGGGCGTAATCGTGAGGATTAATGAGGGGAAACGGTCGGCTGGCCGCGGGGGACCGTTTAATGGCGACGGATTTAAGAGGGGGGGGGGGCAGCGCGGCGGATCAGAGGCGGGGGTCGTCGGCCAGCGCAATTTGGGGGTGGAGGCGGGAGGTAGACGATGGGTCCGACAGGTGGGCCAAGGCGGTCAGCGGGCGTGAGCGCACGAGGGCGGTGGCTGTCGGGTGGGGTCGGGCTCGGTCGCGAGAGGGGTTCGGTTGGCGCCGACAGGTGGGCCAAGGCAGTCGGGCGCGTCGGCGCAGAGAGAGGGGGTCTCTGATGGTGGGGCCTGGGTGTCAGTACGGGCGTGAGGAAGGGAGTGGGCTGGGCCGGTCGGGAGAGAGAGAAAGGGAGGGGGAGGCCCATTATTGTTTAAAAGGTTTTCTGATTTAAAATAATTGCAGAAGTTGGTTTAAAATAACAGGGCTACTTCCAAGGTTGATAAAAATTTGTAAAAATTCTCAAAAATATATCTTGGCCTTGGGATCATATACAAAATTTTCTAGCTCCTGGTTTGGTCATTTCCTCTAGGTTTTATTTCAAATGGGCTAAGGACGGTATTTAAAGGTATTTCCAAAATAATAAATTCCAGGAAATTAGATTAAATAATATTTTTATTCCTTTGAAAATTTGGGGTGTTACATCTTCCTTCGATAGCGAGTCTCCGCTGCATCCCGATTTATAGAAAGTGCGCTTCAACCCTAAATTTAAAACTTCGAAGCTCTGTAAGTACTCCGGAGAAGAGGATCCGAGGGAGTTCTCCCATTCGTATGCTTTGGCAATTGAGGCAGTGGAGGAGTCCGAGACACCATGGCCAAGTGTTTCCCCCTTACTCTCGAAGGGGTTGCTTTGCGTTGGTTCTGGTCATTGAAGCCAGGATCAATTAGAACTTGGAAGCAGCTAAGGAAGAAGTTTATAAGTAACTTTAAGGGTACCTTCATGCCCCCTATGTCTACGGGAAGTCTTTTCCAAGTGAAGCAACTACCTGGAGAAACTTTAAGACAATTTTTCAAGCGCTTCGCTCATACGAAGTCGTAGATACGGGGACTGTCTACATCGTCCATTGTTGATGCAGCCCGAGAGGGAGTTACTCATGCGGGCCTCCTTGATAAACTTCATCAGAAACAGATATCCTCTGTAGTGCAGCTGATGGCCTATTTTGAAGAGTATGCTAGGTCGGAAGAAGGATGGCTCTAAAGAACAGCTTCAACTCCGCCAATCTTGCAAGAAGTCAAGCTCGAGGTGAAGACTTCAACACCTTCACAGGGGCCCAACTTCGATATCTAGCATGACAAGCGTCAGGGGGAAAAGCATCCTCGCTCCGAAGTCTTGAACATTGCTCCTTATGTGCAGACGGTCTCCTGGCCGAATTTCTTTGATCTCCTGGTGATTTTTACAGTATTTTCATCCCATCTTCATCCCCCAAGAGTTTTATATCCATCTGTCACCGTCGAGACGGTCGATGGAGTCCGTAGGGCAACTTTCAGATGCTGTCGGTCTGACCGGCGGAACCCCTTCGGTCTGACCGGGCCGTGCTGCACGGTAATTTAACGCTCTGGCACGCCTCGGTCTGATCGGCAGTACGAGGATGGTCCGACCAGACCATGCGCACCGGAGCCCCTCGCCGGTGTACTTCGTGCCGGTGTACCCCGCACCGGAGTCCTCGGTCTGACCCACCTAGATTTTTTCATTTTAGCACAAAGGCGTGTATATTTTTCATGATTTTTATCAATTTTAAGATAAGATTTCCATGAAAATCATGGAGATGTTTAAGTTGCATACTTGCATCCAAAGCAAAGGACTTTGCTACTAGGCATGTAAAAGATAGCAAAAGTATTCAACCTATAAATGCTAGTTACCAGACTAAGCGGTTACCATGTTTTAGATTTTTAAGACATAATCAAAGTCATGCTCATGAAAAATATTAGATATATTTATTAGATCTAAAACAACATGGTCATAGACAAATATCCAAAAGCATATACAGGCAAGTACGTGTAAAGGCATTTAATCATATAAGGAGCTAGTGCAAATGTGTGAATGCAATAAAGAATGAGAAGAATACACACAAATGCAAAAGAAAGAAAGAAAGAAAGAAACGAAAACTCAAAATATCATATTCAAAAAGGATAAATAATAGCAAAATCCTTACCCTGACCATTGCCCCCCAAAGTGATGTACTCTTTGGAGCTCATGGGGTTGAGGCTAGAGAACCATCTATGATGCCCTGTCATGTGATTAGAGCATCCTAAGTCCATGATTCATATGTATTCTAGGCCCCGATCCTACAAAATCAAGGGTAAAAAGGATGAGCAAATGGTCGATACTAGGGTTAGCAAAAAAATTGAACCAGTTGTTGATAGCAAAAAATGGCATTAATGGTCGAAATTGTCAAAATATCAATTTTGGTAATTTTGGGCCGAAAATATGCTAGGCCTGGCACAGGCCGGTCAGATCGGCCATGTGGGCCCGGTCAGACTAGCCCATCCCGAGTTTGATTGGGTTTAATTGATTTCGGGGTATTTTTATCTCTAATCAATTTCTAACGACTTGGACTCGTACCTATGTCAAATTATAGCCCATGCATGTCATGTCCAACCCCTATAAATATAGGGGCAAGGACGATCCAAGGGACCTCTTCTTTTGGTGTTTTGCTATATTTTCATCTCCATATTCTTATCCAAAAGCCTCTGCATCAATTCATCTTCGATAAAACGGTCACCGAAGCCCCGGAGACCAACGTCCAGGAGCTGTCGGTATGACCGGAAGCATTACCCTGGTCTGACCGACCCGTGCCGCGCCGTCATCTGACGTGCTGACACACAGTGGTCTAACTGGCCGCATGAGGCCGGTCTGACTAGGCTTTGTAGAGGGGCTCGGGAGCATTTCGCATCGTCATCCGGAGGCCACCCTCTGAAAGTTCATCGAACCTTTGGTCTGACTGAGGATTTCCCTTCAGTCTGACCGACTGAAGGCCGGAGTTCACCCTTCGGAACCCTTCGCAATCCACGCCAGAGGCCCTCTTCAGCTAGACCCTCCAAACTGCCAGTCTGACCAGCGGCCTAGCATCGTTCTGACCGGCCCGTCTTGGCCGGTTTGACCGCCAATTTAGCCTCAGTCTGACCGGCCCCTAAATTGGCCGGTTTGGTATTTTTATCTACAACTCAGTTAATTTAATAATATTTTGATATTGTTTAATTTCCTGGCGACTCCACCCTCCCTTGTCACTATCAAGGGTCATCGAAACACGACGTCGGTGATGTGTCATGCCTAGGGTTATCTCTAGGTATCCACGCGCTTTTGCATCGTCGAATCAGCGTCAGTGCGTTGGCATTTTGATCGATAGAGTTTAGCGTCAACACTAGTGCCGAACCATCTACTCAAAACCAGGGTAACCAAAAGAAGTTCAATAGTTAGGACCAAAGCGTCGCTCTTTCTCAAAACACAGTCCTCTAAACTACTCAAAGTCATGGCCACGAGGTCCAAAGCCACATCGAGAATGATCTGGAACTCTACCGAAACGATATCCACCCTCTAGAGAACAATCATGAAATTCATCTCCACATCCACCACCTACACGATGCGCCTTGGAATCTTACCTCTCACCTCATCGAGGAACCCTCAATCTACCACCCTGCTGATAGAACTACTCCTGATCAGCCCTATCCATTTTAGCCCTCTCAACACGCTTCCTCCTGAAGCAAAAATCCCTAAGACGACATTTTTTGTTGTTGAATTCAAAGTGATAGACTGTCTTCTTGGGATAAGATTGATTATTAGGCTTTTTAGGCTTGGTATCATTTGGTGGAAGCTTTTTGGTATTGGAAGGTCCTAGTAAAGAATCAAGAGGAGTGTGAAGGTCTCTAGGTGTGGGATCGGAATGGCGACTAGAGGGGGGCAGGGGGGTGAATAGGCGCCTCGACAAATTCTTGTTAGTATGATTGCCTTTTCAAAACACCCCGACGCTCCTCTAAAATTTACAGAAACCAAATTGAGATCAACAGTACAAATTCAGAACAGAAATCAACTCCAAATAAAATTTCAGTCTAAATCGGAGATTAATATGTCGATCTATTCAGTCGGTATTTGGTTTGCCGATTTAGTCAGTGTAGATCTGTAATTGAATTGTCGATATAGCGATGTCGACAAATAAAACTCCAACAGGGTTCAGAAATTCAGAAAACAGATACAACTTGAATCTTAGTAAAACTTTTCAAACTGATTCACTTTCAATTGCAGTGTACACTTTCTTGTAAACACACAAATGCTATTGAATATGAACCATTCAACAAAACTTCAGACCAACTAGCAATTGCAAGAAAATAAATCAGAATGCCCAGTACTTAATAAATTCAGTGCAAAACTGAAACAATGAACAGTATGACTGCCTGTAGTAACATCATGCTTAATCAGGAAATTGAGTTGTTTGTCTGGTTCGGCAAAAAGCATTATCAGTAATCTTGTATTATATTCAGAACTTAATTAATTAATTCATAATCAGATCAACCTCTAAGAATAGCTGACAACTAAATTTCTTATCTGATGCAATAAAAGCTTCACTACCCGTTTGTGTTGACGATTGAACCTAATCAAAAATGCTATTGAACTAATAGCAAGAAAACTATGCAGGCAAATCACTTAGAAGCCTCAAAAGCAATCAGGAAATATTAAATCCAGACAAGGCAGATTCAAAACCAAACTGATAACAGATAGTTGTACTGATTATATTGCAGACACAACCCAGTTCATTTGCTTGCATGGAATGATTGTGCTTGATCAAAAACAATCAACATGGCTGGTATATGAAGATGACAACAACAACAATTAATATCATAAACTTGAGAGTGCACACAGATCAAAAATGGCATCCAATCACCATTTCAACTAAGACTGAAAACAGAACAGTGAATAAAATGTTTTTTACTGGATGAATCCTGTAGAATTTCTGATAATAGAATTATGAATAGCTAGTGCAGTTCAATACTCATAACCAATAAGCCAAACAGATTGAACAGATCAAACATATTGTAAAAGTAATCAGAAGCTTTGCTAATCAAAGTGAATTTTATTGCATAACAAATCAATGAACTTCAAGCACAAAATAACATGCAGTCTATTTTTGTTCCTTGAACAATTTGGCAAAACAAATCACATGAGTAAGTGCCAAGATATATTTCTGCACATCTGCAGTTTTGGCAGTTGTAGCTAATTTGGCACAATAGCAGTGTTGGTTGGTATGGCACACAACATCTTCAGACCTACTGGAATCCCAATCAATCAGTGAAAGAGAAGCAAAAATAAACTGCCAAATACTGTGAGAACAGAACCTGGCACTCTTCGGAAATAAAGCAACAGTGATGCAGAAAATTCCGGTAGTGGTGTTGTTCTGTCCGGTGGCGAAGAAGAAAGAAATAGGAGGCTTGAGAATATTAAATGCTCTCTAAAATTTCTTCTCAAATGTCCATCGACCCATCTCAAAAATCTAGCCAAAACGATCAGAGAGAAACACCAGAAATAATAACTATTCTGTAGTAAATTGAACCTTTCCAGAATATTTTCAGTCACTTTGGTTGACATCAAAACTACATGTAGAAGTGGTCAAAAACTTTTGCAAACATCAAAAATAGAATCCTAGAAACTTGGATGACAAAAGCTGTGAAGAACTAATAGCCAAAAACAGTACTAAAACAGAGCAAAAATCGCCTCAAAGATTGAATCCAAACTGAACAAAACACAAAACTCAGCGGAAATCAGAAATTTTCCAGAACTTTTTAGGCACATTGTTGGACAAAAAACTATATTCAACTGTGGCCAGAAACTTTTGCAAATTTAAAAAATAGAACCCTTGAATCTTGAACAACAAAAGTTATGTAGAACCCAGGTCCAAAAACAACACAAAAATTGCTCTAAAATCAGCTCTAAAAGTGAATCTCAAAGGGATGAATAGTACCTGTGTTAGAACTCCTGGCTGCGCTTCCTGCAGCTTAACTAGGACGCAGAAAATTTTCCAGATTATGAACAGTGCATGCTTTGAAAAGAAGAACAAAAATGGTTGAACACTCAATATAATATTTGTGGTTGGTAGCCCCCAAATGACAGCTAAAAAAGTATCACTAACCCTAGGGCATGGAGTCCTTTATATAAGCAAGCCCATTAAGGAAATCTCCAAAATGCCATTAGGGTTAAAGTTGTAGGTATTTACCTAAATGCCATAATCTATTTTCAAAATTATGAAGTCTGAAAAATACATTAATGTATATGTTGGCGTAAAAGATTACGCTAACAGGTTCTCTAAGATTAAGAACTAACAAACAAAGAGTTTGTGAAGTGAACTATCTCAAGCCTCAGAGTAGGATAGTAGATCGAAGTAGTTCGAAGTTATGTATTGAATATCTGAATATTCGATGCCTATTACAGGGTGAGAAGGGGGGTATTTATAGGTAAAAACTCTAAGGAAAATACCTTTTTACCCCTCTATTACAACCGACATAGTGGAAACTATTCAGTACCCCGAATAAGGCTAAAATGGTAAAATATGTTCGAAGAAGATAGATAAGGCAGACGTCCCATCAGTCTTGTTGTCTCCCACTGCGATGTTGGAGCAGTCGGAGGGTATCGTCGAACTGGGGTTCGGATGAACCCTTCAGCTTTGAACCTTCATCAATTCGGAGACAAGTCTTTGGCTTAGAACTGTATGAGTTATCTTTGTCTCTTGATCTTGAAGGTCCCGGGGATAAAGTATTTCCCCCCAATAGTATCCCCTCGAATATGCTTCTCCAAATAACCTGTATAGTAGGAGAGCAGTATACGCAAGAAATATTTTCATGCTCAGGGACTTAGAAAAAATTCAAGGTACTATAACCATTCGCAGTGTCTTCAGCGTCGGAAGTACATTTGACGGAAGCTTCGAACTGGGGTTCCCGTGTGAAAGCTTCGCAAGGAAATGAACCGTTGCGGAGGTGAAGCATCGCAGAGAGCCATTAATTTTGAGCCGTTACCCCTCAAGTAGCTATTATGCTTCCTTGAAAAAGTAACGGACATAAATTTAGCCGCGAGTTCACACCTTTATTATTTTCTGGTCCCACCTATCAGTGGTAGAAGCCGAACCTGCAATGTGAATGCATACACAAACCACAATAACTAGAGGTGGAAGGGTTATAAAAGGGGGACTCAAACCTCAGCGGGATTTTTTACAGAGCCTTGGTTCTAAGAAGCCTTTTCCTAACCTTCAAACATTCCCCAATCTCCTTAGCAACCAACCGATGGTGAGGACCAGTGCGACGGTGCCGACCGCGGCAGGAACTTTGGCACAAAGGTAGGCGTGGGCGACATCAGCAGCGGCAGCAATGGCGGGAGCCCGGGGGGTTCTTGGCCCAAGAACCCACGAGAGCTCCACCCGCCGTCAAAGAAGCCCTTGAAGCAAAGCTTCCTCCTCGGGCAGTCGACGAGCACAACATAGTCCATTGTGGAAGCAGTGGACGGGAAGTTGGGCCCAGGGATGAGAACTCGGGTCCCTAGAATAAAAGTGACACCGGTGCCACGGGGTGGAGAAGTGGTGGTCTTTGAGGCCTTCTTCGAAGCTGTGCTGGGGCTCCCTGCAATCAACTTCTTATCGGAGGTACTAGATATGTTTCATATCACCTTGCCTCAATTGTGTCCGAATACCATCGCAAGATTGGCCATCTTCGAATGGGCCCATCGGGCAGAAGGGTGCGAAGGGAGATTAGAGATCTTCGCCGCCACCCACGAAGCCTCCTGCCAACCGAAGCCGCAAGACAGACCCGAAGATACTAAAGTGTTGGTAGCCTTTGGAAGTGTCAACTTCCAACTTTGGAAGGAGTATTCGCAGAGTTTCCAAGTGAAGGATATCAACGATCGCTGTTACACCAACTAGATACTCCGGTGGTTCTACGCTGAAGTTGGAGAAGATTCTAGCTTAGCGGGGCCCCTACAAGAAATTTGGTACGAGAAGGAAGCCGAAGTCACTCTATACCTAAGCTTGCTTTCAACACGGCTTGGGTTGCTTTCTTTGGTGGCCAGCCACATGAGCATGCGGGACCTGGCTGAGGAATTCATCGCCTTCCGGATCCCTCCTCTCGGAGCAGAGTGGCCGATAGCATTCCAGAATGCTTTGGAGGGAGAGCTTCAAAGCCTGGGTAAGTCTTCACACTTTCTGCATTAACACTGATTAGAAAAAAGATAACATACTTAATAGAATGCTACCTTTTTTAGCGGCTCCTTTGGCGCTAGCTCCGGAGCAAATCGCCAGAGCTACAAAACGGGTGCTCGGAGCCCCTACTGTAATAGAGAAGCAACAGAGGCTAGAGTTGGTTGGGAGCTAGGAACGCTCCAACTGAGTGTGGAGTGCTCTTCGAATGGAGCCTCCTGCCCTGCCGGACTTCGAATCAACGGGAGTGGTCTCTCGGAAAAGGAAAGTCACCGTTGAGACCTCCAAAAGAGCCGCTAAGACTCCCGTCAAGAAAGGGAAAAAGACAGTGAAGCCTCCTCCACCTGTATCTTCGCCATCATCTCTTGATATTCGGAGTTCCTCTTCGGAGGAGTCAGAAGAGGAAGCTTCGAACATACAGATGGTTAAGAAACTTGAAGAATACCTGCTGCAGAGTGACGAAGGTAAGACCCAAGCCGTAGCTGAAGACCCCTTTGGGAAGTTGTGGCGGCTGATGTGGTAGCCCCCTCCGAACCCATCACATTTGACTTGGAATCGGAGTTAGGAAATCCTAACTCGCCCATGACCGGAGTAGTAGCAATGGAGGGCAGGGTATCGACTGTGGCTACTCCAGCACAGACCTCAGGGGATGACCTCGAAGAATACCTTCGGATGTATGAAATTCTGGGGGACCCCGAAATTCTCCCTCAAGGTGTTGATGGAGGTATATCTCAGAATTTTACCTTCAAAATTCCTAAAATGACTTTACTGTACAATAAATACTCAACGAATACCTTGACTTTTGTAGATGCATCGAGGAGCAGTGTTGCTCCAACCACTGGTGGAGCTTCGTCTTCACTCGGAGTTGAGGATCCGGTCGAGGCAGTGGTTCCGACAACCGAAGTTGTTTCAGGCTAAGTGACTCTACCCGAGGGAACGACGATCGAAGGAGGATCCACTCAAGCTGAAGAAGCAGCTCCGGTTTTTGTACCAGGGAGAGGTAAGGGCAAGATAGGCCTTGGCCCTCTCCCTTCTTTGACGATGATGCCTTCCTCTAATGACCCCTCAACGAGCGCTTCGGAGGAAGACCCCGCTGAAGACGACCGACGGGCCCTGTCCTAGCTTCCTCTACTAACTCCATTCCTAGAGCAGCGGACAGGGCTCCGAACCCTTCTAGAACCCTTGGCAGATAAGTGCCAAGAGGTTGGGAGCTCTGAACTATTTTCTATCTTGAGTGAAGCCAGAGCACCGGAGCTCGACTTGGCCCTCTAAAGGGTTGCCCTTCAGGTATGCAACATACAACAAATGTATTTAATTAATTAAATTGCTTCGTACTCACTTTGCTTTTTTGCAAAAAATTGTCCTCACTAGAGCGGCAATGACTTCTAATGAGCTCGAAACCAATCGGCTCAAGAGGAAGGTTACCACCCTCCAGAATGTCCTCAGAGGCTTCAAAGAAAAAACTTTGCAACTGGAGGAGGAGCTTCTCGAAGAGCGGAGGGCCAAGGCCATTACGGAAGAAGCACTCTAGGCTGAACAGCAAACCTGCGCTACACTCAAGACTTCAGTAGAAGAAATCCAAGCCAAGCGTGTGGTGCTAAGGGCTGAGGTTGAAAGGCTTCAGCGAGAAGAGGCAAATTCAAGCACACAACTTATAGAGCTTCAAGATTGAATCAAATAAGCACTGGCTCAGAAGAATTCTTTGCTATCAAGGCTTCAGCGAGAAGAGGCAGATTCAAGCACACAGCTTATAGAGCTTCTGCTTGGGAAGCCTTCCGGGTGACCTAGAAAATAGATCACAAATTGCCGCCAAGGCTTGGATTGATGAAGCCTCCAGCTCCGACTCTGCCAGCTCTGCTAACTGACCCGCAGGTTTAGCTTCGAAGGGCGCTTAAGCATGTACAAGAAATCTTGTAAAGCCCTTTATCTTAATGAATGATAAGTTTATAAACGGGAAGTCTTTGTTTGGATGTTCATTTTTAGGTTTTTTTCTGCACTTCGAAACCTGATTTCGAAGTATTGGAGCCTAATGAAGGGCTTTGCGAGCAGTGGACTATCCTTGAGAGCTTAAGGCCTTACTGGCGCTCACGCTTTTCTGTTCCTCTAGGGGAGCGAGGGGGAAATAACACCTGATATTCTACGCGAAGTCCTATTTTATATTAAAGAAGAGGATAAGGAACTAGCATCTTCGTCCTCAGAATATGTATATTTGTCTGACTCGGAGTACCAAGTCGAAGACCCAGCGGAGGTTAGCTCGGAAAGACTTCTGTCCTAGGCTGAACTTCAAAATGAGCAGAAAAAGCTGCGAGCTTCGAAGAAGAAAGGCACTCGGACTAAGAGGAAAGTTTTGAGAACTCCGGGCTCCGAAGACCGAAGCGGTCCTAGAAGTAGCTCTAGAGGTCGGAGGGGTCTCCGCTTTTATTTAGGCTCAGACCAGAATTTATCTTAATGTAATGTAATATGATTACCCAATTAATATAATTTGTTTCAGAAGCATCACTTGATTGTTCCTTAATCCCTTGCCCCTCGTTGTGGGTGGGGGGCCATACGCATTGTGATAGGGTCTGTCGGACACAATGATTGATATAACAACCGGATGCTTCGCATAATACTTGGTAATCATATTTTACTCTTTCGTAGAGTTCTTCGAACTACATGTTCGTATTGTGATGTTTATAAATTTCGGAACTAAATGTATACTTGTAAGCTCCAATAACAACCGCTTAGGACTTTAAAAAGTGTTTCATTGGGCCGGAGCCATGAAACCTTATTGATTGGTCACCTACGACTCTTTTACAGATGCTTCGAACCCGAAGGCCAAAAATCTATTCTTTTAAAGTCCTTGGAGTCTTCTATGGATCCTAACAAGCTGGAGCCTGGAATCCGTACGGTTTGACCACCTTTGGCTCTTTTACAGATGCTTCGAACCCGATGACCGGAAATCTATTCTTTTAAAGTCCTTGGACTCTTCTACGGATCCTAACAAGCTAGAGCCTGGAATCTGTAGGGTTTGGCCACCTTCGACTCTTTTACTGATGCTTCGAACCCGGAGGCTGGAAATGTGATCTTTTAAATTCCTTGGAGTCTTCTATGGATCCTAACAAGCGAGAGCCTAGAATCCGTAGGGTTTGGCAACCTTTGACTCTTTTATAGATGCTTCGAACCCGAAGGCTAAGAATTTGTTCTTTTAAAGTCCTTACACTCTTCTACGGATCCTAACAAGACGGAGCCTAGAATCCGTAGGCTTTGGCCACCTTCGGCTCTTTTACGGAATCCTTGAACCGATGGTTCAAAGGCCATTTGCTCGATTCTGATGAATGATGCTTACCTCCGCAAGCATCTCCATTAACCTGATGCATCCACCAGTTTGTAAGGAATATTTGAAGAGTAAGCATAAGTCGAACCTCCATCTTTATTTAACTTAGAAAGGTACTTTTACAATTGATTACAAGGAGCCCCTAAGCATAATAATGTTTAAGGTGCTCCGCATGCCATGCATGCTTCAACTCTTCCCCTTCTAAATTAGCTAACTTAAATGACCAAGAGCGCCCTGAGCGTATGATAATATATGGTTCTTCCCATTTGTTTCCTAGCTTCCCCGGAGCTATTACACTAGGCAACACCAAATGACTTGGTCTAAGTTCATTCACTTTTATCTTTGGGTCATACCATGCCTTCATTTGGTCTCGGTACTTCATCAGATTGGTAACAGCTCGAAGCCTTTTCTCTTCTGACAAGTCCAGCAAAGTGTTTCTTTCATCATCATTTCCAGGCTCCGTTACGCGAAGGGATCCACCTTTAAGCTCCGTAGGAGTCATGGCCTCGTCTCTGAATAATAGCCTAAATGGGGTAAAGCCTGTGGACCTAGCTTGAGTGGTCCGAATGGACCATAAAATCTTAGGGAGCTCTTCGGTCCACGACCCCTTAGCTAACCCGACAATCCTTCAATTCAAACCTGAGAGAATATTTCCATTTTGTGCGCTTGATGGCTCCATTGGATTGGGGGTGGTGAACAGTTGCGAAGCATAACTTGATGCCCAGGTGTTAATAGAAAAAATGGCATTGATGGTTAAGATTGTAAAAATATCAATTTTGGTAATTTGGGCCAAAAATGCACATGTCCCGAGTTAGGCTGAAGCCCTACAGGGCCGAAGGACCATTGGGCTACGGGCTTCGAAAGCTTCCAGCTTGCCCACGACCTTCAGCCTGGAGGCCTTCGGAGGCCCACTCCACCGAAGCTTCGGCCCGAGGAGCAGGCTTCGGCGGGCCTGGCCGAAGCCCCACTTCGAGCAAGAGTTAGAGATTGAGTCTTATTTTTGACTAAGTCTTTTACGCCTGATCAAACAGAATCCCACCAGATTAGGCTTAGAGATTAGAAGTCTAGCCCCTATAAATATAAGGGTGAGGCCGAATCAGAAACCCCAACACAAATCAACTACAAAGCCCTAGCTTTTGATCGTACTTTATTTATCTTTACTTTTCTGCACTCTTCGTGGGTTTGCCTGGAAGCCCTCCGATGGCCACTTCGGAATAGTAGTAAGCCTTGTTACTTTTCCCGTGAAGTATCCATTAATCTACGTAATAGATTGCTATCGCCTTGTTACTTCTCCTGTGAAGTATCCGCTAATCTGCATAACAGATTGCTACCTTCGCCACTAGTGCAACACTTAGCAGAATTCGGTCATCAGGCCAAATTGGTACTTCGAATCTACTTTGTTGTAGGTTTCCACGTTCGGAGCTACTTCGTCAGAGGTGTTCAGAGTTGAGAGATCGGTTTCGAAGGTTGCATAACACCCTTCGGCAAGACTGCTGCTTTGACCGGCAATGCCGAGTCGTCACATTGTTGTCAGTTTGGCCAAGTCTCGCACGCCAGCACGCTTCGCCGACAGACTTCACCGCGACAGGCTTCGCCACACCCATACTCTGCCCTGGATGAAGTCACGCTCACGCGCTATGCCTAAGTCATTTCCCTTTACCTCATTGTATCGGAGACTTCACGCTGAACCCCGTTGTTCGGAGGTGATTGTCGCATCCAGATCAGTTCGGAGTTTAGCTCCGGCCAGAGCAGTCCGAACGCCGAAGGCACCCTTTGGCAGGACACCCTACATTAGACACCGAAGGTATGCTTCGGTGACACCCTTCGCACCATACTTCGAATCAGTCAAGCTACGTCCAGATTCTAACTTGTTCTATTTAATACATTTCTTTCGGCTAATTGGATTATTTCTATGTGATCTGATTACCTAGCGACTCCACCCCCCTTACCACGCCTAAGGGTAGTTAGAATGCGACGTCGATGTTGTGTTATGCTTAGGCTTGTCCCTAAGTATCCACACACTTTTTGGCGACTCCACTAGGGTGATGCTACGCCAACATGACAGGTACATCTACATCGGCCACCGATACATCTACAATGACTACTACGCCTACACCATCGATGGACACCATAGGAGGCGCGAATATTGACAACTGCAACATCCTGACACCTACTCTTGAAGATATTCCCGCAGACGACCGAGCAGAGATCAATGCAAAGATGAAGGCGATACAAGACATGATGCTTGGGAGCTACGTCAAGACACGTGCGGGCTTCAACAAGCATGACATTGTCGTCCCCGACCTTGCTCGGATACAGGTAACACCCGTATCACCTCGTTTATCTTCTTTAGAGATTGAGAAAAAAAATAGCCGCATTGGTAGATTAGGCTATTAGCGCTTCGCTAGCCAACCGTTTAGATTCGGCAGTTAGCTCCCAAGTAGAGGCGACACTTAGAAGGTTCGGCTTTACTGAGGACGTCCGATCAGCTACTATTGCTAGTATACCTCCAGCAAATCATGTGTATAGTAGAATTGACGGAAGCACTGGCAAGACTGTTGCGTCTCCGATCTCAACATCCTTGGCCGAGACTAGTCATTATGCTTACGGCCAAGCTAGCACCACGTACCACGCACCACCGCCACATGCACCAGCACCAGCCCTGCCCACGCTGCCCGCACCACATGCACAGGCGCCTAGGCTCGAGCACGTCATAAAACTAGCGCAGAGAGAAGAGGCCCATGGCCAACACACCAATATCCCACCGTGTGTTGCGCCTCCGCACGACAGACATGCACAGGCAGCAGGCAAAGAGGACCTATAGGATTGTAACACCCCAAATTTTCAAAGAAATAAAATACATTTTATTATAGTTTTCTGGAAAAGATTATTTTTGAAATTCCTTTAATGCTATTTATGCCCAAATGAACTGAAACCTAGAGGAGATGTCCAAACCAGAGGCTAAGAAAATTTGTATATGATCCCAAGGCCAAGATATATTTTTTAGAATTTTTACAAATTTTTATCACCCTTGGAAGCAACCCAAGCATTTTAAACCAATTTCAGCAATTAAATTAATTCAGAAAATAAATTAAACAGTAACGGGCCTCCTCCCCTCTCTTCTCCCTCAGCCAGCCGGGCCAACCCACTCTCTCCCCGTGCCCCTCACCGACGGACGGGCCCTGCCCATCAGCGACGCCCTCCATCCACGCGCGCGCGCTCGACGCCTCGGCCCCACCTATCAGTCGTGCCTCGTTGCCACGCCCACGTCCCCGCGCCCGCTGACCGGTGGCCCCCACCTGTCGGATCCGTCTTCCCCGCGAGATCTGCCCCAAATCCCCCCTCACCGACCAGAACCCTAACCCCCCTCCGATCCGCTGCCCCCTACCCCCTCTCCACAAATAGAGCCCGGCGTTATGTCACCCGATCCACGACGACCGTTTCCCCCTTTAAACCCAGCCCAATCACGTCCAGGTTCGATGAATCCCCATGCATCACGAGCTCGCCGGCATTAAAGCCATTTTAACTCCAGTCTCCCCCGATTACGCCCCCTCTGACCCTACCGACACCCCTATTTAAATCCTCAACCTTCACCGCGTGCAACCCTCGCATCATTTTGTACTCGAAACGAACCAAACGCCCACGCTCCGAGCTTTAACGCCACACCGCCGCCCTCACTCCAGCCGTCGCTCACCATCGCTGGAGTCCTCCCCCATCCTCGGCGATCACACCATTGTGACCATCGACGCCTCCCTGACCACGGCCACGACTCCATCGATGATGAGACAGGCCGGAACATCGATGCCGACGAGCACCCGAACACCTCCACCGCCCCTGCTCATCGCCGGCCGCAACTCGACGACCTCAGACATCCGCAGCAGTACCTTCTTGTTCCCCTCTTCGTCACCTTTTCATTTCTAGGCTCAGATAGGACTGCCATCGCTCGTCGTGGCCGCTGGCCCACTCACCGTCGCCGGAGAAGACGACCGGCACGGGTAGAGTACCCGTGTCGTGTCAGATTCAATCGCGACCGTGCGATCACAATCAGACGATGTAGGTTATATCGCGTATTTGGTTTAATCTGGCCCATTGGATCGTACTGAAGGGGTTTAAATTAAGGGTTAATTTTTTTCGTGCCATTACAATTTTTACGGTTTTTCAATATGCCATTGGTGTGTCACTGACAGATGGGGGCCGCCACAGTTACTAACAGTGACATATAGACAATTTCTGAAAATTATAATGGCATGCGAGTAATTTTCCCTTAAATTAAATTCCAGAAATTGTTTAAACTTCTAAAATTCATATCTTGCTCATTTTAACTCCAAATTTAACCATTTCAATTCCAGAAAATTTATAATTTTATTCTCTACATGTTTGTGCAATAAAACAGTAGGTTTACTTTGAGTGTTTTATTTTTATTTAATAAAGTATTTAAGGGCACTTTAGGGTAAATTCATAATTCTTTTAGAAAAATCCATAACTCCATAAAATTGTCTTAAAATTTTAAATGATAATTTCATAATAGTTTATGACTTCACTTCAATTATTTTAGCCCAATAAAAATGTTTACGTTGTTATGTGATTTTAAAATGTTTATTTGATGTGATGTTTATTATATGTAGCGAGAAGATTACGACGCCGCCGAGGAGCCGGAATATTACCCGGAAGTCCCTTTGTCACCATTCGCTGAACAAGGCAAGTCACCAAACCAATCTTTTGAGCATATTGAACCTAGTTTTCTTAAACTATCGCTAAAACACATAGGTTATACATGCATTAGTCAAATGAAAGCCTTACGTTATATTTATTTAGATCCCCAACCATGAATTGCAAACCCAAGCCATGCTATCTAGCCTAAACTCCTTGTCACCATGTTATTAGAACTATTAGATAGTATCCAATGTATTGACACAATTGCTATAAATTAAGAATGAGTCGTAGCACTTTGGATTCTATTAAATGATCCCCGTTAATCTTATCTCTGGAATTCAGTTGGTGATAGAGTTTTGGGTTAAGTGTGTATGCACGGTGGGTTCCGGGTGCAAGCTAGGGCATTGGTCGGTAGAACTCGGGGCACTATAAGGACCGGTCTGCGGGATCCATTGCAATACATTTCCGTACTAACCACAAGTCTAGTGGGTAAGTCCTAACTAAGGTATTGAGTGTTCCAACTCGAGGCACCACTTGGAGATGGTTCAAGCTGCACCTGCGGGTGACTTGTACCGACGTGGCACAAAAGGGGGGGGGGGCGACATTAGCCCAGAGTGGCCGGGCGCACCGGCGAAACCTAGAGCGGGTGATTATCGGATTAGACCATTTCATGCTGAGGTTTTGGCACGAGTTCCCATGGTATGGGTCATCTCGTTACACTTTGGTGTTTGGGATGAGTGCGTGCCTTGTGGGTACAGTGGTACACCTCTGATCAGAGTTTAAATCTTTTCAAAAAGCTGAGCCCATGGTCAAGGGCAGGTTGCGTGACTACTCGCAATTAGTTTATTTTTATGAGTGTGCATGATGAGTTAGCATGTAAGGACTATTGAGTGAGGAGGGAAAACATACTCCTCGAGTTAGATGATGTTATATTGTTCATGTTGGGGGAATAAGTTTTCCCTTAAACAGGGGTCAAATGACGTCAGCCTTCGTTGGCCTTCAGCCCAAAGCCTGACACTATCGAAGTAGGTTCTCTCCTGTCGGAGTTATTTCTAAGCCTCCGCACTCCTTTCGGAGCCCTCTGGGTCAAAGCTCTTGGGCTCCTTCCGGAGCCCTCCAGATCGAAGCCTCCAGGCCCCCTTCCGAAGTCTGCCAGAAGCCAAGTCATGCTCTCTTTGAAGTTTCTCTTCGGAGTTAACCTCCGAGCTACCTTCGGAGTTAGCCTCCGGTCTATCTTCGAAGTTAACCTCCGAGTCCCTTTCGGAACTCCATAGAGCCAGTCTCCGGACCCTCTTCAGTCAATTCGAAGCTAAGTCTTCAAGAGCTCAGTTCAGAGTATACTTCGAAGCCCGCTTCAGAGTGTCCATCGAAGCTCTCTTTGCAGCCTCCGCTTGAAGAGCTCCGGCCACCACTCCGAACCCAGAAAATATATGTACTTCGCTACAGTGTAGAAGTCATACTAGGGGCTCCTCTGCCCCTAGTATGTCATTTAGCTGGTCAAGAAGTGACGTTTATCTAACACGTCTGTAAAGTTGTAAAGCACTTTGTATACTAGATTAGCCTTTTTCACTTTTTGCCCCTATAAAGCCTATGACTTATAGAGGGCATTTAGGTCTTTTCCTTTGTCCTGCGTGCCTATAAAAGTAGGTCCAAGCCCTTGTAATAGTTCAGCTTCTCCAGGGCCATGAGAGCCTCTGGATCCACTAGATTCCACTGAGGCATACTTTGCCAAATCCACCACAAACTGGACGTAGGGCTATTATCCCCTTGGGGAGGTCCGAACCAGTATAAATCTTTTCTCCTTCTAAGAGAACCCTTCGAGGTTCATTTTACACACCATATACACATACAAAACCTTTCTCTAGCTAACACAATTGCTACAACAGTTGGCGCCATCCGTGGGGACCTTAGTCCTAAAAGCTAAGTTCTCTGCCACTATCTGTAATTCGAAGTGCACTTGAGGGTGGAGCTTCAAAGCTTTCTTGCTTCGCGCACCCTCCGGCAAGGGACTTTGGGTGCAGTTCGAAGGCCTTCTTCGCCTTACTCTATCCTTCGCGCTTCGGAGCTCACCATCCAGCAGGGGGCTCCGCTTCGCATGTCGAAGGCCGTTAAAGCCCTAGGGGCTACGAGGCAAGTTTTCACCCGCTTTACGAGGTATGTACACTGCCTGAAGCATCCCTTCGATGTACAAATTTGCAATTACCTTAATATAAAATCGCAGTCCTGCTTTGCCTTAAATCGAAGCCTTGCTTCGCTTTTAAAGCAAACTTTTGCTCCATCTTGTTAAAAGTCAAAGCCTTCCTTCGCGTTTGAAGCCGAAGCCTTGCTTCGTGATTTAATTTTGAAGCCTTGCTTCCTTTTCATTTAAAAACCGAAGCTCTGCTGTGTCCTTCTCAAGACCCGAAGCCAACAGCCTCGTTCTTTTAAGAACTAAGGTTTCTAGCTTTGTATTGTTAAGGACCAAAGCATATCTTTGAAGACTTTAAAATCCGGAGCACCCCTCCGAAGGCTACACAGCGCCTCTAGGCCCGTAGTAGTGGGCTTTGAGACTTCCGAGCGATGGCTCGGCAAGTCCGGGATTCGAGGCTCCGGCCTGATGCATCCTCGTGTCGAAGGTGGCCCAGGGTCGTAGGTGACCCAGAGTCGAAGGTGGCTCAACCTATCATAGGTTCAGTGAATCCACACCAAATATCCTTTTCATTCACTACAGGATCAAGCTCAAGAATCCTTGCTTCACTATCTGAACACGCACCGAGGTCTCGCTTTGCGTGACATGATCTAATCTAAAAATTATCTCGAAGTCATGCTTCGCTTAAAATCTAAGTGTGTGTCGGAGCCTCGCTCACGCACATTATCCAAATCCAAGCATGTAGAAGCATGCTTCGCTTAATTTGGCTATGCTGAAGCCTTGCTTCGCTCCAAATTAATGCATTCGAAGCCCAAAAGAGGCCTTCGCTCGACGCGATATAAGCGTCCAAAGCCGCCAAAAAAGCGCACCCCTTCATATTTTTTATTGCCCGCACCAGCAACGTCTTAGTCCCTAGCTGCCACGCGCAAGGGGAAGAATGTATGCAAAATGTGCGAATGTAATGCGCAGTACGAGCGTGACAAGCTAAAACGTTCAAAACAATCAGATCATGCGAAGCATGCAGACGAAGTATGCAAATACAACAAATCTCATTCATTGAATGATAATTGAGAAGTATGTTACAAATACACTTCGAAAAACAAAATTATGAGTAGTCTGTATCTAAGCCTAAGAAAATGTGAGCTCGAGTCCCCGACCCTCGCTTGCTCTTCTTCCGGCCAGGGCCCTCTCGGCTGGACGAAGCCTCGTCGGAGCCTGCTCTCCCACGTCCGGTTCGTCCACGTCCTAAAGCCCGCAGACCTCGTCTTCCACCTTGCAGGTTTGTCCAAGTGTGCGAGACAGGCGGTGCCGTGTCGAAGGCAGAGAAGTCTAAGGCTTCGTCGCCTGTCAAGGCCGTCCCCGAAGGCTGTACCCCCTCACCACTTAAGTTTACTTCGAAACAGCTTAAGTCTGGCGAGGAGGAAGAACTCCGAGGGGGCTCTGTCTTCACGGTAGCCAGCAGCTCCTGGGCTACTTCGGAAATGGCTTTGCCGTTAGGACCCCTCAGAAGTTTGAACCGAGGGGGGCCTTCGGACCTAGCTACCTGGGAAGGTATAAAGTACCCCCACATTTATATTAATAAACTGATAAGTTTTTACAAGCCTACAGCTAAGAATTACAAAGGAGCCTAAGGAGATCTACACCTTTGGAGGCGGAGGCGCCGACGTTGAAGGCTGAGCTGGCGAGGCCTGTGCCCTGGCTCGGTGAAGGTGGATGGCCTTCTAGAGTTTGAGGACTGCTTCACAGCCTTGGGCCTTCCAAGGGTCTTAAAGGCGACGTCAGGCTCCGCAGACGCCCAGCGGAGGCGTCACCAGGTGTTGGCCTCCGAAGGCCATCGGAGTAGCCGAAGTCACTGCCTCGAGGTGGTTGCACCCCGAGTCATGAAGCATTTGTAGCACTCCTTGACCCTCCACTCGGCCGACCATCAAGGTGAAGCCCTTCAGGGATATCTCCGCCGTCGCAGCCACCGTCTTCAAGAACTCGACGCGGTCTCCAATTGGGTCCTGAAGGCCGAAGTCTGGAACCTGGTACTCGGTCCCTATTTGTTTGAGGACCTCGGTCAAGCTCGAAGTGGCTTCGTCGACGTTATGAACGACGAAGTCTTGAAGGAAGTGGCTGGCTTGGCGAAGCTTTAAGTTCTCCGCTGCCAACTCCACTCTAGCATCATCCGAAGCTCGAAGCTCTGCCCGAATCTTGTCGGTATCCGAAGCCAAGACCTCCCTCGCCTTGTCAGCCTCAGCCCTCGCCCTCTCTACTGAGTCTTCGGCCCGCCTTCGGTTCTCGGCTTCCACCGAGACTTCACGTCGGAGGGCATCCCTCTCCTCTGCCAAGTGCCCCATCCGCCTATCCGCAGAGGTTGCTGCTGCAGCATTCAGTCCGAAGGCCTGAAAGAATTCAAGAAAATCATAAGTGTTGATTGAAGAGCAAGCATAACTCGAAGGCTGTATAGGACTTCACTCACCTAGATGAGGGCTTCGTTTGCATTTGTGAAGACGTCGAAGGGGCTCGAGCGGCTGAGTTGTGCCACTAGGCCCCCTGACTCCGCAGCAGCGCAACTTTCATGACTATCATGAATGGCCGCCTCAGTCACGGCCCCCTTCGGCTACAGAGGCCGGACTATCTCCTCCACTTCAGCCTCTGGCGTAGGCTCCAGTTTAGTCGGTCTCTGGTCCACCACCTCGACGTGCTCATCATCTCGAAGGTCTCCTTTGTCACGACCGTTGCCTCCATCTTCTTCAGACGATGAGATGTCAAACTCCAAACAGCTATTGCTGCTGCTGCCGGAGGCCTCCGCCGGATTCGGTGCGGTGGACCTCGCACCGACATCGACATCTGCAAAAAAGTACAACTCAATATCCACGTATGAAAAGAGAAGTATGTTTAAAGTGTTTACCTTTGTCGGAGATCTCTTCAAAGGCGGAGGGGTCGATGTGTGCTCCCCAATCCCTTTGTTGTGAAGTTGGAGCCTCAACCTCCGCGCCCGAAGTTGTCACTGTCGTGGCCCTCTCCACCACCTCGGTAGCTGCTGCCGGAGCCCCTGCTGGCTCCGCTCCGGTTCCTAGGTTCGCAACTGTTGCCTCCTCCGTAGTAGGGACTTCGATCGTTGGGAGCTCCGAGTGAGCCCTCGAGGCTTCGGGTTCATCGTCATCTACCCTCTTCCTCTTGGAGCCGCTCGCCGAGGGTGTAGGGTTGGCGAAGTATGGCAGAGCTTGGACCCCCTCGATGACGAGCTAGGTCCACACTCTGTTCCAGTGCTCCCAAGTCCCCACCAGAGTGAGCCTTTGAGTCTGCTCCTCAAATGTTGGGGCTCCGACAACACGCTCTGCCACCATGATGGCCCCTTCTGGAGTCCTTGCTTCAAGAGCGGCTTCATCAAGATTCTAAGTCAGAGCAAAGTTATTTTGTGAAGAATGAAAGTGAAAAGACTTCGAAGTCTTACCAAGTCATTCTGTCGCCACCTTGCTTAGGCCCCCCAGGCCCGAAGGTTGAAAGAGGCCCTCCGGCCAAGAGAGCGCGAGGGGGCTGAGCCAAAGGATAATGAACTCCTCTGCGAGGTCCCTCATGCTCATTTTCAAAGCCACCTTCCATAGGAGCAGGATCCTCGAGCGAAGGGTGTCGGGGCTCGTCCTCACAACGCCTTCGCGTCGGTAGGAGATGAGCGCGTTGGTGCTTCGAAGGGGAGAGTTCACACCAACTGAGGCGTAGAACCACTCTTGGTCCCACCTCGAATACCAATTGCTGTTGGTGGCCCTCGCTGGGAAGGCATCCTGGTACACCATCCGAAGCTGAAAATTGGTGCTTCCGAAGGCCAAGGCCCTCTTGATGCGGTCTATTCCCTCCCTCGGCTTCGGCTGGCAGTTGGCGTCATGAAGAGCTACGAAGACATCAGCGCGCCCCTCGCAGCCTTCGGCCCTCATAGCCTATTCGAACACCGCTAGCCTCGCCACGGCGTTTGGCGACAATTGAGGAAGCTCGAGGTTATAGGCCTTCAAGACTTCGCTCAGCATCCCCACAGCTGGCAATCCGAGGCCGGCTTTGAAGAAAGACTCGAAGAGTACTACTTTGTCAGCCCGGGGCCTCGGTATGGCCTCCGACTTCTCCGGCACCCGAAGCTGGATCTTCGACGATATCTTCCCCGCGCAGGCCCTTCGGACAGACTCCATCGAAATTGAAGCCCTCATCTCCAAAGTTTGCTCAAACCTGTCTGATGACGACCGTAGATCCCTCGGCCCCAACCGCCTCACTGCAGGCTTCACCGCCGCTGCAGCTGCTGCCTGCGCCTGGGCGGATCTCGAACTAGAGCCCAGGGCCAAAGCCTTCTTCGAAGCAACCTTCTTGGGCATTTTGTGGAGCTTCCGCGTGAATGGTTCTAAGGCTTGCGAAGTTGGCTCCGCGCGAAGCTAGGGATGAAGAGAAGAGAGCGAAGGATGCAAGTCACTGAGAAAGAAGCAATTGAGAGGTGTGTCAAAGCCGTGTGCGGTAAACCCCTATTTATATGCGGTAAAAATCCCGACGGTTCCCATGCCGAAGCCACTGACAGGTGGGCCTCAAGAGAACTTGAAGCGAACTAGTGCACTGTAACGGCCAATTTTATAGCTGTTGCGAAGTTAGCTGATCTCCCCAAGGTCGTTCTAACAGCCGAGGCAGGCAATTATCACCTACGCAAGTTGAAGCCACCTTCGGTCCAAGCTCCGAAGGCCTGTCTTCTCTAAAGTTACATTTTTCTTCTGTCATTTGTCCCAAGGGCACACACACCCCTTCGTCCCGAAGGGCTGCAGGCGAGGGGCTACTGTTGGGGGAATAAGTTTTCCCTTAAACAGGGGTCAAATGACGTTAGTCTTCATTGGCCTTCGGCCCAGAGCCTGACACTGTCGAAGCAGGTTCTTGCCTACCGGAGTTATTTCTAAGCCTCCGGACTCCTTTCGAAGCACTCCGGGTCAAAGCTTTTGGGATCCTTCTGGAGCCCTCCAGATTGAAGCCTCTAGGCCCTCTTCCGAAGTCTGCCAGAAGCCAAGTAATGCTCTCTTTGAAGTTTCTCTTCAGATTTAACCTCCGGGCTAACTTCGGAGTTAGCCTCCGAGAGCTAAGTCTCCGAGAGCTCAGTTCGGAGTTCAGTTCGGAGTATACTTCGAAGCTCGCTTCGGAGTGTCCTTCGAAGCTCTCTTTGCAGCCTCCGCCTGAAGAGCTCCGGCCACTACTCCGAACCAAGAAAATATCTGTACTTCGCTACAGTGTAGAAGTCATACCAGGGGCCTCTCTGCCCCTAGTATGTCGTTTAGCTGGTCAAGAAGTGACGTTTATCTAACACGTCTATAAATCTATAAAGCACTTTGTATAGTAGACTAGCCTTTTTCCTTTTTCCCCTATAAAGCGTATGACTTATAGAGGGCATTTAGGTCTTTTTCTTTGGCCTGCGTGCCTATAAAAGCAGGGCCAAGCCCTTGTAATAGTTCAGCTTCTCCATGGCCATGAGAGCCTCTGGATCCACTAGATTCCACTGAGGCATACTATGCCAAATCCACCACAAACTGGACGTAGGGCTATTATCCCCTTGGGGAGGTCCGAACCAGTATAAATCTTTTCTCCTTCTGAGAGAACCCTTCGAGGTTCATTTTACACACCATATACACATACAAAACCTTTCTCTAGCTAACACAATTGCTACAACAATTCATATTTATTATTCCACGTGATTAAATTTGACTACACTAAATGCTACAACTGAAAAATGTACTTTTCCGCACTTTTAGCCATTATCATTCCTTTGTTATTATCTCGCATTATTATTGCACTCTCGGTGGCTTGTTGAGTACATTTGTACTCATACCCATTGGACAAACACTTCAGAGGCTGCCTACTATGAGGAGGATGGTTTGGAGTAGCGACCTAGTCAAGTAGAAGATGCCGAAGAAGACATTCGTCATGCCGTATTGTTTTTATAGTTTCTTTTAATTTTTCACTTATGTAATAATGTGGTCTGCGAACCATGAATGTTTGCCCGTATGTACGATTGTCACATGATGAACCTCTTGTTATTATTGTTTTTCTATGGAAATTCAATAATGTTCTGATTTGGTAAATCAAGGCGTCACAAGATGGTATCAGAGCCGACTTGACTGTAGGGAGCAAAATGAACCAGCCTAACGCTTAGTTTTGTTAAAATCTATTTCGTGAAAACCTACTTCATCACTTTGTTCCTCCCCTTACTCTTTTCAACTGGTTGTTTTTGTAGATGCCAGTTGTTGGCGTAAAAGATTACGCTAAAAGGTTTCTGTAGAAAAGAAACTAACAAACGAAGTGTTTGTGAAGCAAACTGTTCTAAGCCTCCGAAAGGAAAATAACTTAGAATAGTTCGAAAGTGTGTATTGAATAACTTGTATTCGGTCCCTATTACAGGGTGAAATGGGGGGTATTTATAGGCCCAAACATTAAGGAAAAGACCTATTTACCCCTCTATTACAACCGACATTAAGGAAACTATTCGGTTTCCTTAATAGGGCTAAAATGGTAAAAGACTAATCTAATAAGAAAGAAGATAAGTCTTCCATCTTAGCTGGCAGAAAAGATCCTGAAGGGCTTTAGTTCGAAGACATACTTCAAACTAATGCCTATCTTCGTGCTTCGAACGGGGTTCCGGGCATCTTCGAAGATGATCTTCGGAGAATCTTCGAACTGGTTGACTGTCTTTTTGCTGCTTCGGCAATTACCCCGAAGATGAGATATTTTCCCCCAACAGTAGCCCCTCGAATACGCTTCTCCGTTCGACCTGTAACGTTAGGAGAGCAGTATACGGAAAGAAAAGATAACCAATCATAGGGGTTATTAGTTTTTATTTTATCTCCGAAATGCATGAAGATATGAACTTCGAATTAGTCTTAAGATAGTTATTTTTCGAACTATCTTAGTACCGACTCCAGAAGTTCAAAAGTCTTTTTAGACTTAGAAGAAATAGCCGTTAGTTTCTGTTTCCAACGGAACTGTAGCAGGCGTTAATTTCATAAAAGAAGTAACGGCAGGAATGCGAAACGACATGGATTAACGGTAAAAAAGTGTAGTCTAGACTATAAATAAAGGTCCTAGAAGTTACCCGGTTACCTTTTCACCGCATTCTAGCAATCAAAAACTTTTGAGCCCTTTGAGTTCTTGAGCCCTAGCCTTTGAGTTCTTGAGCCCTAGCCTCCATTTCCTCAGAGCAATACATCGATTGTGATGGTGAAGACCAAGGGATCTGCGCCTCCTTCGGCCTTGGCTCGGCAACAGGCGGCCGCAGTGGCAGCGGTGGCAGTGTTGGCGGCGGCACCTCCGATGCAGGCGGCGACATCCATGGCGGCAGGGGGGAGAAATCCCCAAATCGCCGATGACCAAGGTCTGTGCCCGCCATCGACCAAGTATTTGGATCAGTCTTTTGAGTTGGGGCCTTCTACCTGCAAGAGAGAGTCTTTGGCAATCACAGCAGGGGGAAAAATTAGTAATGGAGTTATGATTCGGAAGCCGGGCAAAGAATCGATTCCATCACCAAGACCCAGAGAGGTTGTAGTATTCGAAGCCTTCTTCGAAGCTGGCTTGGGTCTCCTTGCAGTGGACTTCCTGGCGGAGGTACTTGATCTGTTCCACGTAACCCTCCCCCAATTATCTCCGAACGCAGTAGCTAGATTAGCTATCTTTGAATGGGCACTGAGAGCCGAAGGTTGTGAGGGGAGGGCAGAAATTTTTGCTGCACTTCATAGAGCAACTTGCCAGCCGAAGACCTTCGTAGGCTCCGGAGGTGAAAAAGTGGTTGTATCCTTCGGCTCTATCAACTTTAGGCTTCGGGATGAATATGCCCTTCAGTTTCCTGCCAAGGCCATCAATGCTAGATGGTACACTGATTGGGTCCTGAGGTGGTTCTATGCCGAAGTTGGAGCGAGCAGTCCTCTGGCTGGGCCCCTCAAAGAAATTCAATTCCGGAAGGAAGCCTTAGTGCAGCCTGACGAAGGCCAGCTCGAAGCTCGCCTTAACCTGCTTCAGAAAATTAGCCGAAGGTTAAGCATGCGGGACTTAGCCGAAGAATTCCTCGGACTGCAAATTCCTCCGCTGATGGCCAACTGGCCTATCATCTTCGAGGATGACTCGGAAGGCGGTATTCGCAAAATCAATTTTACTTCGAGTCCTGCAGGTAACTTCGAAACCAACATGCATTGTACATATTTACTTCGAAGAAAGACTAACTTGAATTATTTTTAGCTTCTTCAGCCCCTATTACTTCAGAGCAAATTGTAAGGGCTTCGGAGAAGATTCTGGGTGCCCCAACTCCGACTGAAAAAGAATGGCGAATTAAATTGGTCAGGAGTTGGGAACGGTTAACAGAGTATGGGGAATGTTGGAGTTAACTCCGCCCCCTCTAATGGACTGGGTGCCTCTAGAGAAAGGACCCAAGAAAAGAATGGCTGAAGCCGGAGCTTCAAGCTCCGCAAGGACTCCGGTGAAGAAGGTGGCTCGGAAGCCAAAAAATCTCGCACCTTCGAATCCTGCGCCTTCGAGCTCAAGAACCTCAATCTCTGGTTCTAAAGAAGATGAAGGTATATTATTAGTGAGATTGATTGATGAAGATGCAGCTCAACGAAATATTCACATTGAAGATACTACAGGTATACCGGAGCCCCAAGCTAACATTGAAGAAGTAAGAGCTCCGGATACTCAAGAGGAGCAAATCGAAGCCCCTATGGGCGAAGATGAAGTCGAAGTTCCTGCAACTTCAGTTGTGGAGGAGAGGACTGCTCACGGAGATGCTCCGACAGCAGAAAATTTAACTGTGGATTCAGATGATGACTTCACCTTCGATCCTCCGAGCAGTCCAGTGCTCGATCTCCCGGAGAATGTCGAAGGTAAATTTCGCATAATTCTTTATCATTTTCTGCAAAATTTTACAATGTATAATATTTTTGTTTTCGCAGAGCCTCCTTCGGAAGAAGTACATCACGAAGACACAACTCAAAGGCCTTCGACGACTTCGGAACCGCACCCGGAGGTCACTCAACAAGGGCCTGGAAGGGGTAAAAGACACATAGAGCCTCTCCCTACTCAAGGATCAACTTCATCTGAGTCAGATGAAAGTGAATCAACTGAGGGGGGGCCATCTACTGAAGTTCCAAGGGCCTCAGAAGAACTCTCCGGACCTTCGCTAAGCAGAGCTGATCAGAAGGCTTCAGTAATGCTTCCTCTCTTAACTCCTTTTTTGGAGGAGAGAACCGGACTTCGAACTCTGGTTAAACCTTTGGGTCAAGCCAGTCGCAAAGTCGGGGAAACAGAACTGGTAGCCCTCTTAAGCAGGGCGAAAAGTTCGGAGCTTAACATTGCTATAGAAAGAGCAGCCTACCAGGTACAAAGCATCTTCGAACCAAATAGCAAATTATATATGAATAATTTCTTATTTCAGTTTTTCTTTTTTCTTAGCAAGCAGTCTTGGCCCGCGCTGCAGCTTTATCGGGCGAAAATGAAATTGCTCAACTTCGGGAAGAAAACGAAGCTCTTCAAAGAAATTTTAACTTCTCCGAAGGTCGAGTAGCTCAGATGGATAATATAATATTAGCAGAGCGAAGGGCTAGGCAAAGCTTGGAGGCTGCGAAGAAAGAGCTCGAAGCCGAAAGAATTGTGCTTCGAGCAGAGGTTGAAAAACTGCGAAAGGAGGATGCTGCTAAGGGGTCCGAACTTGTGAGGCTCCAAGAAGAGGCTGGCCAACTCCTGACTCAAAAGAATACTTTGACTACAGAGAATGCTAGAATTTCCGGAGTTCTAGCAGAAACGACTTCGGCCAAGGACGCACTTATTGAGGAAAAGCTTAAGTCTGAGAAGGTGGCTTCGGAGGTCATCGAGCAGATGCTAGGTGTCTTGGAGTACTTCGGTACTACCGGATCACTACCTTCGGATGACAATGTGACTCTGCTGCGTCGGTTAAAGAGGATCCAAGGAGCAGCGAAGCAAATGAAGACGGCAGGCATGCGTTATGGAGAACTCTCCGGACAAGTGTCTGCCCTTGGATTACTTCGTTACTATGAGGATTTAGGCTGAATAATTACTCCGAGCGCAGAGGGCTCCATTACCTTCGACGACGAGAGACTTTTGAATCCTTCCGAAGGCGTGACTGCCGCCTGGCGAGCCTTTCAAACTTCATGGAGAGCCGAAGGTCGTTCTGCGATCAAGGCTTGGATTGATGAAGGTCAATGCCAGAAGCAAGTTCGAAGCCAAGCTTCGAGCAGTCAGCCTCCTCCGAACCCGCAGGTTTAGGAATTATTTAGGATTTTTTGATTATGTAAAACTCATGCTTGTAAACATTTATCAATGAAAGTCTTGTTTGTCATATTTTTAGGCTTTGCCTCTTATGGAAGATATCGAAGTGTTAGAGCTTAACAGCGAACTTCGCTCATTGTGGAACACCTTCGAACTTCTAAAGAGTTATAAGCGTCCTCGATTTCTTATTCCTCGAGATGACTCCGGCGTAATTGCGCCCGAAGTAATCAAAGACGTATTGTCTTATATTAAAGAGGAAGATAAAGAGGTTGACGCAAACACCTCGTCTTCTGAAAACACTAACTGGTCTGAAGACGAAGGTGAAGCCCAAAATAAAAGATCTGAAGATCTTAGAAGCTGGGAAAGAAGCCCCAAGCGGCTTCGAACTTGGGCCGAGCTTCAACAAGAGCAGAAGGATTTTAGAGCTTCGAGGGGGAGGAAAAGAGTTAAACGTAAAGTTCTTAGAACTTCCGATGTTGGAACTAGTCGTTCCACCCCTAGCTCTCGGGACCGAAGAGGTCTCCGATTTCTTCTTGGTATAGATACCAATTTTTCATAGTGTAATCTGTAAACACATTTATTTCAATAATGAATGTCGATTTAAAATTGTCTCCATATTTACTAGCCCCTCTTTGGGTATAAGCAACTTTGAAATGTATTCAAAGATGGTTATGCGCAAAGAAAAAACTTCGGAGTACAATTTTTTGGGGGTTCGGAGCCCCTCTGTCATTTAAAGATCTTTTAAAATCTTATGAAATGTCTTCGACTTTTTGCAGTCAGAAGAATGGTAACTTAGTCCCTTTGTTTTACGAAAGAAATCAGTTGAGATAACTTTCAGGACACTTTAGTGTCTTAAAAAATTTGTCACTTTAGACTTATGTTAACAGACATTCGAAGCTCATGGCTCAAATGCTGTTTTGCTTTAGCCACCTTCGGCTTGTCTTTGCGATCTCTGACGAACCAATGGTTCGGAGTTTTGCAATGGTCTCTTTGGACTCTTTTTACGGATGTCTACCAGCCAATGGCTTGGACTCCGTATAATTTAGCCACCTTCGGCTGTTTTTGCAGAAGTCTACCAGCCAATGGCTTGGACTTCGCAGAATTTGGCCACCTTCGGCTCTTTTTTACGGAAGTCTGCAAGCTGCAGCTTGGACTCCGTAGATTTTGGCCACCTTCAGCTCTTTTTACTGAAGTCTACCAGCCAATGGCTTGGACTCCGTAGAATGTGGTTTTGGGCTCTTTTACGGATGCCTACAAGCCATTGGCCTGGGCTCCGGATTATGTCAGCCACCACGTCGGAGGCTTCGAACTTTATGGGTTCGAAGTCCGAAAATACAACCCAGCTTAATGACACTTCCCTCTCGGTCGACCCCGCGGTTCCAGTGCGTCCACTCGGAAGCTGGAAGTCTATGAGAGGAAGGCAACTATCAGGATCATATGCTTTTTTAATTTAGAGGTGATTACAAGCGAATTACAAGGAGCCCTTATGCGAAGTATCGCTTTAGGTGCTCCGCATGCCAAGTATGTGCTAACTCTTCACCTTCTAAATTAGCTAATTTAAATGAACCAGGGCGCCCTGAGCGGACAATTAGATATGGACCTTCCCATTTGGTACAATTACATTATGAGCCAAAAAATAATGTCTTAGCTTCCTCGAAGCCATTATCAGAGCATAAATGAACTTCTCAAGTTCGGAGTATCTTGTCTTCGCTCCTGACAATGCTTCGGATACAAAATAGACAGGATTTTGGACCAACTTCCCATTGAAATCCACTTCTCTAACAAGGACTGCGCTGACAGCTGAACCTGTAGCTGCAAGATACAGGAGTAGGGTTTCGTCCGCAGTAGGCACCGTGAGTGTAGCAAGATTACTGAGATAATCTTTAATATCTTCGAAGCTTTTCTGACACCCCGGTGTCCATGCAAAATCTTCGGACCCTTTCAAAGCTTTAAATATTGGCAAGCTCCTCTCCGCAGACCTTGATAAAAACCTGCTAAGTGCGGCCAGACGTCCAGTCAGCTTTTGCACTTGCTTTAAATTCTCCGGAGGGGCCATCTTCTGCAGCGTAGTTATTTGAGTAGGGCTAGCTTCAATTCCCATGTTTGAAACTAAGTACCCTAACAACTTTCCAGCCTTAGCTCCGAATATACATTTTTCGGGGTTAAGACAGATCCCACATGCCCGAAGGCTATTGAATGTTTCTACTAAGTCTAGGCTATGTTGGTGCTTTAAAGCACTCTTTATTACAATATCATCCATATAGGCCTCCACATTGCGACCTAGTTGATGACCTAGAGCCTTAGCAACTAATCTTGAAAAAGTAGCCCCGGCATTTCTTAGGCCGAAGGGCATTCTTACATAGCAGAAGACTCCCGAAGGAGTTACAAAGCTTGTCTTGATTTCATCTTCGCGCTTCAACCATATTTGATGATAACCAGAATACGCGTCAAGGAAGCTTAGTAACTCCGAACCTGCAGTGGAGTCAACTAGTTGATCAATTCGGGGCATGGGGTAGGGGTCACGTGGGCATGCTTTATTCAGGGATGTGAAATCAATGCACATGCGCCACTTCCCGGAAGACTTCTTCCTGACGAAGACTGGGTTGGCTAACCATTCTGTGTGAGCCACTTCTCTGATAATCCCAGCCTTCAACAGTTTTTCAACTTCGTCCTTAGCTAGAGCAGCTCTCTCTGCGGACATCTTCCGGAGTCCTTGCCGAACAGGCCGGGCCTTTGGGTTTACAAGTAAACTGTGCTCAATGATATCCCGATCGACTCCGATGATATCTTCGTCAGACCAAGCGAAGACATCCAAATTTTCTTCCACTACCTTTTCCAAGGAGGTTGCAACTTCAGGAGGTAAATCTTTACCAAATTGAAAAGTGTATTCTTTACCATCTTTAACAATGATCTTCGTTGCAATCTCTCCTTCGGGACTTGGTCTCGGAAAAGACTTCTTCGAAGCTTCGGAGGAGGCTGAAAAAATTTCTTCATTATCCTGCACACTATTTACTTGCCTCGGATCAAGAGGAGGACCGTGACCATATTCTGCCCTCCGAGCCATGGCTTGATCTCCGAAGATTGTTAGGACTCCTGCTTGTGTGGGCATCTTCATGCACAAGTAGTTGTGATGCGCCACAGCTCCGAACTGATTCAACATGCCCCGTCCGAAGATGACATTATAAGCATACAGGGCATCTACCACATCAAAGATAACTTCTTTAGTTCGGGCTAATAAACCTTCTTCGAAGGTTACTTCCAAGCCTATCTGGCCAAGTGCATCAAGCGGAGGTCCTGCGAAGCCTTGCAGAGGACGAGCCGCTGGGAGGAGATGCTTCCTGGAAATGCATAACTGATCGAAGGCTTGCACAAAAATGATATCCGCCGAACTACCTCCGTCAATTAGCACCCTTCGGACTTCAGTCCCTGCAATATCAGCAGTGATAACCAATGGATCTGCATGCGGGAACTTAATACCAGCTGCATCCTCCGCAGAGAAAGATATCGGAACATGAGACCACTCCGGCATTGCAGCTGCAGATGACGAAGTCCCAATGTGACCTACTTCCCGAACGTACTCTCTTCGCTGTCTCTTGGACATGCTTCCGAGGGTACCTCCTCCGGAGATAGGGAGAACTACTCTTTTTCCTCTACCTTGCCCCTCTTCTTGCTTCGGAGGTGGCATAACATTGGCCACCGGAGGGTGCCTTGCAGCATCAAAATTTTCTATCCGCGCCACAGCCTGGACCGGGTCTGGGCGCGTTGCTGCTGGACTTCGGTCGGTACTGCCTCGACCCGAAGTTCTCTCCAAGTACTCTCCCCTTAGGGTAAGGATAGCCTTGCAAGTGTCAGTTGCATGGCTTCGATTTTCTCCATGAATACAGCAAAAAAGGGTCTGGCCCTTGCCAACCGTTTTCCCTAGCGGCCTCCAGCCGCTGGTCTTGTTCCCCGTAGACTGTGGAGCTCTTGGTGCAAACTTCTGTAGGGGTGCAATATTCAAGACTTCGGAGCGAGGGTGCTTTTGCCCTCTTCTCCGATCATGTTGCACTTCGAAGACTGGTTCCTGCGGCTGTGCCGAAGTCTTCACTTCTGCTTTAACTTCTTGCAATACTGTCGAAGTAGCAGCAGTCCTCCGAAGCCAACCCTCTTCTGACCTCGCATACTCCTCGAAATATGACATCAACTGCGAAACTGAGGAGATGCTCTTCCGATGCAGTTTATCCAGAAGGCCTTGATGACTTACGCCTTCCCGAGCCGCGTCAACCACTGAGGATGTGGACAGCCCCCGAATTTGCGACTTCGTATGAGCGAAGCGCTTGAAGTACTGCCTCAATGTTTCTCCGGGGAGCTGTTTCACCTGGAATAGGCTTCCTGTTGACATAGGAGGCACGAAGGTGCCCTGAAAGTTACTTATAAACTTTCTCTTCAACTGTGACCACGAATTGATTGATCCTGGCTTTAAAGACCAGAACCATCTCAACGCCACTCCTTGAAGAGCTAACGGGAAGCACTTCGCCATAGTGTCTCTGACTCCGCCGCTAGCCTCAATCGCTAGGGCATAAGAACGCGCGAACTCTCCGGGATCTTCATCTCCGGCATACTTGCAGAGCTTCGAAGTTTTAAACTTTGGATCAAAGCGAACCTTCTGCAGCTCAGGATGCAACAGAGATTCATTGTCGTAAGAGGCGTTCTCCGGGGCTTCAGGATAATCAAGATTGTCGTCTTCGGGCACTTCTGGGATAGTTGGGATGGCTTGAGAGCGAAGCCTGTCCGCAGCTTCTTGTCGCCATCATGCTACCTCAGCTTGAAGGTTGGCCATTTGAGTGGCCATATCTCCAAGGCTATCTTCATCTCCTCCGGAAGGACCTTCCGGGTCTTGAGAACTGGTAGGATCAGTTCGAATCGGAATGGAGGGTGGAGAAGGGACTCCGGGCGGTCGGAGTATGGAAGGGGTTGGCGGAGAGGTTTCGTATCCTCGAGGGATAGAAGCCCCTTCCGGAGTTTGAGGTGGAGGGAGAGTCGAAGACCCTCCGACTTCAACTGTGTCGAAGGGTATCTCTCCGGAGATCCGAGAGGACCTCCGAGTGGGATTGCGAGGTGCGCTCCGCTTAGGAGGCATGATGTAAGAAGTTGGTAGAGAACGAAGTTTTTCGGACTAGGTTCCCCACGGACGGCGCCAACTGTTGGCGTAAAAGATTACGCTAACAAGTTTCTGTAGAAAAGAAACTAACAAACGAAGTGTTTGTGAAGCAAACTGTTCTAAGCCTCCAAAAGGATAATAACTTAGAATAGTTCGAAAGTGTGTATTGAATAACTTGTATTCGGTCCCTATTACAGGGTTAAATGGGGGGTATTTATAGGCCCAAACATTAAGGAAAAGACCTATTTACCCCTCTATTACAACCGACATTAAGGAAACTATTCGGTTTCCTTAATAGGGCTAAAATGGTAAAAGACTAATCTAATAAGAAAGAAGATAAGTCTTCCATCTTAGCTGGCAGAAAAGATCCTGAAGGGCTTTAGTTCGAAGACATACTTCGAACTAATGCCTATCTTCGTGCTTCGAACGGGGTTCCGGGCATCTTCGAAGATGATCTTCGGAGAATCTTCGAACTGGTTGACTGTCTTTATGCTGCTTCGGCAATAACCCCGAAGATGAGATATTTTCCCCCAACACCAGTCCACCACGTCCACAACGTCTGCCGCCACTTTGAGGGCTTCATCCGGGAGCTCCGGATGATGGTGACCTTCCTCAGGTTCACCTTCGAGCCTGAATTCCACGGCGTCTACATGGAGGAGTTCATAGGACCGTGTGACGTTTCCGTCACCATTCACGGGTCCGGCTACCACCTGTCGTTCTTCACGGCAGCACTTGGGGGCCCGACTTTCGACGTCGAGTGCCAGCGCGCCACCCTCCAAGCCCTCATGGAGCTGAGGATGATCTACGAAGATCGTCTTCGGGACTCATCCTTCCGGCTTGTACCGATGCGTAGTCCCGGCACCCACCGCAGCATCTACGTCGGGGCCCACTCCGACCACAATCCGGTCATGGCCCAGCAGATGTGTCTTCTCTAGGCCATGGATGATCTCCACACCGAGGCCGTGCTCGACGCCGAGGAGCACCACGAGGCAGTTGAGTTCCTTCGTCAGGAGATGAAGGGCTTGATCCAACAGAATGGCGACCTGTAGCGCAAGATTATACAGCTGCAGAAGGACATTGCGGAGATACTTCCCCTTGTCTCAAGGTGGAAGAAGCCCATCTGTGAGCCCGCCCCTCACCCCAAGAGGATCACACCGTCGCTTGCACCCGCCGGACCATCTAGCTCCATCGCCACTGCATCACGCCCCACCATCGTCGCTGACCCCATCATCGAGAACTTCATCGAGCCCACCGTCCCTCAGGACCCCCGTGGTTCCGAGAGTACGGAGACCACCCCATATGACGAGTAGACGATAGCTCTCGTTGATTGCTTTATAATAGTTTTGTGATTGTTGTACCACCTGCAATAACTTGTGTTGTGGGTGGAGTAAAAATAAGAACTTTGATGTAATGAACATTTTCATACCACTTATATATTAGCCCCTCTGGGCTTTTTTTGATAGAGTTCTTTTTAAAAGTCTTTATCTTCTATTTTAAAGTATTGTTGTACTCAGAAGATGGCCAACAACTAGAACACCGGTTCCAACAACGGAGAAGGGGCGACCAACGGTCTGCCCGGAAGTGTTGTGCCCAATTGGGGCGCAACGGGCTAATGCTAGACTGGGCCGCCATCCGCCAACCATCCCACCTTGGCGGAAATGATGGCGAACCAGAACCAGTTGATCACCACCCTCCTAACTCAAATGCAGCACAAACAGGCTCAGTTGGACCGGCTACCACAACAGAACATGGAGTCGATTACCCGTCCACCGGCCCCCACCCCCGCGCCTCAACTCTCAGAGTTTTTGCGCGTGAGGCCCCCAATCTTCTCAAGCACGACGAACCCCATGGAGGTCGGCGATTGGCTCGGGACCATCGGGAAGAAGTTGGATCTCCTACCGTGCTCTGACCGGGAGCGAGTGGCGTTCGCCACTCACCAAATCTAGGGACCCACCATGGAATGGTGGGACAACTACCGTGAGTCCCAGCCGGAGGACCATGAGGTGACTTGGGCGGAGTTCACCATCACCTTACGTGTCGCTCACGTCCCTACCGGAGTAATCGCCATCAAACAGCAGGAGTTCTGGGACCTGTAGCAGGGAAGCCGGACCGTCATGGAGTATCTCCATGAATTCAACAGTCTAGCCCGCTACGCACTGGAGGAAGTGCGCACCGATGCCCTCTGGTAGGCTAAGTTCCTCCGGGGACTGAAGGATGAGCTCTCCATCCAGCTCATCGCCATCGACTACACCGACATCCAGCGGTTGGTGAACAAGGCGCTCATCCATGAGACTGAGCAAAACAAGCTAGACCTTAAGAAGAGGAAGATGATCACGTTCAAGCATCACCAGGCAAACCCCTAGAGGCCCGCTTCGTCCCTCCGCCACTGGCACCCGCCTACCATCCTCGGCCCATCTACAGGCCGCCGCATGCCACCAGTGGCTCGAATGTCGGGAATCCTCGCCTCGCTCCACTAGCTCCGGTCGCTCAACCAGCACCCGCCGCCAAAGCCCCGATAATGAGGGACCGCAACAGCAAGCCGATCATCTGCTTCAACTGCCGCAAGGAAGGGCACTACTCCCACTAGTGTCCCCACCCCAAGCAGCCCCAAGGCATGGTGCCCAACCAAGCGGTTCGTGCCCACGTCAACCATATCAGCGCCGAGGAAACTCAGGAGGCCCTCGAAGTCGTACTCGGTATGTTCACAGCAAATTCCATACCTACAATAGTGTTGTTTGACTCTGGGGCAACACATTCCTTCATATCGGAGGGCTTTGTGATGACAAATAACTTGGAAGTACTCCCTCTGCCTGGCCCCATGATGATCGCCAACCCCGGCAAGAAGACCCTAGGTAATCTGTTCAGCCCTAGGGTAAGGATAGAAATTCAAGGGGTGTTATTCTGGGCCAACCCAGTTCTTATCGAGTGCACCGGACTCGACCTCATCCTAGGGATGGACTGGTTGATGAAGCACAAGGGAGTAATAGAGTGCGCTAGTAACTCCGACACCATGACTAGTTCCAGAGGCGAAGCCCTCACCTTTAAGATGACCACCCGTGGCCCTAGCGGGATATCTCTTCACTCGCTGGCCCTAGAGGAAGTGCCCGTGGTCAGAGAATACCTGGACGTCTTCCCAAAAGTCCTACTAGGGATGCCTCCCAAGAGGGACATCGAGTTCAGAATCGAGATTGTCCCTGAGACCACCCCAATCTCCAAGCGCCAAACCGGATGGCCGCCAATGAACTAGCCGAAGTCAAGAGAAATATTTAGTACTTGGAACAGAAAGGGTACATCCGACCAAGGGAGTCAGTTCACCTCCAAGTTCTAGAAGAATCTTCAAGAAGAACTCGGCACCCGACTGAACTTCAGAACCGCCTATCATCCATAGACCGATGGTCAGACCGAAAGGGTGAACCAAGTGTTGGAAGATATGCTTAGAGCATGCGCTCTAGACTTTGGCGGAATGTGGGATAAGAACTTGCCTTATGCGGAGTTGTCCTACAACAACAGCTATTAAGTCAGCCTGCAAATGTCCCCGTTTGAGGCACTTTACGGGCGTAAGTGTAGAACGCCATTACTCTGGGATCAGACTAGAGAGTCACAGCTGTTCGGGACAGATATTTTGCGAGAAGAGGAAGAGAAGGTTATGGTCATCAGGGACAGATTGAAGATAGCCCAGTCTCGACAAAAGAGCTATGCCGATAACCGGCAAAGAGATCTGACGTTTGAGGAGGGTAACTATGTCTACCTCCGAGTCACTCCCCTCCGTGGCACCCAAAGGTTCAGCATGAGAGAAAAGTTAGCCCCCCGCTATGTCGGACCCTTTTAGATCCTCCGATGGCAAGGAGAGGTGGCATATCAGTTGGAGCTCCCACCGTCTTTGGCAGGAGTCCATGATGTGTTCCACGTCTCTCAACTGAAGAAATGTCTCCGTGTATCCGCCGAGCAAGCCGACCTCCAATAGCTCAACGTCCAAGAAGACTTGACCTACATCAAGAAACCCGTCCGAATTCTAGAAGTCAAGGAAAAAGTAACTAGGAGCCGCGTGGTTCGCTTCTGTAAGGTTCAGTGGGACAACCACCCCATCGAAGAAGCCACATGGGAAAAAGAGGACGAGTTAAAGACCCAATACTCCGAGCTATTCAAGAAACTTTTTGAATCTCGAGGAAGAAATTCTTTGTAAGGGGGATAGGTTTGTAACACCCCAAATTTTAAAAGAAATAAAAATACCTTTTATTATATTTTTCTGGAAAAGATTATTTATGAAATTCCTTTAATGCTATTTATGCCCAAATGAACTGAAACCTAGAGGAGATGTCCAAACAAGAGGCTAAGAAAATTTGTATATGATCCCAAGGCCAAGATATATTTTTTAGAATTTTTACAAATTTTTATCACCCTTGCAAGCAACCCAAGCATTTTAAACCAATTTCAGCAATTAAATTTATTCAGAAAAGAAATTAAACAGTAACGGGTCTCCTCCCCCCTCTTCTCCCTCAGCCAGCCGACCCAGCCCACTCTCTCCCCGTGCCCCTCACCGACAGACGGGACCCGTCCGTTAGCGACCCCCTCATTCTGCGCACGCACGCTCGACGCCTCGGCCCTACCTGTCAGCCGCGCCCCGTTGCCATGCCCACATCCCGACACCCACTGACCGGTGGCCCCTACCTATCGGATCCATCTTCCCCGCGAGATGTGCCCCCAAATCCCACCTCGCCAGCCGAAACCCTAACCCCCTCCGATCTGCTGCCCTGACCTCGTCCCCTCAAATTGAGCCCGACGTTATGTTGTCCGATCCGCGGTGACCGTTTCCCCCCTTAAACCCAGCCCAATCGTGTCCAGGTTCAATGAATCCCTGTGCATCCCAAGCTCTCTGGCGTTAAAGCCATTTTAACTCTGGTCTTCCCCGATTACAGCCCCTCTGACCCCGCCGGCAGCGCTATTTAAAACCTCAGCCTCCACCACGTGCAACCCTCACATCATTTCGTACCCTAATCGAACCAAACGCCCGCGCTCTGAGCTTTAATGCCACACCGCCGCCCTCACTCCATCCGCCGCTCACCATCACCGGAGTCCTCCCCCATTCTCGGCGACCACACCATTGTGACCACTGATGCCTCCCCGACCTCACCCACCACTGCATTGATGACGAGACCCGCCGGAACACCGATGCCGACGAGCACCCGAACACCTCCGCCGCCCCCGCCCGCCGTTGGCCGCAACCAGATGACCTAAGACCTCTGCAGTGGTACCTTCTTGTTCCCCTTGTCGTCCCATTTTCATTTCTATGCTCGGATAGGACCGCCATCGCTCGCCGTGGCCGCTGGTCCGCTCGCCGTCGCCGGAGAAGATGACCATCATGGGTAGAGTACCAGTGCCGTGTCGGATTCAATCGCGACCGTGCGATCGCGATCGAACGGTGTAGGTTATATCGCATATTCAGTTTAATCTGGCCCATCGGATCGTAGCGAAGGGGTATGTTTTAATCTGGATCGTTCATTAATACTTAAAACCTGCGTTTAATCTCACACATCCATCGCGTACCGGTTCGGCGTTTTAATCGTGGCCGTCCGCATCCACTTAACGCCCCCGCCTCGCCTGTGGCCGCTCGATCACGATCCAACGGCGCTCCGCGATCCAGCGCTTGCGCACAGTGCGCGGGTTCACGGTGGATCCGGTTCACCGTGGACCGATCACTGTTTTTGAGTTTAAATTAAATTCCAGAAATTGTTTAAACTTCTAAAATTCATATCTTGCTCATTTTAACTCCAAATTTAACCATTTCAATTCCAGAAAATTTATAATTTTATTCTCTACATGTTTGTGCAATAAAAACAGTAGGTTTACTTTGAGTATTTTATTTTTATTTAATAAAGTATTTGAGGGCACTTTAGGGTAAATTCATAATTCTTTTAGAAAAATCCATAACTCCATAAAATTGTCTTAAAAATTTAAATGATAATTTCAGAATAGTTTATGACTTCACTTCAATTATTTTAGCCCAATAAAAACGTTTACGTTGTTATGTGATTTTAGAATGTTTATTTGATGTGATGTTTATTATATGTAGCGAGAAGATTACGACACCGCCGAGGAGCCGGAATATTACCCGGAAGTCCCTCTGTCACCCTTCGCTGAACAAGGCAAGTCACCAAACCAATCTTTTGAGCATATTGAACCTAGTTTTCTTAAATTATCGCTAAAACACATAGGTTATACATGCATTAGTCAAATGAAAGCCTTACGTTATATTTATTTAGATCCCCAACCATGAAGTGCAAACCCAAGCCATGCTATCTAGCCTAAACTCCTTGTCACCATGTTATTAGAACTATTAGATAGTATCCAATGTATTGACACAATTGCTATAAATTAAGAATGAGTCGTAGCACTTTGGATTCTATTATATGATCGCCGTTAATCTTATCTCTGGAATTCAGTTGGTGATAGAGTTTTGGGTTAAGTGTGCATGCACGATGTCTTCTGGGTGCAAGCTAGGGCATTGGTCGGTAGCACCTGGGGCACTATAAGGTCTGGTCTGCGGGATCCGTTGCAATACATTTCCGTACTAACCACAAGTCTAGTGAGTAAGTCCTAACTAAGGTATGGAGTGTTCCAACTCGAGGCACCACTTGGAGATGGTTCAAGCAGCACCTGCGGGTGACTTGTACCGACGTGGCGCAAAAGGGGGGCGACGTTAGCACGGAGTGGCCGGCCGCACTGGCGAAACCTAGAGCGGGTGATTATCGGATTAGAGCATTTCATGCTGAGGTTTTGGCATGAGTTCCCATGGCATGGGTCATCTCGTTACACTTTGGTGTTTGGGTCAGAGTTTAAATCTTTTCGAAATGCCGAGCCCATGGTCAAGGGTGGGTTGTGTGACTACTCGTAGTTAGTTTATTTTTATGAGTGTGCATGATGACTTGGCATGTAAGGACTATTTAGCGAGGAGGGAAAACATACTCCTCGAGTTAGATGATGTTATATTGTTCATATTTATTATTCCGCATGATTAAATTTGACTATACTAAATGCTACAACTAAAAAATGTACTTTTCCGCACTTTTAGCCATTATCATTCCTTTGTTATTATCTCACAATATTATTGCACTCTCGGTGGCTTGTTGAGTACGTTTGTACTCATACCCATTGGACAAATACTTTAGAGGCTGCCTACTATGAGGAGGATGGTCTGGAGTACCGACCCAGTCAAGAAGAAGATCCTGAGGAAGACGTTCGTCATGCCGTATTGTTTTTATAGTTTCTTTTAATTTTTCACTTATGTAATAACGTGGTATGCGAACCACAAATGTTTGCCCGTATGTACGATTGTCGCATGAAGAACCTCTTGTTATTATTGTTTTTATATGGAAATTCAATAATGTTCCGATTTGGTAAATCGGGGCGTCACAAGGAGCGAATCCGCGCACTATTTATGGAATGCGCTGGTTTCATGCCTAGGAGTCGGGCTAGGGTTTACCATAAGCCATATCCCGATCAATTCGATACAATGCCCTACCCCCGCGGCTATAGAATCCCCGAATTCACTAAGTTCGACGGCGAGGTTAACAAAACCACACTAGAGCATGTTAGTCAATTTTTAGCACAGTGTGGAGAAGCTAGCGGGTCAGACGCTCTAAAACTTAGACTATTTTCTCTCTCGCTAGCCGGCACCACTTTCACTTGGTTTTCGGCGCTCCCGCTGAACTCCGTCCAAACATGGGGCGAATTAGAACAAAAATTCCATGACTACTTTTATATGGGTGAGATGGAACTTAGGCTCTCACACTTGACATCGGTTAGGCAGAAGTATAACGAAGGCATCTCTAAGTATATCAAGCATTTTAGGGACAGTAGAAACCGATGTTTTAGTCTTAATATTTCACAAAGGGATTTGGCGGATCTAGCTTTTAGCGGGTTGCGTTCTGAGATTAAAAAGAGACTAGACAACCAGAACTTCTTAGAGGTTAGCCAAGTCTTGCAGTAGGCTCTGGTCCAGGAAGGCCGAGCCAAAGATAAAAAGTTTATTAAGACGTTTAACAAGCCTAGGGCTGAAATCCAATTCATGGAACACTCCGATGAGGAGGAATCAGAAGAGGAGGATTCAGCCGACATGTACGCGACCAAATGGGTTTGGAACTCTAAGAGTAAACCTATCACTTGCTCCGAGTTACGACCGTCTCCCACGAAGAATAGGCCTAGTGAGGTCAAGTACTCATTTGACATAACTAAGTGTGATAAAATATTTGATTTTCTCTTAAAGAACCATCTTCTCAGGTTTCCTAAAGGCCAAGTCATTCCAACTGCCGATGAGTTGAAGAAACATCCATACTATAAGTGGCATGACTATCATTCACATAATACTAATGACGCAATGTTTTTCGGCAGTAGGTTCAATCGGCCATAGAAGAAGGACGATTGAAAATAAACCACAATCCAAAGATGAAGTTGGAAAAAGATCCCTTCCCCGTCAACGCCGTCTACTTTGGTGAGAAGAAGTTGTTGATTCGGCCAGAATAGACCGAGTCGACTAAAGGGAAGGCAGTAATTGTTGGAGAGTCGTGCACATGCACACTCATACCTAAGAACCCCGAGGTGGGAGTGTGGAGGCAAAACATTAACATTCCTTCGGCTAGGGCTCGCAAGAAGCCGAAGGTAACATATAAGATGCTGTTAAACAAGCACCAGAGAAAAGCCAAGGAAACAGGCCCCCATGCTAAGAAACCAAGTCAGCCGAAGGGCCCAAGGTATCTAGAGGGTGGCTTCAGACTGCAGTGGCCGAGCCCTCCTCATGACGGCTTCGGACCGCAATGGCTGAACCCTCCGCACGGTGACTCCGGGGCACAGTGGCCTAACACTTCATATAGTGGATTCAAACCTCAGTTGCCGGACCCCCGTACAGTAGCGTCGGACCCTAGTGGACAACACCCATGTGGAGCGAGTTCGGCCCCCAATGGCCGAACCCCACACCACTCTGGATGAACCCTTTGATAGGAGGCTTCGGCCCACACTGGCCGAACATACCTCCGCCCTGGATGGACCCCTCACTGATATGGTCCGAGACAATGTCGACTCTGCTGCACCCCCCCTCCGGGTAACGGGTTCGGCTCACAGTGGGTGAGGCCACTAGAGCTGCCGATGCCTCCGCCGTACAACTGGGCGGGGACTCCGTGGGCTCCATACATATCACAGCCAAAGTACCCTCTGCAACTTAATGATATGCCTTGTTTTCCTTCGGAGTATTATGAATGGCAGGGACAAATAGATGCAGCGGAGGGAGGCATCGTCCACAGGCTGTCCGATGTACCTCCGAGTCAGCTCGTGCAGAGCAAAGTTGAAGAATACGGACACAAAGAGGCAAAGGATAGGGAGTCCAAAGCTATCACTGTCAGAGTAGGGTCTCAGGATGTCCTAATCCTGAAGGCCCCTTCACCGAAGTCTGATGGAGGAAAGTCCCCTGCTTCGGCCGAAGCCCGCGCTGGAGCCTGGGCTGATCGGCTGAACAAGGCCGGTCCGATTATCGGGGTCCACAGCGAAGGCTCCTCTGAATACAAAGTGCGCGAGGCCGAGGTGGGTAGTACCACTTCATCTAGGGTTAACAAGAACCCAGCATCTTGGGCACCTCCAGGCATGTCCAAATCACAAAAGAGGTGTCCACAACGACTATGGGCACATGAGATGCGCGAGATGCTATTTTTGAAGAAATTCGCCCGCGACCAATGATGAGACAGGTATGGAGGATGAAGGCAGTTGAGATAACCTACCAGGCTCTTAGTCCGAGTGACGACGACGACGACATGATCGATGATGACTACTCGCCCATCTCCGGGGGCCCGCACCCCAGGCGATGGACATCAACGTCATCATACTACCCGCCGAGTTCGCCCTGCCACAAGATGAGGCCGAGGTCACTCAGTTGAACCTCGGCCTGTGCAATGCTATCTTTGAGAAACCCGAGGACTCGGCTCGCCATCTAAAGCCTCTCTACGTCAGGGGTCACATTGATGGAAAGCCGATTTCTCGGATGCTTGTTGACGGTGGCGCCACCGATAACTTACTGCCTTACTCGCTATTGAAGAAACTTGGCAGGGATGAGGATGATATGAATAATACCAACTTGATGCTCAACGGCTTCAACGGTGAGAGTTCCGAGGCCAAAGGCGTGCTCTCCATGGAGTTGACAGTAGGCAACAAGACATTGCCAACAACATTCTTCGTCGTCGATGTACATGGTAACTACAGCGTGTTGCTTGGGCACGACTGGATTCATGCAAATTGCTGCATTCCTTCTACTCTGCACCAGTGCCTAATTCAGTGGGACGGTGATGAAATAGAAGTCATACCCATAGACACTTCGGCCCAAGTGTCATTGGCCGATGTGTCGGTTGACGCCGTTCACAACAAGGTAGAGTGCCTGTCAGGTAGAGATCCTTCGGATTACAATTTTGTTAGCGTGTCCGGAGGACATTTTGTACCAGTGTCTGTAAAGTCGGCTGGTGTAGCACGACTGTTTTTCTATTAGTAGTCATGTCTAGCAAGAGTAATCTGGATTGGCTAAAGTCTCATGTAGAGCAGTATCGTTCTACTAAAGACGATATCACCGAAGCCATCGGGGACTTTAGCGAAGTAGAGAAATTAGGACAAGGTTTTGCGTCGGTCGATCCCTTAGAAGAAGTTGACATAGGTGATGGTAGCGTCTCGAGGTTGACCTTTGTAAACCAACATTTACAACCTGACGAAAAGGCCGAAGTAATAGCATTGCTTCGGTCATATGTCGATTGTTTCACATGGGAGTATAGCGAGATGCCGGGAATAAGCCACGAGCTCGTGGAGCATCGGCTACCTATTAAGTCTGGATTTAGGCCTTATGAACAGCCTCCTCGTCGCTTTAATTCGGTCGTCTATCACTGAGTTAAAGAAGAAGTTGAGCGACTGCTTAGAGCTGAATTTATTAGGCCATGCAGGTACGTAGAATGGGTCGCTAACATTGTGCCTGTAGAGAAGAAAGGGAGCGACAAGATACGAGTATGTGTTGATTTCAAGGATCTAAACAAGGCCACTCTGAAGGACGAGTATCCGATGCCAATAGCCGACATGCTAATCAATGATGCTTCAGGACACAAGGTACTATGTTTTCTTGATGGCAATGTTGGTTATAATCAAATCTTTATGGCCGAAGAGGACGTCTACAAGAAAGCCTTTCGATGCCCTGGTTTTATCGGTTTATTCGAGTGGGTCGTCATGACTTTTGGTTTAAAGAATGCTGGTGCCACATATCAGCATGCTATGAACTTAATCTTTCATGACTTGCTAGGAGTTATGTTAGAAGTTTACATTGATGATGTTGTAGTCAAATCGGATGCTATGGGAAACCATTTAGCTGATTTGAAAGTTGCTTTTAATAGGATGCGATAGTATGGCTTAAAAATGAACCCACTCAAGTGGCTGGATATAGTTACTACTTTGGATGACTTCAAAATTTCTCATGTGTCAAGAGAGGCCAATTCAGTTGCAAATGATTTGGCTCAGCAAGCATCTAGTTACCAAGTCAGGAGTAAAAAATTTTCTGTATGGGAGAAGCCGATGTTTGGTCTCACTGCCAAAGCCAGTGACTTCGGACAGGCGCACCCTCCGGGTCAGACCCCTCCGACTATCAGGAACAACCGCGCGTCGAGGTCCTAGGGCCAGAGTACTCCGCCCACCGAAGGATCTGGCACGCCGGAGACCATGAGCCGAAGTCCTCAGGACAGTGAAGGTTCCCGAGAACCCGGACCCTCCGGCTGGAGGCTTCGGCCTGATGCGCTCCGCACAGCGAGTCCAGCCAAGCTTCGGTAGAAGCAAGAAGGGCTCGTGCGACACCCCGAAATCAGTAGCCTAGACATTTTTTCAGGGAGTAAGCTAGCGAAACCCTCAGAAGTCCATAAGGGCGATTGGAGAACTCCAATCGTCTAGTATTTGAGAGACAATAGCCAAAGGGTTGATCGAAAAGTTCGGCGACAAGCGTTTAAATTTGTGTTGCTAGACGACACACTGTATCGCAGAACTATTGATGGAGTACTGTTGAGGTGTCTAGACCATGAATGATCCCAGGTGGCCACAGGAGAAGTCCATTAAGGACTTTGTGGCACTCATCAGTTGGCCTAGAAAATGAGTTGGATGCTGAAAAGAGCGGGTTTCTACTGGTCGTCTATGACTGAGGATTGTTTTAAGTATTATAGGGGTTGTGGAGCATGTCAGAAGTTTGGCAATATTCAATTAGCTCCTGCTTCATTACTTAACCCTATTGTCAAGCCATGGACGTTCTGAGGTTGGGGCTTAGAATTCATCGGCCAAATTCACCCTCCTTCCTCAAAAGGGCATTGGTTCGTGTTGATGGCGACAGATTACTTCACCAAGTGGACTGAGGCCGTACCTCTCAATAACATGACTCACATCGAGGTACTTGACTTTATCTTGAAGCACATCATACATAGATTCGGTATTCCTCAAACTCTCACTATAGATCAAGGTAGTTCATTTGTTTCTAAAGAAGTGAGGGACTTCGCCGAATATTATGGTATTAAGTTTATAAACTCTTCGCCCTACTATGCTCAGGCCAATGGTTAGGCCGAGTCGAGTAACAAAACCATGATTAAGCTCATTAAGAAGAAAATTGAAGAGTTCCCTAAAAGGTGGCATGAAGTGCAATCCGAGGCGCTATGGGCTTGTAGAATTGCAAAGCACGGTGCTACCAAAGTTAGTCCATATGAGTTGGTATATGGACAAGAAGTCATTCTACCTGTAGAAGTAGATCTTGTCTCTCTAAGAGTGTTAAAACAAGATGGCTTATCGGTCGACGAGTATGAAACTCTTTTGAAAGACAGTTTAGAAGAAGTAACCGATAAGAGATTGAGGGTTTTAGAGGCTATAGAAATAGACAAGTGGGGAGTAGCTAAAGCGTACAATAAGAAGGTGAAACTAAAATCGTTTCAAGTAGGTGACTTGGTTTGGAAGATGATTTTACCCTTAGGCACTAAGAGTCCCAAATTTTGTAAATGGTCGCCTAGTTGGGAAGGCCCTTTCAAAATAGCCGAAATCGCTCCTAGCAACGCATATGTGTTAGAATCTCTACAAGGAGAGCGGTTTTGGAGAGCTTTGAATGGTAGATACTTGAAATTGTATTTCCCAAGTGTGTGGCAAACAGCTTGAAAGATGTCGAAAAGCCGATATGGAAGGTATCGTCCTTAGTCTGTTGTGCTTTTAGTGCACTTAGTTTACTAAAAGGCAGGGGGCATGTGTTGATAGCAAAAAAAGGCATTGATGGTTAAGATTGTCAAAATATCAATTTTGGTAATTTGGGCCGAAAATGCACATGTCCCGGGTTAGGCCGAAGCCCTATAGGGCCAAAGGACCATTGGGCTATGGGTTTTGGAAGCTTCCAGCCAGCCCATGACCTTTGGCCCGGAGGCCTTCGGAGGCCCACTCCACCGAAGATTCGGCCCGAGGAGCAGGCTCCGGCGGGCCTAGCCGAAACCCCACTTTGGGCAAGAGTTAGAGATTGAGTCCAATTTTTGACTAAGTCTTTTACGCATGGTCAAATAGAATCCCACCAGATTAGGCTTAGAGATTAGAAGTCTAGCCCCTATAAATATAGGGGTGAGGCCGGTTCAGAAACCCCAACACAAATCAACCACAAAGCCCTAGCTTTGGATCGTACTTTATTTATCTTTACTTTTCTGCACACTTCATGGGTTTGCCTGGAAGCCCTACGACGACCACTTCAGAATAGTGGTAAGCCTTATTACATCGCCCATGAAGTATCTGTTAATCTATTTAATAGATTGCTATCGCCTTGTTACTTCGCCTGTGAAGTATCCGCTAATCTGCGTAACGGATTGCTACCTTCGCCACTAGTGCAACACTTAGCAGAATTCGGTCCTCAGGCCGAATTGGTACTTCAAATCTACTCTATTGCAGGTTTCCACATTCGGAGCTACTTCGTCGGAGGTGTCCGGAACTGAGAGATCGGTTTAGGAGGTTGCCAGAACACCCTTTGGTGAGACTGCTGCTTTGACCGCCCGTGTTGGGCCATCACGTTGTTATTGGTTTGGCCAAGTCTCGAAGGCCAGCACGCTTCACCGACAGACTTCACCGTGGTAGGCTTTGCTACGCCCATACTCCGCTCTGGACGAAGGCGTGCTCGCGCGCTGTGCCTAAGTCATTTCCTTGTACCTCACTGTATCACAGACTTCACGCCGAACCCCACTGTTCGGAGGTGATTGTCGCGTCTAGGTTAGTTCGGAGTTTATCTTCGGCCAGATCAGTTCGAACGCCGAAGGCACCCTTCGGCGGGATGCCCCGCATCAGACGCCGAAGGTACGCTTCGGTGACACCCATCACACCATTCTTTGAATCAGTCAGGCTCCGTCCAGATTCTGACTTGTTCTGTTTAATACATTTCTTTCGGCTAATTGGATTATTTCTGTGTGATCTGATTACTTGGTGACTCCACCCCCCTTACCACGGCTAAGGGTAGTCGAAACGCGACATCGGTGTTGTGTTACGCTTAGACTTGTCCCTAAGTATCCGCACACTTTTGGATCGTCGAACTGACCCAAGTGCGGGGGCACATTTCTATGTCAACATCAGGCCTTCGCAAAACTCTTTAAAGGGATTGGCTTCAAACTGAGTGCCGTTATCAACAGTTAACTCCCTGGGAACTCCGAACCTGCAAGTGATATTCTGCCAAAAGAATTTTTGCACATTTCTTGAAGTGATAGCAATTAGGGGTTCATCTTCGACACATTTAGAAAAATATTCGATTGCTACCACCGCGGACTTCAAGCTGCCTTTTGCCATTGGAAAAGGGCCAATGAGATCCATTCCCCATCGTGCCATTGGCCATACCGGAGCAATAACTTTAAGAGGTGTCGGTGGACGATGGCTCTGCCTACTGATGCACTGACACCCTTGGCAGGTACGAACCAATTCTTCTGCATCTTTTACAATTGTTGGCCAATAGAGCCCCTGTTGAAGTGTCTTTCCTGCTAGAGCACGAGGGGCTAGATGGCTGCCGCATAGGCCTTCATGAATCTCCCGAAGTATATCTTGTCCTTTGGGTTGTGATATGCACCGGAGTAGGCGAGAACAAACTCTGGCTTTATAAAGTATTCCGTTGACAAGCTCTTAATTTTGAGCTCTTGCTAGGAGCCTTCAGAAATTTGGACCTTCTAACGAAACTGCACTGTTTTGCAAAACATCCAAAATTGGAATCCGCCAATCGGTGACTCGAATGCAAAGGACTTCTGCGGAGGGTAGTTGATGCACTGTAGGCTTGATGAGTTCTTCATAAAAAGCGCCCTCCAGGACATCCAATGCTTCGGTTGTAGCTTTCGGTAGAATATCTGCAAGTTGATTATCCGCTCGAGGGATGCTTCGAATAGAAATTCCTTTAAACAATTCTTCGGTCTTGTGGATTTCTTCTAAATACTTTGCAAGATGTGGATTCCTAGCCTGGAAGCTCTTGTCAACATGCCCTACGATGACATGGGAATCTGTTTTTATTACAATTCTTGTTGCTCCAAGTGCCCTTGCCTTTCGGAGGCCTAGTAGGATTCCCTCGTATTCTACGATATTGTTGGTGGTCTTAAAGTTGAGCCTCGCAGAATACATGGCCTTCTTCCCTGACGGCGATAATATCACAGCTCCAGCTCCGGCACCAGATGCCTGATAGGCTCCATCAGAAAAAATTTTCCACAGACCTTTGGAGGTTTCTTTCGGAGCCCAAACTACGGATGGAGTCCACTCGGCCACGAAATCAGCTATCACTTGGGACTTGATAGTTGTTCTCGCCATGAAGGAAATACCGAAGGGGGCTAGCTCGACAGCCTATTTTATGATCCTACCCGTGGAGTCTTTGCTCTAAAGCATATCACCAAGGGGATACGAGGTAGGGACAATGAGATTGTGTGCTAAGAAGTAATGCTTAGATTCAACAAGGCCATTACCAAAGCATAAACAAATTTTTCGAGCTCGGAGTATCTTGTCTTTGCTCCAGACAAAGCTTCTGAGATGAAGTATACTGGATTCTGCACCAGTTTTCCTTTAAGCTCTATCTCCCTGACCAGCACTCCACTTACTGCGGAGCTCGTTGCTACAAGATAAAGAAGGAGAGTTTCTTCTGGGAGGGGTACAATAAGCGTTGATAGATTTCCTAGATAATCTTTAATATCATCGAAGCTTTTATGGCACTCCGGCGTCCACTTGAAACTCTCGAACCCCCTTTAGAGCTTTAAAAATCAGGAGGCTTCATTCTGCCGATCTGGCTAGGAATCTACTGAGGGTTGTGAGCCATCCTGTCAGCTTCTGGACTTGCTTTAGATTTTCTGGTGGAGCCATTCTTTGCAGTGCACTTATCTGTGTTGGGCTAGCTTCGATTCCTCTACTGTAAACTAAGTACCCTAGCAATTTTCCTGCTTGTGCCCCGAATATACATTTTTCAGGGTTGGGGAGAACTCCACATGCTCGGAGGCTCTCAAAAGGTTCCGCTATGTCTAGACTACGACGGTGCTTTACAGCACTCTTTATTACAATGTCATCCATATAGGCTTCGACATTTCGGCCTATCTGGTGACCTAGAGCTTTAGCAATAATATGTGAAAAAGTAGCCCTGGCATTCCGCAAGACAAAAGACATTCGAACATAACAAAATACTCTAGAAGGAGTTATGAAACTCGTCTTGGCTTCGTCTTCGCGCTTTAGCCAAACTTGATGATAACCGGAGTATGCGTCCAGGAAGCTTAGCAGTTTGGAGCCAGCCGAAGAATCCACAAGCTGATCAATACGGGGCATAGGGTAGGGGTCTTGCGGGCATTCTTTAATTAGTGACGTGAAGTCGATGCACATGCGCCACTTGCGGGAGCCCTTTTCTTGACAAAAACAGGGTTGGCCAACCACTCCGTGTGGGCTACTTCCCTGATAATTCTAGCCCTCAGCTATTTCTCCACCTCCACCTTGGCGAGGTCTGCCCTTTCAGTTGACAACTTCCGGAGCCCCTAGCACACTGGGCGAGCCTTCGGGTTGACAAGTTGTAGGACCGAAAGTAGTGACCAGAGGGGGGTGAATTGGCGCCTAAAAAATTCTTTCGAATCAATGGCCTTCTCCCAACACCCAATGCACCTCAACAAACAATCAGCAGAAACAAAATAGATCACAAGTGAACAAAAAAAAATCTAGCCTAAAAATGACCGGTGTCCGAAATGAAAAGACACCAACATAATGTTCATAGGCATATTAACAGAGTATTCAATTTCTAGGCATTTCAATCATTATAGAGACAATCATCATAGGCATTTAATCAAACAAAATAAGTGCAGATGAAGGACATCTCTTATAGTCGAAATAAAGTGCACTAACAATGTAGAAACATATCAGTGACTAAACTTAGTGCAATCTGAAATAAGATACTTGCAGCAATTAAATCATTCCAGAAATTAAAAGTAAGAGCACGCAAATCGAGGAGAGAACGTACAGTTAATCAGATTTGTCTCGTGTTCATGTATTGCACCGAACACCCCGCATGCATGTCATGCGTAACAACCATCCGTGTCTGATGCTGCTCTGACCTAGCGAGGCAAACGAAGCTGGGAGGCAGAAGCTGCTTCGCACGTCCCTAATAGCTCCCATGTGCGTGAGTGACCACGCGCTTAAAAGCGCAGCGTGCGATGCATCACTATACTGCCAAGGATCCGTGTGCCAGGAAACTTCATGGGAGAAAGAAAAGCAATGGAGGCTTCCAGATGCCTTGAGCAGCCGCGCCGCTTCAAGTTACCTCGATTCTCCGCCGCCAAGCATGAAGCCCGGACTGCTGCTCGAGCTGCGCGCCTATGGGTCGTGCAAGTCCTGTCGCTACGCCCTGGTCGGCTCGCTCCGTGTGTTTCTGTAGAGCCACGCGCACACAGCTAGGCCTTGGCTGCCGGCTGATGGCAGGCGCTGGCACGCCGCATGCTGCTGCCCGTGGTTGCCAGGCCTCGGCTCCCATGCACCTATGAGTCTTGGCTGGAGAAAACACCGCTCGGAGAGAAAAACGATTGCGGCGGTAGATACATGGGAAGAAGACGGAGGAAAAGATGACCCAAACATTTGAGAAAATAAAATTGATTTCAGAATGGGTAACCCTAAACGTAGGTATTGGGGCCTTTTTATAGGTAGCCCAATAAATGGGAAAAATCAAAATTACCCCTAGGGTTTAAATAGACGCTGAAACAAAAAATGGAAAAGACCGAAGTGCCCTTAGGGTTTTTTATAGACTCGACTATCACAGACTGTGGGCCTAAAGGCAAAATAGTAAAATCCTAAATAAAGATAACTTGTCCTGATGCGGAGCTTTCGTAAAAGATATGGCTTCGCCTCAGAATGGTCAGATCCTAGATCAGCGGTCGCCAGTTTTGCGCTGAAACTGACAAAGCGTCCACCATTTTTGCACTGGGTACTCAGATTGGGCCGGCCCGATTCTGCTGCTCCCTTAGCCCGGCAATCATTCGCCACCTGTGTACCTGAGTCAATCCCGGTCAACAGACATGTGGATCCTCTGCCGCTCCTAGCCCATGTACTCGGATTGGGCCAGCCCGACTCCGCAGCCCCTCTACCCGGTAGTCGCTTGCCGCCCATGTACCTGTGTCACATGCATCCTAGACACGACAGGTCTTCTCTTCTCTTCATGTCCTCTTGACTTCCGTTGACAATCACTTATCACATCTGGAGCAATGAGGCTCATGATCTTCATCATGGCTCCTCAATCTCCTCCTTGATGAGTGCATTGTCAACACCCTCTTCACCAATTCTTCGATACCTACAAAACACGTGGAAACACGAAAACAAAACACAAGAAAACAGAAAAAGAAGAAAATAAAATAAAAGTTTAACCCTAATGACAAAAAAAGGCGAACAAAAACCAGAAAACGGTCATTATGGTTAACCAAAAATAAAAACTCAAAACGAGTGCAATCTCAGAATTATCAACAAGAATCACTACAATAAAACAGAAGTCTTTCGTCGGCCAAATTAACTTCCGTCGGCTTTTGGCAAAGCCGACGGAAGTTAAGTTAACTTCCGTCGGCTCCTTTCAGTGGCCGACGGAAGTTGGCGGGGATTTTTCCGCGGCCGATCGGATCCCCCCTAACTTCCGTCTTCCAGCATTAAAGCCGACGGAAGTTAGCTAACTTCCGTCGGCTTTAATGCTGGCCAACGGAAGTTAGGGGCCTTTTCCCCCAACCGCGCGCGCGTACAGGGAGACCTAACTCCCTGTACACGCCCACGCCGCCGCCGCCTCCCGCGCCCAGTCCGCCGCCGCCTCCCGCGCCCAGCCCGCCGCCGCCTCCCGCCCTCGCCGAATCCCGCCGCCTCCCGCCGCCGCCCGCCCTCGCCGCCTCGGGCCGCCGCCCGCCTCGGCCACCGCCCGCCTCGGCCGCCGGAAGTTAGCGCCCCTCTGCTGACGTGGCAGAGTTCGGGGCAAACTTCCGTCGGCCACGTCAAGCCGACGGAAGTTAGCTAACTTCCGTCGCCTCGCCTGGATTGTTGTAGTGAATATCCAAAGAGTAAGGGCAAAAAGAGACTAAAACTCCCCCTGAAACAAATCCTAGAGAAAGCAAAAACTCCCCCTAAACTCTTCTAAAAGATCGAGTAACCCAAAATTTCTCCCCCTTGTTGACAATTGGACTCATCAAGATTATATGCACTCTAAAGAGACATAGACTCAAACTCCCCTGAAATGCAGCTCCCCCTCAAAATATGCACTGAATGCAACTGGGGTGCAGGTGGAGTGTAGAAAGCATGCTTCTCAGATATGATTGACTGCAATTAGAACATCTAGCAAGTATAGCAAAAGTCGTACTATCTAAGACACATGGCATGATCAGTGCAACAGATGATAACCAAGGAAAGTCATTAGCACGCATTTTTCGATTTTTGCAAACAAAAGTATCACCACATTTTCTAGTCGACGAGCAAGGTATAGCATGAGATGCAAAGGCTAGCTAATATCTACCAAGATAAGCATTGTCCAGAACAAAGAGCCTTAGCAAACTTGTTATCTTTTTAATTTTCAGGCTTTTTCTTTTCCTTTTTCATTTTTGCCAGGGGTTATTTGCATGTCAACCTTATGCTAATCGACCAAGTCAAGCCTAGGCTAGAACTGGACCATCAGAAGATTAAGACAATGGTCTTGGCATACATTACACTGTACTAGTTCATACCAACGTCCTATGGTAAGCAGTCCAGAACAATGCAATGCGACAAAGCAAACCCACCTGGATCTTTTCAAATTATGCATAAATAGGCATGGATTTTCCATTTTTATGATTTTTATCATTTTTATAGCACATTTTCCATGTTAAAGCATATAGATGTCCAAGTTGCATATCTGCATCTAAGTGAAGAACTAGCTACCACACATGTAAAAGATAGCAAAAGCACTCAGCCTACATATGCTAGTTACCAGAAGCAATGGTGATCATTATTCAATTTTAAAGCATAAAAGCCATGCATATAACAGATATAAGACATACCATGTGAACTGAAGCAAAGCATGATCATCGACAGGTATTCAAAAGCATGTACTAGCTAGAATAAATAGAGTAGATCAATCATATAACAGAAGCAAGCTCAAAGTGTGATATGTGAATATGCATGATATGAAAACACACGAGAAGGCTCAAGAAAAGAGTAAAGAAGAAAGAAAAACCTACTCAAAATATCCTAAAAAGGATACACAACTCCCAAATCCCCTCGCAAACGCTCAAAAGTAGACTGATCTAGGGGTTTGGTAAAAATGTCAGCCAACCGATGATGGGTATCAACCTGAACAAGGTCAATGACACCTTTCTCATATTGATCCCTCAGAAAGTGAAAGCGCACATCATTATGTTTGGTTTTTGAATGAAGACATGGGTTTTTCCCTACAGTAATTGCGCTGGTACTATCACAAAACAAAGGTACTCTGGCAGGGAAGAACAACCCAAAATCTTGCAACGTGGAAATCATCCAAACCAACTGTGAGCAGCAGCTAGCAGTAGCTACATACTCAGCCTCAGGTGTCGAAAGCACAACTCCAGATTGCTTTCGAGAAGACCAAGAAAAAAGCAAAGAACCGAGAAACTGGCAAGTACCGGAAGTCGACTTGCGATCCAACCGGCACCCACCAAAATCAGCGTCGGAAAAGCCAGATAAATCAAGAGATGATGACGCTGAGTAGTAAAGACCTAGATCAAGCGCATAGGTAAGGTACCTAAAAATGTGCTTGATAGCCCGCCGATGAGACGAACGTGGTGAAAACTGGAAGCGCGCGCACAGTCCCACGGCAAACTGAATGTTTGGCCTCGTCATCGTCAAGTACAGCAGTGATCTGATCATCCCTCGATACTCTCTCTCATTGTCCTTGACGCCGCTCTCGTCCTTGTCTAGGCCCCCAGATGTACCCATTGGGGTAATCTGAGGCTTCAGCTCTCCACCAAAGTCAAATTTCTTCAGCATGTCCCGCGTGTACTTGCTCTGGTGGATGAAGGTTTCGTCCTTAGTCTGCTTGATCTAGAGCCCTAGAAAGTACTTGAGCTCACCCATGAGACTCATCTCAAACTCGTTGTGCATCTTCTTAGAAAACTTGGACACAAGCTCATTAGAAGAACCACCAAAAATAATGTCGTCCACATAAATCTGAGCAATCAAGAACTCTGAGCCATCTCTGAGCAAGAAAAGAGTTTTGTCCACAGAACCCATCACAAAGTCGTTCCCCAACAAAAACTGCTTTAGGCGATCATACCAAGCCCTAGGGGCTTGCTTCAGACTGTATAAAGCTTTGTGCAACTTAAAAACATGTCGACAAAACATAGGGTTCTCAAAACCGGGGGTTGCCTAACATAGACTTTCTCCTCTATGTACCCGTTCAAAAAAGCACTCTTGACATCCATTTGAAAAAGCTTAAAACCCTTAGAAGCAGCGAATGCTAGAAGAATACGAATGGACTCAAGACGGGCAATAGGGCGAAGGTCTCCTCAAAGTCAATACCCTCTTTCGGGCAAAAACCATGGGCAACTAGTTGAGGTTTGTTCTTAAACACCCACATGGTGCCTATGCGGTTGCATCCAGGTGGCAGCTCAACTAGTGTCCAAACCTGATTGTGAACAAAATTCTCAAGCTCTTCTTGCATGGCGTTTATCCAATTTGAATCAGAAAGAGCGTGAGAAACATCTCTAGGCTCAAAAGAGGCAACAAACACAGAGTCAGCAAAAACAATGAGCGAGTCAATAGAAGAACGCAAGGTTCTCTCAGTGAGATCACCGATGATGAGCTCTGAGGGGTGATCATGCTGAACTGCTCGGGATCCTAGGTGATCTGAAGTCACCTCACCAAAGTCAGCAGCTGGCACCTCTGGACTTGATTGAGGGGGCTCGATCGAAGTGGAATAATGATCAGAGGTCCGCCCTCATCCTCAATCGAAGTCTCAGAAGGTGTGGGGTCTGCAAGCTGTCTAGAAGGCCCACCTTCATCAACAACAGGAGTGTCATCATCGTCCTCGAAGATGAACTCTCCAAGCTCATCATCTCTAGAAAGCTCAAAAGAAGGAGTCAGCGAAGGCATGGACTCATCAAAAGAAACCTCGCACGTCTCGACAAGCTGCTGGGAGTCGAGGTTCCAAACACGGAAGCCTCGAGAATGCAAAGCATAACCAAGAAAAACTCCATCCCAGCAACGAGACTCAAACTTGTCCAAATGCCCTCCCTTCTTGAGCACAAAGCACTTGCAGCCAAATGCTCGCAAGTGACTCGCCTTGGGTTGTCTGCCAAAACGCAACTCATATGATGTCTTACCTAAGTAAGCCCTAAGAAAATGCGGTTGGCTAGATAGCAAGACGTGTTCATGGCTTTATACCAAAAGCGCATAGGAATCCTATGATCGTCGAGCATCGTCCTGGCCATCTCGACCAGCGTGCGGTTCTTTCGTTCCACAACGCCGTTCTGTGGGGGAGTGTAAGGTGCAGAAAACAGATGCTCAAGACCATGATCACTGCAGAAGCTGACGAACTGAGAGTTCTTGAACTCAGAGCCATTGTCAGAGCAAAGTTCTCACATCTGACCATTGTTCTCATTATTCAGCTTCAAAATCAGCTCATGAACAAACTGAAAAACCTCATCCTTAGACTCTAAAAAGAACACCCACAAGAATCGAGAAAAATCGTCAACTATCACAAGTGCGTACCACTTTTCACCGACTGAGCGTACTCGAGCTGGACCAACAGTATCCATGCGTAATAGCTCTCCCAGGTACGAAGTCATTACCTAAGTCACAGGTGTGTGAGAAGCGGCAACCATTTTCCCATGATGACAGGGATGGCAAACTAGATCCTTCTCCATCTTAAGATTGGGCAATCCTCGGATTCAGCAATCAAACTCAAATAACCTAACCTCCTATGCCACTTCCAGAGCTTAGAGGAGGATCCAGCAATCAAACAGCGAGAAGGGCCAAAAGAACTACGGAAATCAATCTGAAAAACCTTACCGAAGGGTAAGATCTGGCAAACCAAAGATCCTCTAGAATCAACAACAGAAGACATGCCCTTCTTAAACCAAACCTCTAAACCATCCTCAAGAAGTTGCGAAACAAAGATCAAGTTAAAATTCAAGTTTCCAACCAAAGAAACATTCTTCAGAGAGAAATGATCAGAGATGCGAATTGAGCCAATGCCATGTACCTTCCCTTGACCACTATTCCCAAAAGTGATGTACTCCTTGGAGCTCGGGGAAGTGAGGCTGGAGGACCATCTACAATGTCCCGTCATGTGGCGAGAGCATCCTGAATCCATGATCCATATGTCCTCCTGTCCTCGAACCTGCACGATCAGTGGTCATAAGTGGGAGCAAGTGGTCGGCGAAGAAGGCCTTGTCTCACTTCTTGTTCTCACGCCAGTAGTCCTTCAGGGCCTTTCGAAAGAATCTTGTCTTGGGCTTGCCCTTTGTGAAGGTGGAGCTATCGTAGGAGCCACCACTGGTACTCTTCTTGTGACCATTCCGCTTGGGGCAGTCGGCGATGAAATGAACTAGATCACCACACTCAAAGCATCCGGATTTTGTGTCGTGTATTTTGAACATTCGCTTATCATAGACATGACGCACTCGGTTGTTAAATAGACACATATCATCATCTCCTAGTGAATCAAGCTGGTCCTCAGTGATAGACATTAGGGAGAACCCAACACAACTCAAAGAAGAGGAGTCAACAGAGGGTGTCGCAAGGGCCAGGGTTTTTGAGCCAGAACCAGTGAGATTTGATCTCAACTGGATATCAACCTCTATGTCCTTGAGCTTACTGAAAAGCTCTGTGATAGTCAAGGTATCATAAGAGGTGCTCTCAATGATAGAGGATACCTTGATCTCCCAGATCTTAGGGTCCAAGGTATGAAGAACCTTGAGCGCCTGTTCATTATCTGAGACCAGCTGAACTCCCTCGGCCTTGTTGGCCCAAAGCTTGTTGATGATCGATTGAAAATGACCAAACAAAGCTTCAACATATTCACCTGGCTTCTGTTTGAAATTTTCATATTCACACCGGTAGGTCTGATAGAGCCGAGCCTTGACCTGGGCTGTCCCCTCATGGTGTGCCTGGAGGGTAGCCCAGATCTCTCTAGTAGTGCTGAGATGGCTCACATGCTCAAAATTAGTGGGACCTAAACCAGAAAACAAAATGTTCACAACTTTGTTGTTGTTCTGATGCTAGTCGATTATCTCGGGAGAAGTACGCTCAACAACAGGAAGTATGGTAAAAGTAGCGTGAACACAAACGTCCCAAATGTCCGAGCTCTAGCTCATGAGATAAGCTCGCATGCGAGTCTTCCAGTAATTATAGCCAAACGCTTCAAGGGACGGGACCTTGCTAGAAGAAGTCATGATCACTACCTTGGGTTAGAACAAGTTAAGGTATGGAAAAACCCTAACCAGGCTCTTATACCACTTGTAGGACCGAAAGTAGCAACCAGAGGGGGGTGAATGGGTGCCTAAAAAATTCTTTCGAATCAAGGGCCTTCTCCCAACACCCAACGCACCTCAACAAACAATCAGCAGAAACAAAACGGATCACAGGTGCTAAAAATAATCTAGCCTAAAAATGACAGGTGTCCGAAACAAAAAGACACCAACACAGTGTTCAAAGGCAGATTAATAGAGTATTCAATTTACAGGCATTTCAATCATTATAGAGATAATCATCATAGGCATTTAATCAAACAAAATAACTGCAGATGAAAGACATCTCTTACAGTCAAAATAAAGTGCACTAACAATGTAGAAACATATCAATGACTAAACTTAGTGCAATCTGAAATAAGATACTTGCACAAATTAAATCAATCGAGAAATTAAAAGTAAGAGCATGCAAATCGAGGAGAAAACGTACAGTTAATCAGATTTGTATCCTATTCATGTATTGCGCCGAACACCCTGCATGCATGTCATGCGGAAAAACCATCCGTGTCTACTGCTGCTCTGACCTGGCGAGGCGAACGAAGATGGGAGGAAGAAGCTGCTTCGCACGTCCCTGACAGCTCCCATGTGTGTGAGTGACCACGCGGATCTGTTGTACTGCCAAGGATCCGCGTGCCAGGAAACTTCATGGGAGAAAGAAAAGCAATGAAGGCCTCCAGATGCCTTGAGCAGCCGTGCCGCTTCAAGTTACCTCGATTCTCCGCCGCAACACGTGAAGCCTGGACTGCTGCTCGAGCTGCACACCTATGGGTCCCACGCCGTGCATGTCCCGTTGCTGCGCCCTGGTCGGCTCGCTCCGTGTGTTGCTGCAGAGCCACGCGCATGCAGCTAGGCCTCGACTGCAGGCTAATGGCAGGTGCTGGCACACCGCGTGCTGCTACTCATGGTTGCTAGGCCTCGGCTCCCGTGCGCCTGTGAGTCTTGGCCGGAGAAAACACCACCCAGAGAGAAAAATAATTGCGGCGTCGGCTACACGGGAAGAAGACGGAGGAAAAGATGACCCAAACTTTTGAGGAAATAAAATTGATTTCACAATGGGTAACCTTAAACCTAGGTATTGGGGCCTTTTTATAGGCATCCCAATAAATGGGAAAAATCAAAATTACCCCTAGGGTTTAAACAGACGCTGAAACAAAAAATGGAAAAGACCGAAGTGCCCTTAGGTTTTTTTACAGACTCGACTATCATAGACTGTGGGCCTAAAGGCAAAATAGTAAAATCTTAGATAAAGATAACTTGTCCTGATGTAGAGCTTTCGTAGCAGTTATGGCTTCGCCTCAGAACGGTTAGATCTGAGATCAGCGGTCATCAGTTTTGCGTCGAAACTGACAAAGCGTCCACCATCTTCGCATCGGGTACTCGGATTGGGTCGGCCCGATTCTGCTACTTCCTTGGCCCGGCAATCGCTCGCTGCCCATGTACCTGAGTAAATCTCGGTTAACAGACTAGTGGATCCTCTACTACTCATAGCCCATGTACTCGGATTGGGCTAGCCCAACTTTGCATCCCCTTTGCTCGGCAGTCGCTCACCGCCCGTGTACCTGAGTCACACGCGTCCCAGGCACGACATGTCTTCTCTTCTCTTCATGTCCTCTTGACTTCTGTTGACAATCACTCATCACATCTGGAGCCATGAGGCCCATGATCTTCATCATGGCTCCTCACAAGTAAACTGTGCTCGATGATGCTCCGGTCAACTCCAGGGATATCTTTGTCGGTCCACACGAAGATATCCAAGTTTTCTTGAACTACTTCCTCTAGTGAAGTTGATATTTCCGAAGGTAGCCCCTTGCCTAATTGGATTGGATATTCCTTGCCATCCTTTAGGATCATTTTCGGGATCACATCACCTTCTGGGCTTAGCTTTAGGGAAGGGCCCTTTGAGGGGTCTGAGGACCCCGAAGCTTGCTCTGAGTGCTCAAGCACACTATTCACCTGTCGGGGGTCAAGAGCTGCACCATGGCCATACTCCGCTCTCTGGGATGCAACTTGGTCTCCTGAAATAGTGAGAACTCCACCTTGCGTGGGCATTTTGAGACACAAATAGTTATGATGTGCTATAGCTACGAATTGGTTTAGCATTCCCCTCCCAAAGATTGAATTGTAGGCATACGGGGCGTCGACGACATCGAAGATAACCTCCTCCACCCTAGCCAAGGGCATCAAGAGGAGGACCTGCTAAACCTTGGAGTGTGCGAGCTACCAGAAGTAGATGTCTTCGGGGAATGCACATCTGGTCGAAGGCCTGGACAAAGAGGATATCTACGGAGCTTCCACCATCCACCAATATCCTTCAGACTTCAACTCCCGCTATATCAGCTGAAACAACAAGGGGGTTAGCATGGGGGAATTTCACCCCTGTAGCATCGTGGGCAGTAAAAGAAATAGGTACATGAGAGAACTCGGCATTTCTGTAGCCGAGCTAGAGGTCCCCATGTGTCCTACTTCGCGAACATAGTCCCTCCGCTGCCGCTTTGACATGTTACCAAGGGTCCCCCCTCCGGAGATGGGTAGGACCACCTACTTTCCATGGTCTTGGGGATCCTCCTGCTTCGGTGGTGGCATAATGTTGGCCATCGAGAGTTGCATCGGTGCTTTAGGATTGTTGGCCCGAGCCATAGCCTGCATAGGCTCCGAACGCACTGCTGGAGAGGCCCGATCCGAAGTACCTCGCCCTGAGCTTCACCCTAAATACTCGCCCTGAAGGGTCAATACGGACTTACAATCTTTTGTGTCATGGCTTCTATTTTCGCCATGCACACAACTAAAGAAAGTCTGGTGCCTGCCATCTGTCTTCTCTTGAGGCTTCGAGGTACTAGCCTTGTTAGCTTGCGCTTGTTGAAAGTTGAAACTCATCTTCGGGGTGAAGGGTGCAATATTTAATACCTCGGAGCAGAAGTGCTTCTTTCCCCGTCTATGATCATTGAAGAGATTATCAAGGGGGGCTTGCGGAGGAGTCAGGACTTCTGGCTCCGTATTCACTTCTCGAAGGACTGGTGCAGGCAACACAATTCTTTAGAGGCAGCCTTCTTCTGCCTTGGCATACTGTTAGAAGTATGCCATCAGTTGTGCTACAGACGACACCGTCTTCTAGTGAAGTTTGCTGAGGAGGTCTGGGTTCAACACCCCTTCGCGCGACACATCCACTACCGAAGAGGTAGACAAGCCTTTAATCTAGGACTTGGTGTGGGTGAAGCATGTAAAGTACTCCTGAAGGGTCTTCCCTGCTTGCTGCTTCACCTTGAACAAGCTTCCCATGGACATTGGGGCTACGAACGTACCCTGGAAGTTACTCACGAACTTCCTCTTCAGCAGCTCCCATTACCTGATCGATCCTAGCTTTAGAGACCAGAACCAACAGAGAGCCACACCTTCCAACGTGAGGGGGAAGCATTTCGCCATTGTGTTCTGCACCCCTACACTGGCTTCAATTGCCAAGGCTTACGAACGGGAGAACTCTCCGGGGTCAGACCCACCGGTGTATTTGTTCAACTTCGAGGCTTTGAACCTGGGATCGAAGGGCACTTTTTGCAAGTATGGATGCAGTGGAGACTCGTCGTTGAAGGATGCATTCATATCATCCTCCGGGACTCGAAGAGCTTCAAGATAATCATGACTATCGTCTTGAGGCACCTCCGAAGCAAGAGTGAAGGCTTGAGGGTGAAGCCTATCTGCAGCCTCTTGCCTCCACCTTGCTACTTCCTCCTGAAGCCACACTACCTGGGTAGAAGCATCCCTAGGAAGGACTTCGCTTCCTCCGGAGGGGACCTCCGGGTCTTGAGAGATGGGATAATCAGTTCGAAGCACCGAGGGAGCTGCTCGGGGAACTCTGGGTGCTCGAGGTCTGATTACCACTTCGAGAGTTGGTGGAATGACTAAGGGTCCTGCACCGTTGGTCCGAGGGGACCTTTGGGGAGGATCGATAGCTAGGCTCCGCTTGGGAGGCATGGATAATGAAGTTAAGCTCCGAAGACCGAAGACTTCGAATGATTTGGGAAGGCGAGAAGAGGCCTTCGAACTACACTAGGAAGCCCCTTACCGAAGGGTGCGCGGAATCTTTAGACTCCAAACTCCCTCCGCAAGTGCTCTTCGAAGTGCAGTCAGCCGCGAAGAACTAGATTTTAGAACTAAGTTCCCCACGGATGGCTCCAACTGTTGGCGTAAAAGATTACGCTAACAGGTTCTCTAAGATTAAGAACTAACAAACAAAGAGTTTGTGAAGTGAACTATCTCAAGCCTCCGAGTAGGATAATAGCTCGAAGTAGTTCGAAGTTATGTATTGAATATCTGAATATTCGATGCCTATTACATGGTGAGAAGGGGGGTATTTATAGATAAAAACTCTAAGGAAAAGACCTTTTTACCCCTCTATTACAACCGACATAGTGGAAACTAGTAAATACCCCGAATAAGGCTAAAATGGTAAAATATGTTCGAAGAAGATAGATAAGGCAGACGTCCCATAAGTCTTGCTGTCTCCAACTACGGAGTTATCTTTGTCTCTTGATCTTGAAGGTCCCGGGGATGAAATATTTCCCCCCAACAGTATACTTCTAATTAATTACAACATTGACCCTATTCTCTTAATATTTTTCAGAATATGAAAATTCCAAAAAAATACTAAAAGATTACACTTAATCTAGACTACTAGACAGAAAAATAAACTCCTAATTACTAGAATTAAAAAATTTTCTGATGTGACGGTGTTCAACAAAAACCGACAAAGCCTCCTCGATCGCCGACATGTGACGCCGATCCACGAACTTGACCGCCAGCAAGTCTCTCCCGCTCTCGATCCCCTCGAGCTGTCTGATCACTTGCACTGGCCTCCCTTTCGCTGACTTGACCATCACTCTATCTCGACCATCACTCTGTCTCGACCATCCGTTCATCCATGTCTTGTTTTATCTCGTCGTGCACTCCTGAGATCATCTCCAACTTCACCTGGTATCCTTGATCATCTGGCATCGAGCTCTACGCTTGACCCTTGATCACCTGCCATTGACAATTGGTTAGCATCTCCACCCTGCACACACGTGACAAGCCAAAACACGAAACGTGACGCACACCGATCCCCTCAACATCCACTCTACATATCCACACATTGATCCCATCGATGCGATCAAGACATAACTCACTCCTCACTCAACCTTGTCAATCACTCATCATATAGACAAAAACCACAGTGCGACCTCACTTGGTTTCACAATCTCCCCCTTGATTAGTGCATTGACAACCCCAAAAAGAAACATGATGAAAGTTTCAAGTTAAGCGCACAAGTGACCATAAAAACTCAAAAAAGAGCCAAAACATGTCACTTGGTAAGAGATATCTCCCCCTTGGGCAAAAACTCATGCAAAGCATTCTCCCTATCTTTGGCAAAAGCATCAATGCATCATGAAAGCCATTACTCCCCCTTAATCAAGCAATCACATCATGTAAATCATTTCTCCCCCTTTGGCAATGCAAGCATCAAGATGATAAAAAGATGCAAAGAGGGTTGTGAGGGTAGAGTATAGATACAAGCTTCTGAAACATGAGTAATTCCAATTACAGTACAAACAAGTATTTGCCTTGAATATTGTCTAAAAGTACCGTGTGACAAACTTAGATGAATACCATCTAAACAAAAGGCATGAGAAGCATTTTCAGATTTTTGCAAATAAAAGCATCACCACTCAGACTAGCATACTAGATATGGCAAGTCATGAGATGCAAAAGATAATCAAATACTAACTAGATAAGCATATCCCACTACAAGGAGCTTCAGCAAACTTGATATTCAATTGATTCAAGCTTTTGATTTTTTATTTTTCATTGTAGTACCAAGGGTTATTTGCAAATCAACCTTATGCTAACCGACCATGCTAAGTCTAGGTTGAAACCATCAAAAGCTTAAAGCAATGGTCTTGGCATAAACTTCAATGTCCTAGTTCTTACCACAATGCTATGCTAAGCAGTCTAGAACAAAGTAGTGTGACAAAGCAAACCCACGAGGATCTTTCCAATTTCAGCATAAAACAACATGAATATCACTCATTTTCATTCATTTTTCATTTTTTTATTTTCAGCACAATATCTTTGAAATGATCAAGTTACATATTAGCATCCAAGTGAAAAGGACCTAGCTACCAGGTGTTGGGGGAGATAATCCCTGGAGCCGGCGGGGTGGGCCCCCCCCAGCCGGAGGGCTCAGCCTTCGTGGCCGGAGGTCGGCTCCCCGAGGAGCGTGGCCGGAGGACGCCCTCCGGAGGAGCATGGCCGGAGGTCACCCCCGGAGGAGCATGGCCGGAGGTCACCCCCGGAGGAGCATGGCCGGAGGTCACCCCCGGAGGAGCAGGGCCGGAGGTCACCGTCCGGAGGAGAGCGGCCGGAGGTCGGCTTCCGGAGGAGCGCGGTCGGAGGTCACCCCCGGAGGAGCGTGGCCGGAGGCCGCCCTCCCGCGTAGGATACAAGGGCCCGCCCCCCGGAGGCTAGAGGTCCGACGCTCTCGGCGGGCCCGGCAAGACGAGCCCAAAGGGAGTCTTGGCGGGAAAAGGACTAGTGGTCGTGCGAAAGGACAGGATCGCGATCTTCTGAGCCGTGTCGGGCGGCGCCGGAAGCATCTGACACGGCCGATACGCTGTGTCAGAGTCGAATCTTCTTGTCTGTACCATGTACTTCTTTGTCTGTACTACTGGTCAGGGTTGGTCGGGTGGCCGTTGGCGGCCTGGAGGCGCTTGGTCCTCTGGGCGGGGCGCCCTATAAATACCCCCCCACCACAGTTGTAACGGACACGCAGCCCAGAGCATTGAATACATTACTCTTGTTTTCCACTAAAACCTGCTGGTTCGATTCGTCGTCCCAATAGTTGGCGCCGTCCGTGGGGATCCTAGTCCGAAAAGCTAGTGTCCTCTACACCTATCCACCCAAAGCATGTCGAGCCGGAAGGGAGCAAGCACGGCCCCCCTGCGCAGGTCGACCCGAACCGCTGGGGGCGAGCCCGCCCCAACCGTCGACCCCAATCCTTCAGCTCCCATCACCACCACCGTCGGAGCGGCGCCCCCAGCGGGCTCCACCCTGTTGCAAGAAGAGACGCCCGGAGCTCAAGGCACCGACGGCCTGCCCGAGCCGACCTCCGCCAACCTGGCCGGGTCGCCGGGCGGGCCGCCGGAGCAGCATCTCCCAGGTGGACCCCCGGTAGTAGTGTCCCTTCAGACGGACTACGTCCGCTCGCGGGACCCCGACACAACTTCCGGGGGAAGCGGGAGCCAGGCTGATGCCCTGGCTGCCGAGAATGCCAGGCTAAAGGCGGAGCTGGCTCTGTGGCGTCAGGAAGCGTCGCTCCGACCCCCGGCCCCCCCGACAGCCTTCCGCGCCGCGAGAGCTGCGGTCACGGACCTGAGCGACGACGAGAACCCCCCGGAGGAGGAGAACGCTTCATACGATGAGGACTCTCCCCTGCACCCGGACCTCCAGAGGGTGCGCTTCGGTTCGAGCTTCCGCGCCGCCAAGCTCCCCAAGTACTCCGGGGACTCCGACCCCGGCGAGTTCTCTCGCTCTTACGCTCTGGCAATAGAAGCGTCCGGGGGGAGCCGGGACGCCATGGCCAAATGCTTCCCTCTGGCGCTCGAAGGGATCGCCCTTCGGTGGTTCTTGTCTCTCCGGCCAGGGACCATCCACTCGTGGGAACAGCTGAAAAAGAAGTTCGTAAACAACTTCCAGGGGACCTTCGTGGCCCCCATGTCCACCGGGAGCCTATTTCAAGTGAAGCAGCAACCCGGAGAGACACTGCGGCAGTACTCCCAGCGCTTTGCGCACACCAAGGCTCAGATCAAGGGGCTTTCCGCCTCTTCGGTCATTGACGCGGCCCGGGAAGGCGTCACCCACCCAGGACTCCTCGACAAGCTCCACCGGAAGCCCATCTCCTCGGTGGCGCAGCTCATGACGTACTTCGAAGAGTACGCTCGGTCCGAAGAGGGCCAGATACGCCGGCAGGCGATGGTAGTCCCCGTCCGGGCTCCGAACGCCCAAGCGTACGAAGTGCCTCCGGAGCCCAGCCGAGGCCCGCGTCGCGCCCCTGACTTCCGGCGCCCGGAGCCCGCTCGCCCGGACCTCGTTCGTCAAGATTCTCGGCGGAACCGGAAGCATTTCCGGGGGGAAGTCCTTAATATCACCCCTCAAGCGCCCGCCAAGCACCTGCACATGCCCGGCGGAAGTCGCCAGGCCGGGCCCAAGGCTCCACCCCGGGCACCTGCCAGGGGAACCTTTTACTGCAGCGTCCATGGCGAGAACCGGAGCCACGACACCGACTCCTGCCGCACCATCCTCGCTCTTCGCAGCGATTACCTCGAGCGCCAGTCCGGTCGCGGTTCCTCCGACCGGGGGCACTCCGCTCCTCGGCCGGACCAGGTCCAGATAGTCGGGCGTCAGGAAGAGCCGGAGGCCGTGACCCCGGCCGAGGGATTCGGCGGGGTCCCGGCCCTCGCACTCGAAGCCGGTCCGGATCGTGGCAAGCGCGTGGTCCTTCCCATATCCGGAGGAGGAGCCCTCGGAGCGCTGTCCAAGCGGCAGCGTCGGGATTACGTGCGGGAAGTTGGGCACATCGGCACGTCCAGCCTTTCAGTCCTCCCGGAGTGGTCCCACGTCCCCATCAGCTTCACCGCCGAAGATGCCGCCGGCGTCAAATTCCCTCACGCCGACCCACTCGTCATTTCGGCGGACATCGCCGGAGCCGAGGTGCGTCGCATTTTAGTCGACGGAGGAAGTTCCGCTGACATCATCTTCGTGCAGGCCTTCGACCAACTGTGCTTGTCCCGCAAGCACCTGCTGCCAGCCTCGCGGCCACTCCAAGGCTTCTCAGGCCCTCCGCTCGACGCCTTGGGCCAGGTCTCCTTGGAAGTGGCGTTCGGCACCGCACCCCTCCAGCGTCGGGAGGAAATTCTGTTCGACGTCGTCGACGCCCCATACGCCTACAACGCCATCTTCGGCAGGGGGATGCTCAACCGCTTCGGCGCCATCGCTCACCACAACTACCTCTGCCTCAAGATGCCGACTCCCGGAGGGGTGTTGTCTGTGCTGGGTGACCAAGCTGCCGCCCGCCGGGTCGAGTACGGCCACGCGGCGCCACTGGAGCCACGGCAGGTCCACAGTGTCCGCAAAGGTCCAGGAGACGCCAACCTCCCTTCGGAGGCCAGCCCTGCGCAGAAAGGACGCCCCGTCAAACCCCTCCCAGAAGGCGAAGTCATCACCAAGACCCTGACTTGCGGGGGGCAGGAGTACCCGATCAAGTTCGGAGGGGGCCTGGAGCCAGAATTATCAGCACAGCTCGAGGCCATCGTCTGCAACAACCTCGACATCTTCGCATGGTCGGACAACGACATTCCCGGCGTCGATCGGGCTGTCATTGAGCATTCACTGGCGGTCGATCCGAAGGCACGACCAGTCCGCCAGGGGCTTCGGAGGCTGTCCGCTGAGAGGGCTGAGCTCGCCAAGGCCGAGACCGACAAGTTGCTCCGCGCCGGGGTCATCAGGGAAGTAAGCCACACCGACTGGTTGTCCAATCCTGTGTTTGTCCAGAAGAAAACATCTGGCAAATGGCGCATGTGTATCGACTTTACTTCTTTAAATAAAGCTTGCCCCCGTGATCCCTACCCGCTGCCTCGTATTGATCAGCTAGTAGACTCCACAGCCGGAGCCGAGCTCCTCAGCTTCCTTGATGCCTATTCCGGTTATCATCAGATCTGGCTCAAGCCTGAAGACCAGGTGAAAACCAGCTTCGTCACCCCGGCCGGAGTGTTCTGTTACCTCCGGATGCCCTTCGGTCTCCGTAACGCCGGAGCAACCTTTTCAAGGTTAATCTCAAAGGCCCTCGGTCATCAGCTCGGGCGGAACGTGGAAGCTTACATGGACGACATCGTCATCAAGACTGCCTCCGCAGGTCAGCACGGGTCCGACATAGCCGAAACCTTCGACAGCCTCCGGCGGTGTGGGATACGGCTCAACCCTGACAAGTGCGTCTTCGGAGCGCGCGCCGGGAAGCTGCTCGGGTACCTCGTCTCCAGCCGCGGCATCGAAGCAAGCCCAACGCAAGTTCAAGCATTGCAGGACATGGCACCACCTCAGAACCTGCGGCAGGCGCAGAAGTTGGCCGGACGCTTGGCCGCCTTGGGGCGCTTTCTCGCCAAATCCGCAGAGCGAAGTTTGCCCATCTTCAAAGCGCTTCGAGGTTCCAAGCATTTCGAATGGACCCCCGAGTGTCAGGATTGTTTCCAGCAAATCAAGGATTATCTCTCCAGCCTCGTGGCCCTCGCCACACCACGGGCCGGCAGCACATTGCTGGTTTATCTCGCCGCCTCCGGCACCGCCGCAAGCGCGGCCTTGGTTCAGGAAGAAGAGCGCGGTGGGAAGCTAGTCCAGCGGCCCGTTTACTTCGTCTCCGAGGTTCTCGCCGGCGCCAAGGCCAGGTATTCCGAGTTAGAGAAGGTGGCTTATGCCCTCGTCATGACCTCCCGAAAGCTCCGGCACTACTTCTTGGCCCACGACATCATCATTCCAACAGCCTATCCGTTGGGCGACATGTTCAGGAACAAAGACGCCACTGGCCGCATCGGGAAGTGGGCGGTAGAGCTGGCCCCGTTCGGGATCTCCTTCGTTGCCCGGACGGCCATCAAATCCCAGATTCTCGCTGACTTCGTCGCAGAGTGGACGTGGGCTCGAGAGCCCGCAAGCGCTAGCACGGGCGAAGAGATTTGGACCATTTTTACGGATGGCGCTTACCAGGCCTCCGGGGCTGGGGCCGGAGCTGTCATCATTTCCCCTTCGGGTCAGCAGACCCTGTACTCCGCTCGGCTAAGTTTCAAGGCCACCAACAACGTCGCAGAATACGAAGGCGTCCTCTTGGGACTTCGCAAGGCGCTCGCTTTGGGCGCCGCACGCGTGATCGTGAAGACCGACTCCCAAGTGGTCGCCGGGCACATCGACAAGTCTTTTCGAGCGAAGCACCCGGACCTTGCTTCCTACCTCGACTCCATCCGCAAGTCCGAAGCCTCCTTCAAGGGAATCTCCGTCCAGAACATCCCGCGAAGCGACAACGCCCAAGCGGATGCCCTCGCTAAGGCCGGGGCCGGCGCCCAAGCCTTGCCGCCAGGGGCTTTCTTCGAGGAACTCGCCCAGCCTTCGGTAATTCATCGAAGCGAGGCGATCGAAACCGTCGCCCCGGAGGAGCCCCCGGCCCCAGTACTCTGCACGGCAAGCGTCGATTGGCGCGAACCCATCCTCCGCGCGCTCGCCGGTGGCGACGAAGTCCATCCCAGTCCGGAGCAGGTTCGCCTACAACTCCGCGCGCGATCATACGAGGTCATCAATGGCATCTTGTACAAGTCCGGAGTATGTTCCCCGCTGCTCCGCTGCGTCGCGCATTCCGACGGTGTCGCCATGCTCCGAGAGATACATGAAGGGCTGTGCGGTAGTCACTTAGCGCCGCGGGCCCTCGCAGGCAAAGCTCTCCGGCAAGGCTTGTACTGGCCCACCATCATCTCCGGCAAGGCGTGGAGATAATCCCTGGAGCCGGCGGGGTGGGCCCCCCCCAGCCGGAGGGCTCAGCCTTCGTGGCCGGAGGTCGGCTCCCCGAGGAGCGTGGCCGGAGGACGCCCTCCGGAGGAGCATGGCCGGAGGTCACCCCCGGAGGAGCATGGCCGGAGGTCACCCCCGGAGGAGCAGGGCCGGAGGTCACCGTCCGGAGGAGAGCGGCCGGAGGTCGGCTTCCGGAGGAGCGCGGTCGGAGGTCACCCCCGGAGGAGCGTGGCCGGAGGCCGCCCTCCCGCGTAGGATACAAGGGCCCGCCCCCCGGAGGCTAGAGGTCCGGCGCTCTCGGCGGGCCCGGCAAGACGAGCCCAAAGGGAGTCTTGGCGGGAAAAGGACTAGTGGTCGTGCGAAAGGACAGGATCGCGATCTTCTGAGCCGTGTCGGGCGGCGCCGGAAGCATCTGACACGGCCGATACGCTGTGTCAGAGTCGAATCTTCTTGTCTGTACCATGTACTTCTTTGTCTGTACTACTGGTCAGGGTTGGTCGGGGCGCCCTATAAATACCCCCCCACCACAGTTGTAACGGACACGCAGCCCAGAGCATTGAATACATTACTCTTGTTTTCCACTAAAACCTGCTGGTTCGATTCGTCGTCCCAACACCAGGTATGTAAAAGATAGCAAAAGCACTCAATCTATTCATGCTAGTTTATAGACTAAGTAGTGATCATTTTCAAAATTCCACAAATAAAAAGCCATGCTCATGACAAATATCTGATGTATTCACCCAAGTGTAATCAATAGTATTAAAGGCAATACTTCAAAGGCATAACAAAACATGTACTTGTAAAAGCAATTAATAATATAATAGAAGCTCATGCAATGCTACACAACTCCCCCTCAAAATATGCTAGAAGATCTCGAATGCTCAGTGTTAGGGTGAGTGAATAACTGTTTAGGAATCCAGCATTGTAAAACTCGAGAAGGAGGTAAAGCAGTAGACTGATCATGCACAGGGTATGAATCATGATAACAAGTGTGTGGTCTACCTACAAAGTGCGACCCTGGAAAATGACGAGGTCTCCTAAACTGTCGAGAATCAAAGCCTCTTACACGCGGTCTAGCACCATATGAACCATGGTGTACACCACGACGGGCATAACCTCTCATGGGACCATGGGGAGCCTGAAAATCAGGATAAGATTGAAAATCATACTCATGCATACCAAAAGATGGGTAATGCATGTCCTAAAAGTTCATCGCAAAAGAACGTTGTTCATCCTTGATACGACGAAAGAAAAACCCAACCAAATGATCCACCCAATGATAGTAGGAGAGTGATACACTCTCTTGGGTGTGTGAGCATGGGTCTCAGGCGCAAATCTCACATTCTTCTTGGGTTTTTGATGGGAGTTTCCTTTGGTGAACGAAGGGCTTTCTTAATAGGTTGAGTAGGATTCTCGGCTTTTTGTGTGGTGTCTAACTGGGCTCTTTCTCTCTCAAGGGTAGTGGGTGGAGTGAACACAGTTTCACTCGGATTGTTTGGAGTGCTTCACTCATATCCCAACCCTAGAGCTAACTCTGCCCTGTCAGCAGACATTTTTGTTTTAGCCAAAAGCAAATCCATCCTACCCTTCCCTTCAGTGCATTTTTCAACCATGGAGAGAAGATAATCATTTTTCACATTTTAGTTTTTCTACTTACTCTCTAGCAAAGCTAAGTTGGTCCATAAGGGTGATGCAAGTGGGACAAGCTGGCTGCACATGCTTAGAACACTCAGCGCTCAACAATCTCTCAAATTAATGCTTTCAACAAGTAAAGGACAGTTCATGCATTCAGATATGACAGGAGGACTAGACTCCACCTCCAAAAGCTGCTTTTCAGTAATTTCAAGTTTTTTAATAGTTTGAGCATGAGTAAAATGCAGCTGAGCAAGTTCACTCATAACAATAAGACAGGACTCACATTCAGCATCATCAGACTTAGATTTTAAGATTGCAAGTTCACTGGAAATAGATTCAAGTCTGAGTTTTAGTTCTTTTCGTTCTTTAACAGCAAGTTTAAGTAATCTATCCTTAGAACACATAGCATCATGTAATTCATCATTCTGAACAAGATGCTGATCACGGGATAGATATACCTTAGATATGTCAAGCTCATCGCTGCTGTGGATGCTGTTGGCCATGAAGCAAAGGCCGGTGAAGTCCATTTTCTTCTTCTCCTTCTTTTGTTCATTCTTGGATGGTTCTTCTTCATCAGAGCTTGGCTCCTCACTTAATGTATTGTCGATGTCACTGAGGGTGGCCATAAATGCTCTGGCTACTCTCTTAGCCACTTTGCCGCACTTCTCCTTAAAGAAGGGTTTCTTGTTCCACTTTTGGTACTTGTGCTCATTTTTATTTTTCATTTTTAGTTTAGGGAAATTCGCTTTTATGTGAGAAGGATCTCCACACTCAAAACAACCCCGTGACCCTCCTTTAATCTGATCTCGTCTATCATTGTAGAAGCGGGTGAACTTCTTAACAATGAGAGCTAACTCATCATCATCTAGAGTGTCCACATGTTATTTTGTGACAAAGACTAGAGAGGACAGGTCAAAACCACAAGAAAGAACACACACTCCAGAACCACCAAAAAAGTTACCTCCAGATGAGGTATCTCTGCTAGGACCAGAAACTAAAGCAATAGAAGGCAACAAAGAGTTTCCAAATCCTAGATGAGATGCCTTGGCCATCTCCGTGGACTTAACCTTACTAAAGAGTTCATCGCAAGTCAAAGTGTCAAAGCTTGCCAACTCTTCAATACTAGAGATCTTCACGTCCCATATGCTACAATTGAGAGCATAGAGAAGTTTGATTGCTCAATGATGCGTCACGGGGTCCCGATCTTCACGACGTAGGATCGATCTTCAAATAACTAGCTATAGAATAGCCGGATAACTTGCTGCAAGCAGCGATAACTAGTGCAACCTGGCAAATAAAACTCGAAGCCAACCACCGTCTTTAACCGACAACCTGAATCGAGGATTCGCCCAACCACACTCTCAAAGAACCAACCAACACAGCCTACAATCAATCAAGGAGGACCTTGAAGGGAGTAGGAGCACCAATTGGGAGCGGATGAAGCTGCCGCTTCTGTAATCCCGCGAAGGAAATCACAAGAGCAAGGAGGGTAGAGATCTCTCTCTGAATTTGTTAGCACGCAGCTGAACAAGGGGTTCTATATTCAATAATCAAAAGTGCCGATTACAATGGTGCTAGGGGGTATTTATACAAGGAGTAGACCTTGAAGATAGGTGCGAACACGAAACGAAAATACTAGGCGAACTATGTGAAAACGAATCAGCTTCTGGAGAGTTTCCGCGTGGCTGTTGGTCTTCTGAGCTGTCTTCGGTATTTCAGCAATAACTCCTCCTTGGAAGCTTCAATTCACGAACGGTTGGATCCCTTGGAAAGGTGACTTGATAAGGTTGCACACCATGTATAATATGCACCATGTAATTCTGTAGAATGATGCAGTTTTAATACGAGAACATTGACTTCATGCAGACTGTTGACCTTCAGACCAGCAAGCACTAAAACTGGTCGGACGCCTTTATGCAAACTTAAAATTGGTCGGGGTTAGATTCATTGGAAACTAGACTTCAAGAGTTTTCCAAAAAGTGCTCATTTGCCTTCATAGCTTTTGTAAATCAAAAGTTATGATTATTTCTTTGAGACGATTCTGCAGGACTGGCTTGGTTCGAGCATGATTCTTCTATGTGTCCATTTCCTTGTGAGTTCTAGTCATCCTTCTTGGTAAACCTGAGAATTAGCAATGTACACTACTTAGGTAGTATATAACTCTCATTAATAGTAAAATGAATTTCACAAAGTAGCGCGTGCACCTCTTGTAGAAGCTTCTTAGCTCGACTGCGTGTAATTGGTCCATCAAAAACATGTATTGGAGTCACTGTGGTCGAAGTGGTTGGTGTAGAGGTTGGAGTGGTCGGCGTGGTCATATCACTCTATCATGATCAGAGTAAGCTAAAGTCCCAGTGGAGCGCAAGTTGCTCACAATTCCATCAAATCGAGCAAACATGCCATCTACATATTCGCCAGGGCCTTGCACAAACATTTGATATTCTTGATTATATGTGCTTTTCCTCCTAGCCTTAATCTGAGTAGTGCCCTCATGAAAAAATTTAAAAGTAGTCCAAATCTCTTGTGCAGTTCGTAGGTAATGGACCCTATCAAACTCATTGTGACTCAGACTGATGAATAGTATGTTTCTTGCTTTGCTATTATAATCATACTATAACTTCTTAGTCTCTAAAGTGCGAGTTTCAGGGATCACATATTGGGAATCAACAATGTCCCAAATAGCACTTCCTTGGTTTAGTAGATAAGCCCCCATGCACACCTTCCAATAAGCATAGTCTCGACCATTAAACATCGGAATCTTTGAATTCTTGTCCATGTCGCCACAAGGATCACAAACCGGTTAAGGTCAACTTGTGATCTAACCTGCTCTGATACCAATTGTGGGATCAGAATGATGACTAGAGGGGGGATGAATAGGCACCTCGACAAATTCTTGTGAGTACGATGGCCTTGTCAAAACACCCCGACGCTCCTCTAAAATTTACAGAAACCAAATTGAGATCAACAATACAAATTTAGAACAGAAATCAACTCCAAATAAAATTTCAATCTAAACCAGAGATTGATATGTCGATCTATTCAGTTGGTATTTGGTTTGCCAATTTAGTCAGTGTAGATCGGTAATTGAATTTCCGATATAGAGATGTCGGCAAATAAAACTCCGACATGGTTCAAAAATTCAGAAAATAGATACAACTTGAATCTGAGTAAAACTTTTCAGACTGATTCACTTTCAATTGCAGTATACACTTTCTTGTAAACACACAAATGCTATTGAATATGAACCATTCAACAAAACTTCAGACCAACTAGCAATTGCAAGAAAATAAATCAGAATGCCTAGTACTTAATAAATTCAGTGCAAAACTGAAACAATGAACAGTATGACTGCCTGCAGTAACATCAGGAAATTGAGTTGTTTGTCTGGTTTGGCAAAAACCATTATCAGTAATCATGTATTATATTCAGAACTTAATTAATGAATTCATAATCAGATCAACCTCTAAGAATAGCTGACAACTAAATTTCTTGTCTGATGCAATACAAGCTTCACTACCTATTTGTGTTGATGATTGAACTTAATCAAAAATACTATTGAACTAATAGCAAGAAAACTATGGACGCAAATCACTTAGAAACCTCAAAAGCCATCAGCAAATATTAAATCCAGACAAGGCAGATTCAAAACCAAACTGATAACAGATAATTGTACTGATTGTATTGCAGACACAACCCAGTTCATGTGCTTGCATGGAATGATTATGCTTGATCAAAAACAGTGAACATGACTGGTATATGAAGATGACAGCAGCAACAATTAATATCATAAACTTGAGAGTGCACACAGATCAAAAATGGCATCCAATCACCATTTCAGCCAAGACTAAAAACAGAATAGTGAATAAAATGTTTTTGACTGGATGAATCCTATAGCAATTCTGATAATCATAAGCTTTGCTAATCAAAGTGAATTTGATTGCATAAAAAATCAATGAACTTCAAGCACAAAATCACATGCAGTCTATTTTTGTTCCTTGAACAATTTGGCAAAACAAATCACATGAGTAAGTGCCAAGATATATTTCTGCACATCTGCAGTTTTGGCAGCTGTAGCTAATTTGGCACAACAACACTGTTGGTTGGTATGGCACACAACATCTTCAGACCTATTGCAATCCCGATCAATCAGTGAAAGAGAAGCAAAAATAAACTGCCAAAAAGTGTGAGAACAGAACCTGACACTCTTTAGAAATAAAGCAGCAGTGATGTAGAAAATTCCGGCAGTGGTGTTGTTCTGTCCGGTGGTGAAGAAGAAAGAAATAGGAGGCTTGAGAATATTAAATGCTCTCTAAAATTTCTTCTCAAATGTCCAGCCACCCATCTCAAAAATCCATCCTAAAAGATCAGAGAGAAACACTTGAAATAATAACTATTCTGCAGTAAACTGAACCTTTCTAGAATATTTTCAGTCACTTTGTTGGCTAGGAAAACTACATGCATCAGTGGTAAAAAACTTTTGCAAACTTCAAACATGGAATCCTGGAAACTTAGACAACAAAAGTTGTGAAGAACACATACTAAAAAACAGTACCAAAACAGATCAAAAATTACCTCAAAGATTGAATACAGACTGAAAACAAAACACAAAACTCAGCAGAAATCAAAAATTTTCCAAAACTTTTTAGGCACTTTGTTGGACAAAATCCTATATGCAACAGTGGACAGAAACTTTTGCTAATTTCAAAAATGGAACCCTTGAAACTTGAACAACAAAAGTTATGTAGAACTCAGGTCCAAAAATAACACAAAAACGACTCAAAACTTAGCTCCAAATGTGAATCTCAAAGAGATGAACAGTACCTGTGCTAGAAATCCTAGCTGTTGGAACCTCCTGTAGCTTAACTGGGATGCAGGAAATTTTCCAGATTATGAACAGTGCATGCTTTGAAAAGAATAACAAAAATGGCTGATCACTCAATATAATTTTTGTGATTGGTAGCCCCCAAATGACAGCCAAAAAAGTCTCACTAACCCTAGGGCATGGAGTCCTTTATATAGGCAAGCCCATTAAGGTAATCTTCAAAATGCCATTAGGGTTAAAGTTGTAGGTATTTACCTAAATGCCATAATGTATTTTTAGAATTATAAATTCTAAAAAAATACATTAATGTATTCTTATAATTTATTACAACATTGACCGTATTCTCTTAATATTTTTTAGAATTTAAAAATTCCAAAAAATACTAAAAGATTACACTTAATCTAGACTAGTAGACAGAAAAATAAACTCCTCATTACTGGAATTAAAAATATTTTCTGATGTGACGGTTTTCAGCGAAAACCAACAAAGCCTCCTCAATCGCCGACATGTGACGCCAACCCGCGAACTCGACCGCCAGTAAGTCTCTCCTGCTCTCGATCCCCTCGAGCTGCCTGATCACTTGCACTGGCCTCTATTTCGCTGACTTGACCGTCACTCTGTCTCGACCATCCGTCCCTCCATGCCTTGCTCTATCTCGTCGTGCACTCCTGAGATCATCTCCAACTTCACCTGGCATCCTTCATCATCTAGCATCGAGCTCCTCGCTTGACCATTGATCACCCGCCGTTGACAGTTGGTTAGCATCTCCACCCTACACATATGAGACAAGCCAAAACATGAAACGCGACGCACATCGATCCCCTCGGCATCCATTCTCCATATCCAGACATCGATCCCATCGATGCGATCAAGCCATCACTCACTCATCACTCAACCTTGTCAATCACTCATCGTGCAGACAAAAACCATAGTGCGATCTCACTTGGTTTCACACTAGGTTTTGGGATCCAGACACAGTGACATCATGTCGAGATCCTTGAGATCTTAGTTAGGTTCACTTGCATTCTTTACGTAGTCTGCTTTTATTGCTAATTTTGAGTCTCGAGATGTTGGACATACTTTATCTGATGATAATTTGATTAGTGCCATGCAAGAAGAAATTGAGCATTTTGTTCGCAATCGGGTTGGACACTAGTTGAGATGCTACCTGGATACAACCCTGTAGGCACCAAGTGGGTGTTTAATAATAAGCAAGGTAAATATGGGGTTGTGGTGCGCAACATGACTCGACTATTTGTCTAGGGTTTTTGCCAGAAAGAAGGTATTGATTTTGAGGAAACTTTTGCTCTTATTGCTCGTCTTGAGTCAATTTGCATGCTTTATGCATTTGCTGCTTCAAAGGGTTTTAAGATGTTTCAAATGGATGTCAAGAGTGCATTTTTGAACGGGCATATAAAGGAAAAAGTTTATGTTAGGCAACCCCCGGTTTTGAAAACCCAAAGTTTCTCTAACATGTTTTCAAGCTGCAAAAAGATTTGTATGGTTTGAAACAAGCCCCTAGGGCTTGGTATGATCTATTGAAACAATTTCTATTGGGGAACGACTTTGAAATGAGTTATGTTGGCAAAATGCTTTTCTTGCTGAAGCAGGACACTAATTTTCTAATTGCTTAGATTTACGTGGATGATATCATCTTAGGGTGTGTTGGGGGAAAATATCTCATCTTCGGGGTTATTGCCGCCACAGCATGACAGCAGATAGTGGATTCGAAGGTTTCCAGACGTCCATCTTCGAAGATACCCGGAATCAAGCTCGAAGTACGAAGATAGGTATTCGTTGGAAGTACATCTTCGAACTAAGGCAATTCAAGATCTTTATTGCCAGCTAAGATGGAAGATTTATCTTTTATATTATTAGATTAGTCTTTTACCATTTTAGCCCTATCAAGGGTACCGAATAGTTTCCACTATGTCGGTTGTAATAGAGGGGTAAATAGGTCTTTTCCTTAATATTTGGGCCTATAAATACCCCCATTTCACCCTGTAATAGGGACCGAATACAAGTTATTCAATACACACATTCGAACTATTCTAAGTTGTTATCCTTTCGGAGGCTTAGAACAGTTCTCTTCGCAAACACTTCGTTTGTTAGTTTCTATTCTACAGAAACCTGTTAGCGTAATCTTTTACGCCAACAGTTGGCGCCGTCCGTGGGGAACCTAGTCCGAAAAACTTTGTTCTCTACCAACTTTTTACATCATGCCTCCCAAGCGGAGCGCACCTCGCAATCCCACTCGGAGGTCTTCTCGGATCTCCGGAGAGATAACATTCGACACGGTTGAAGTCGGAGGGCCTTCGACATTCCCTCCGCAAACTCCGGAAGGGGCTTCTATCCCTCGAACATACGAAGCTTCTCCGCCAACCCCTTCCATACTTCGACCACCCGGAGTCCCTCCTCCACCTTCCATTCAAATTTGAACTGATCCTACTAGCTCTCAAGACCCGGAAGATCCTTCCGGAGGAGATGAAGACAATCTTGGAGATATGGCCACTCAAATGGCCAACCTTCAAGCTGAAGTGGCAAGATGGCGACAGGAAGCTGCGAACAAGCTTCGCTCTCAAGCCACCCCAACTATCCCAGAAGTGCCCGAAGATGACGATCTCGATTATCCCGAAGCCCCAGAGAATGCCTCCTTCGATAATGAATCTCCGCTGCATCCTGAGCTGCAGAAAGTTCGCTTTGATCCAAAGTTCAAAACTTCAAAGCTCTGTAAGTATGCCGGAGATGAAGATCCCGGAGAGTTCGTTCGTTCTTATGCCCTAGCAATTGAAGCTAGCGGAGGAGTTCGAGACACCATGGCAAAGTGCTTCCCTTTAGCTCTTTAAGGAGTGGCGTTAAGGTGGTTTTGGTCCTTGAAGCCAGGATCAATTAATTCATGGCCGTAGCTGAAGAAGAAGTTTATAAGCAATTTTCAAGGCACATTCGTGCCTCCCATGTCAACAGGAAGCCTTTTCCAGGTGAAACAGCTCCCCGGAGAGACATTGAGGCAATATTTTAAGCGCTTCGCTCATACGAAGTCGCAAATTCGGGGGTTGTCTGCATCTTCGGTAGTTGATGCAGCTCGGGAAGGCGTCGCTCATCAAGGCCTCCTAGATAAGCTTCATCGGAAAAGCATCTCCTCGGTGTCTCAGTTGATGGCATACTTCGAGGAGCATGCGAGGTCAGAAGAGGGTTGGCTTCGAAGGACTGCCGCTACTTCGTCCATATTGCAAGAAGTCAAAGTAGAAGTGAAAACTTCGGCACAGCCGCAAGAACCAGTCTTCGAAGTGCAACATGATCGGAGAAGAGGGCAAAAGCACCCTCGTTCTGAAGTCATGAATATTGCACCCCCACAGAAGTTTACACAGAGAGTTCCACAGTCTACGGGGAACAAGGCCAGCGGCTGGAGGCCGCCAGGGAAAACGGCTGGCAAGGGCCAGACCCTTTTCTGCTGCATCCATGGAGAAAATCGAAGCCATGCAACTGATACTTGCAAGGCTATACTTACCTTGAGGGGAGAGTACCTAGAGAGAACTTCGGGTCGAGGTACTACCGACCGAGTTCCAGCTACAACGCGCCCCGAGCCGGTCCAGGCTGTGGCGCGGATAGAAAACTTTGATGCTGCAGGACACCCTCCGGTGGCCAATGTTATGCCACCTCTGAAGCAAGATGAAGGGCAAGATAGAGGAAAAAGAGTAGTTCTCCCTATCTCCGGAGGAGGTACCCTCGGAAGCATGTCCAAGAGACAGCGAAGGGACTACGTCAGAGAAGTAGGCCATATTGGAACTTCGTCATCTGCAGCTGCAATGCCAGAGTGGTCTCACGTTCCGATATCTTTCTCTGCGGAGGATGCAGCTGGAATTAAGTTCCCGCATGCAGACCCACTGGTTATCACAGCTGATATTGCGGGTAATGAAGTTCGAAGGGTGTTGATTGACGGAGGTAGTTCGGCAGATATCATTTTTGTTCAAGCCTTCGATCAATTGTGCATTTCTAGGAAGCATCTCCTTCCAGCGGCTCGTCCTCTGCAAGGCTTCGCAGGACCTCCGCTTGATGCACTTGGCCAAATAGGCCTGGAAGTTAGCTTCGGAGAAGGTTTATTGGCCCGGACTGAGGAAGTAATCTTCGATGTTGTAGATGCCCCGTATGCTTATAACGTCATCTTCGGAAGAGGCATGCTAAACCAGTTCGGAGCTGTGGCGCATCACAGTTATTTGTGCATGAAGATGCCCACACAGGCAGGAGTCCTTACAGTCTTCGGAGATCAAGCCATTGCTCGGATGGCGGAATATGGTCATGGTCCCCCTCTTGATCCAAGACAAGTAAACACCGTACACGATAATGAAGAAATCTTTCAGCCTCCTCCGAAGCTTCGAAGAAGTCCTTTCCGAGACCAAGTCCCGAAGGAGAGATTGCAACGAAGGTCATTGTTAAAGATGGTAAAGAGTATACATTTCAATTTGGTAAAGATTTACCTCCTGAAGTTGCAACCTCCTTGGAAAAGGTGGTGGAAGAAAATTTGGATGTCTTCGCTTGGTCTGACGAAGATATCACCAGAGTCGATCGGGATATCATTGAACATAGTTTACTTGTAAACCCGAAGGCCTGACCTGTTCGGCAAGGACTCTGGAAGATGTCCGCAGAAAGAGCTGCTCTAGCTAAGGACGAAGTGGAGAAATTGTTGAAGGCTGGGATTATCAGAGAAGTGGCTCACACAGAATGGTTAGCCAACCCAGTCTTCGTCAGAAAGAAGTCTTCCGGGAAGTGGCGCATGTGCATCGATTTCACATCCTTGAATAAAGCATTCCCACGTGACCCCTACCCCATGCCCCGAATTGATCAATTGGTTGACTCCACCGCAGGTTCGGAGTTACTAAGCTTCCTCGACGCGTATTCTGGTTATCATCAAATATGGTTGAAGAGTGAAGATGAGATCAAGACAAGCTTTGTAACTCCTTCGGGAGTGTTCTGTTATGTAAGAATGCCCTTCGGCTTAAGAAATGCCGGGGCTACTTTTTCGAGGCTAGTTGCTAAGGCTCTAGGTCATCAACTAGGTCGCAATGTGGAGGCCTATATGGATGATATTGTAATAAAGAGTGCTTTAAAGCACCAACATAGCCTAGACTTAGCAGAAACATTCAATAGCCTTCGGGCATGTGGGATCCGTCTTAACCCCGAAAAATGTATATTCGGAGCTAAGGTTGGAAAGCTGTTACGGTATTTAGTTTCAAGCAGGGGAATTGAAGCTAGCCCTACTCAAATAACTGCGCTGCAAAAGATGGCTCCTCCGGAAAATTTAAAGCAAGTGCAAAAGCTGACTGGGCGTCTGGCAGCACTTAGTAGGTTTTTATCAAGGTCCGCGGAGAGAAGCTTGCCTATATTTAAAGCATTGAAAGGGTCCGAAGATTTTGCATGGACACCGGAGTGTTAGAAAAGCTTTGAAGGTATTAAAGAGTATCTCAGTAATCTTGCTACACTCACGGTGCCTACTGCGGACGAAACCCTACTCCTTTACCTTGCAGCTACAGGTTCTGCTGTCAGCGCAGTCCTTGTCAGAGAAGTGGATATCAATGGGAAGTTGGTCCAAAATCCTGTTTATTTTGTATCCGAAGCATTATCAGGAGCGAAGACAAGATACTTCGAACTTGAGAAGTTCGTTTATGCTCTAATAATGGCTTCGAGGAAGCTAAGACATTATTTTTTGACACATAATGTAATTGTACCAACTTCGTATCCTTTAGGAGATATGCTCCGAAGTAAGGATTCCACTGGAAGGATTGGGAAGTGGGCAGTTGAGCTAGCACCCTTTGGCATATCTTTCTTGGCAAGGACAGCAATCAAATCACAAGTCCTAGCAGACTTTGTAGCAGAATGGACTCCACCTGCGAATTTGGTTCCGGAGAAGTCAAGTGACGGAGTTTGGATTGTTTACTCCGATGGGGCTTTCCAAGCATCCGAAGCAGGCATTGGAGCAGTGTTGATTTCACCTTCAGGGCAAAGAGCAATGTACTCCGCAAGACTCAACTTTAAGTCTACCAATAATATAGCGGAGTATGAAGGGATTTTATTGGGACTCCGAAAAGCACGTGCTCTTGGGGCTACAAGAATAATTATAAAGACAGATTCTCAGATAGTAGCAGGGCACGTAGATAAAAGTTTCCAAGTTTGGCATCCACAGCTTGCAAAGTACTTAGAAGAAATCCGTAAAATCGAAGCACACTTCAAGGGTATTTCCATTCGGAGTATACCAAGAGCAGAAAATGTGCAAGCAGACATCTTAGCAAAAGCTGCAGCCGGAGCTGTGGATGTGCCCGAAGAAGCTTTCTATGAGGAGCTCAATATACCTTCGGTGCCACAAATTCCCTCGGCACAGATTCTTTGCATTCCTAGTGCAGATTGGAAAAATTCAATCATGGAACTTTTTCAGGGAGGAACAAATTTGCCCGAAGAGCCACAGTTGTCAAGATTAAAGCTTAGAGCCAGAAATTATCAAATAATCAACGGTATTTTATACAAGGCCGGAGTATGTTCCCCTCTACTCCGATGTATATCTCAAGCCGAAGGCCAAGAAATTCTTCGAGAAATCCATGAAGGCATTTGTGGTAGCCATTTAGCCCCTAGAGCTTTGGCAGGAAAAACACTTCGCTAGGGGCATTATTGGCCTACAATAACAGCTGATGCGGAAAGCTTAGTCCGCACTTGTCAAGGATGCCAGTGGATGGGTCGACGGAGTCATCGCCCACCAACAACTCTTCAAGTCATTGCTCCGGTATGGCCTATGGCCAGATGGGGTATGGATTTAATTGGTCCCTTTCCAGTAGCCAAGGGAAATCTGAAGTTCGCAGTGGTAGCTATTGAATATTTTTCTAAGTGGGTGGAGGCAGAACCCTTAACAGCTATCACTTCGAACAATGTACAGAAATTCTTCTGGAAGAACATCATTTGCCGGTTCGGAGTGCCTAGATACCTCACAGTTGATAATGGAACACAGTTTGAGGCAGAACCCTTCAGGAAGTTTTGCGAAGATCTAGGCATTCAGTTATGTTTTGCTGCAGTGAGGCATCCTCAGTCTAATGGAGCCGTAGAGCGAGCCAATGGAAATATTTTATCAGGGCTAAATCGAAGAATAGTAGGATTAGCAAAGGGACTGTGGACCGAAGAACTTCCGAAGATTTTGTGGTCCATTCGGACTACGCAAACAAGGTCCACAGGTTTTACTCCGTTCAGACTACTATTCGGAGATGAAGCTATGACTCCAATGGAGCTCAAAGGAGGGTCATTTCGCAGCAACGAACCGGACATTGAAGAAGAAAGACAAGCTTCGTTAGATTTATCAGAAGAAACAAGACTTCGAGCTGTGGCAATTTTATCAAAGTATCATCAGCAGACGAAGGCTTGGTTCGACCCGAAGGTCAAGCTCAATGAACTAAGACCGGGTCATCTTGTTCTACGAAGCATTATAGCACCAGGGAAGTTAGGGAATAAATGGGAAGGTCCATACCTAATTGTCCGTTCAGGACGCCCTGGCTCCTTTAAGTTAGCTAATTTAGAAGGTGAAGAGTTAGCACATACTTGGCATGCGGAGCACCTAAAGCGATACTTCGCATAAGGGCTCCTTGTAATTCGCTTGTAATCATCTTCTAAATTAATAAAGCATATGATCCTGATAGTGCCTTCCCCTCATAGACTTCCAGCTTCCGAGTGGACGCACTGGAACCACGGGGTCGACCGAGAGGGAAGTGTCATGAAGCTGGATTGTATTTTCGGACATCGAACCTGCAAGTTCGAAGCTTCCGACGTGGGGGCTGACATAATCCGGAGTCCAAGCCACCGGCTTGTAGGCATCCGTAAAAGAGCCCAAAACCACACCCTACGGAGTCCAAGCCATTGGCTGGTAGACTTCCGTAAAAAGAGCCGAAGGTGGCCAAAACCTACGGAGTCCAAGCCATTGGCTGGTAGACTTCCGTAAAAAGAGCCGAAGGTGGCCAAAACCTGCGAAGTCCAAGCCATTGGCTGGTAGACTTCCGCAAAAAGAGCCGAAGGTGGCAAAAATATACGGAGTCCAAGCCATTGGCTGGTAGATATCCGTAAAAAGAGTCCAAAGAGACCATTGCAAACTCCGAACCATTGGTTCGACAGAGATCGCAAAAATAAGCCGAAGGTGGCTAAAGCAAAACAGAATTTGAGCCATGGGCTTCGAATATCTGTTAACACAGTCCAAAGTGACAAATTAGCTAAGATACTAAAGTATCTTGAAAGTTATCTCAAGTGATCTCTTTCATAAAACAAATGTACTAAATTGCCATTCTTCCGACTACAAATAGTCGAAGACATTTTATAAGATTTTAAAAGATCTTTAAATTGCAGAGGGGCTCCGAACCCCCAAAAAATTGTACTCCGAAGTTTTTCTTTGCGCATAACCATCTTTGAATACATTTCGAAGTTGCTTATCCCAAAGAGGGGCTAGTAAATATGGAGACAATTTTAAATCGGTATTCATTATTCAAACGAATGTGTTTACAGATTACATTATGAAAAATTGGTATCTATACCAAGAAGGAATCGAAGACCTCTTCGGTCTCTAGAGCTAGGGGTGGAACGACTAGTTCCAGCGCCGGGAGTTCTAATAACTTTGCGCTTAACTCTCTTGCTCCCCTTCGAAGCTCTAAAATCCTTCTGTTCTTGCTGAAGCTCGGCCCAAGTTCGAAGCCATTTGGGGCTTCTTTCCCAGCTTCTAAGATCTTCAGATCTTTTATTTTGAACTTCATTTTCGTCTTCAGACCAAATAGTGCCTTCATAAGACGAAGTGTTTACGTTAACCTCTTTTTCTTCCTCTTTAATATAAGACAATACATCTTTGATTACTTCGGGCGCAATTACGCCGGAGTCATCCCGAGGAATTAGAAATCGAGGACGCTTGTAAGTCTTTAGAAGTTCGAAGGTGTTCCATAATGAGCGAAGTTCGTCGTTAATTTCTAACACTTCGATATCTTCCGTATGAGACAAAGCCTAAAAATATGATAAACAAATTTTCATTGATAAAGGTTCATAAACACGAAGCTTTACATAGTCAAAAATCCTAAATTATTTCTAAACCTGCGGGTTCGGAGGAGGCTGACTGCTTGAAGCTTGGTTCCGAACTTGCTTCTGGCGTTGGCCTTCATCGATCCAAGCCTTGATCGCGGAACGACCTTCGGCTCTCCATGAGGTTTGAAAGGCTCGCCAGGCAGCAGTCACGCCTTCGGAAGGATTTAAAAGCCGCTCGTCGTCGAAGGTAATAGAGCCCTCTGCGCTCGGAGTCATTGTTCGGCCCAAGTCCTCGTAGTAATGAAGTAGTACGATGGAAGACACTTGTCCGGAGAGTTCTCCGTAACGAATACCCGTCGTCTTCATTTGCTTCACTGCTCCTTGGATCCTTTTTAACCGGCGCAAGAGAGTGACGTTGTCATCTGAAGGAAGTGATCCAGTAGTACCGAAGTACTCCAGAACACCTAGCATCTGTTCTATGACCTCCGTAGCTACCTTCTCAGACTTAAGCTTTTCTTCAATTAATGCATCCTTGCTCGAAGTCGTTTCTTCTAGAACTCCGGAAAGCCTAGCATTCTCCGTAGTTAAAGTATTCTTCTGATTTAGGAGTTGGCTAGCTTCCTCTTGGAGCCTAACAAGCTCGGAACCCGCATTAGCATGCTCCAACCGCACCAAGGTAACTATAGCGTACTATTCGGGCGCGATTGGATTCACGCAAACTGTTGCATTCCCTCTACTCTACACCAGTGCCTGATACAATGGGACGACGATGAGGTAGAAGTCATTCCCTCGGATACTTTGGCCTAAGTAGCATTGGCCGATGTATCAGTTGACGCCGTCCATAACAAAGTAGAATGTCTATCAGGTAGAGATCTTTCGGATTACAATTTTGTTAGTGTATCCGGTGGATGGTTTGTACCAGTGTCTGTAAAGCCGGCTGGAGTAGCACGACTATTTTTTTATTAATAGTCATGTCTAGCAAGAGTAATCTAGATTGGATAAAGTCTCGTGTGGAGCAATATCGGTGTAATAAAGATGGTATTGCCGAGGCCATCAGGGACTTTAGCGAAGTAGAAAAATTAGGACAAGGTTTCACGTCGGCTGACCCCTTGGAGGATGTTGACATAGGTAATGGTAGCATCCCAAGGCCGACTTTTGTAAACAAACATTTACAGCCCGATGAAGAGGCTGAAGTAATAAAGTTACTTTGGTCGTATGTCGATTGTTTCGCGTGGGAATATAGCGAGATGCCAGGGCTAAGCCGCGAGCTCGTGGAGCATTGGTTGCCTATCAAGTCCGGATTTAGGCCTTATAAGCAGCCTCCCCACCGCTTTAACTCGGCCGTCTATGACCGAGTTAAGGAAGAAGTGGAGCGACTATTCAAGGCTGAATTTATTAGGCCATGTAGATACGCGGAATGGGTTGCTAACATTCTGCCTGTAGAGAATAAAGGGAGCGGCAAGATACGGGTGTGCATTGACTTCAGTGATCTGAACAGAGCCACTCCAAAGGACGAGTATCCAATGCCAATAGCTGACATGCTGATCAACGATGCTTCAGGACACAAGGTACTAAGTTTTCTTGATGACAATGCTGGTTATAATCAAATCTTTATGGCCAAAGAGGATGTCTACAAGACCGCCTTTCGATGCCCTGGTTTTGTCGGTTTGTTCGAATGGGTCGTCATGACTTTTTATTTGAAAAACGCCAGCGCCACATATTAGCGCGCTATGAACTTGATCTTTCATGACTTGTTAGGAGTTATGTTAGAAGATTACATCGATGATGTCGTAGTCAAATCGGACGCTATGGGAAACCATTTAGCCGATTTGAAGGTTGCTTTCGATAGGATGCGACAGTATGGGTTGAAAATGAACCCACTTAAGTGTGCTTTTGGTGTGTCGGTGGGTAAGTTCTTAGGTTTCATGATTCACGAGAGAGGCATAGAAATTGATCCTAAGAGACTTGAGAAGATTAGAAACATTGCATTGCCAACATGCAAAAGAGATGTACAAAAATTGCTTGGCAAGATGAACTATTTGCATCGCTTTATATCCAACTTGTCTGGCAAGATTGATGCCTTTGTCCCCATACTCCGGCTAAAAAACGAAGCCGACTTCACTTGGGGGGCAAGCCAGCAAAGTGCTTTTGAGAAGATCAAGGAGTGCTTGTCGTCACCACCGGTGGTGAGAGCGCCCAAAGCTGGGATTCCATTTCGGCTATACATCGCTGCTGAAGATAGCGTGATTGGGGCCGTGCTAACCCAGGAGGTAGAGGGGAAGGAGTACATCATCACATTCTTGAGCCGCCGCCTGCTAGACGCCGAAACCAGGTACACGTTTGTGGAACGATTGTGTTTATCACTTTACTATGCGTGCACCAAATTGCGCCATTATCTTCTCCCCACTACATGTGTTGTCGTTTGCCAAACCGATGTTATAAAGCACATGTTACAGAAGCCGATTCTAAGTGGAACAATCGGAAAATGGGCTTACGCGTTGATTGAGTATGATTTGGCCTACGAACCCCTGAGAGCGATGAAAGGCCAAATCGTGGCCAACTTTATAGTTGATCACCACGTAGATGTCAGCCGGAGTGATGCCATTGCTCTAGTTGAAGTAGTGCCGTGGAAACTTTATTTTGATGGTTCGGCCTGCAAGAGTGGCCAAGGAATTAGGGTGGTTCTCATATCACCTAATGGAATGCACTTCGAAACTTCGGCCCGTCTGGAATTTTCTTCCACCAATAACCAAGCCGAATATGAAGCTTTGTTGCTAGGTCTTGAGTTACTAGAGTCTGTAGGTGCTAGGCATGTCCACGCATACAGTGATTCTTTGTTGGTAGTACAACAGGTAGCTAAGAGTGCTCAATGTTTTAACGGCTTACTGAATAGTTACTTGGATAAATGTCTAGACATAGTTGCTACTTTTGATGACTTCAAAATCTCTCACGTGTCAAGAGAAGCCAATTTAGTCACCAATGATTTGGCTCAGCAAGCATCTGGCTACCAAGCCAGGAGAGGAAAATTTTCCGTATTGGAGAAGCCGGTGTTTTGTCTCACTACCGAACCCAGTAACGGTGGGCGGGCACACCCTCCGGATCGAACCCCTCTGTTCGCCGAAGGTCACTGTGCGCCGAGTATCCTGGATCGGAGTACCCTGCCAACCGAAGGAGCTGGCACACCAAAGTCTGTAGGCTGAAGCCTCCTGCATGGAGAAGGCTCCCCGGAGCCCGAACCCTTCGAAGGGCTTCGGCCCAGCACACTCGAAACGACCACCCCGGCCAGGCTTCTGCAGGAGCTTGGATGGCTTTGGGGGCACCACGAAATTAGTAATTTAGAAGTTTTTTCAGAAGGTGGACCAGCGAGACCCTCTGAAACCTATAAGGGCGATTGGGAGAGTCTCAATCGTCCAGTATTTGAGAGACCCTAGCCAAACGGTTGATCGGAAGGTTCGGCGACAAGCGTTCAAATTCGTGTTGATAGACGACACATTGTATCGCCGAACCATTGACGGGGTACTATTGAAGTGTTTAGAGCATGAACAGTCCCGGGTGGCTACGGGAGAAGTCCATGAAGGGCTTTGCAGCACTCATGAGTCGGCCCAAAAAATGAGTTGGATGCTAAAAAGAGCAGGTTTTTATTGGCCGACTATGACTGAAGATTGTTTCAAGTACTGTCGAGGGTGTGAAGCATGTCAGATGTTTGGCAATATTCAGTTAGCTCCTGCCTCATTGCTCAATCCCATTGTCAAGCCATGGCCGTTTCTAGGTTGGGGTTTAGACTTCATCGACCAGATTCACCCTCCTTCCTCAAAAGGGCATCAGTTCGTGTTGATGGCGATGAATTACTTCACTAAGTGGACCGAGGCCGTACCTCTCAAGAACATGACTCACAATGAGGTACGTAATTTTATTTTAAAGCACATCATACATAGATTCTACATTCCTCAAACTCTTACTATGGTATTAAGTTGATAAACTCTTCACCTTACTATGCCCAGGCCAATGGTCAGGCCGAGTCTAGTAATAAAATCGTGATTAAGCTTATTAAGAAGAAAATTGAAGAGTTTCCTAAAAGGTGGCATGAAGTGCTTTCCGAGGCGCTATGGGCTTGTAGGATTGCAAAGCACGGTGCCACCAAAGTCAGTCCATATGAATTGGTATATGGACAAGAAGTCGTTCTGCCCGTAGAGGTAGATCTTGGCTCCTTAAGAGTGTTAAAGCAAGATGGCTTATCGGTCGATGAGTATGAAACTCTTCTGAAGGATAATCTAGAGGAAGTGACCGATAAGAGACTAAGTGCTTTAGAAGCCATAGAAATAGACAAGAAGAGAATAGCTAAAGCCTACAATAAAAAGGTTAAACCAAAATCATTTCAAATAGGAGATTTAGTGTGGAAAACGATTTTACCCATAGGCACGAAGAGTCCCAAGTTTGGCAAGTGGTCACCTAGTTGGGAAGGTACTTTTAAAATAGTCAAGATTGCTCCCGGCAATGCATACATGTTGGAATCCCTGTAGGGAGAGCAGTTTCGAAGAGCTTTGAATGGTAGGTACTTGAAGATGTATTTCCCAAGTGTGTGGCAAACATCATAAAAGTGTCGAAAAGCCGATATGGATGGTATCGTCTTCAGCTCATTGTGCTTTTAGTTCACTCAGTTCACTAAAAGGCAGGGGGCATGTGTTGATAGCAAAAAATGGCATTAATGGCTAGATTGTCAAAATATTAGTTCTGGTGATTTGGGCCGAAAATACACATGTCCAGGGTCCGTCCGAAGCCCTACAGGGCCGAAGTCCATTGAGCTATGGGCTCCGAAAGTCTCTAGCCAATGGGCTTCGGCCAGAAAACCTTCAGAAGCCCACACCACCGAATCTTTGGCCCGAGGAGTAGGCCTCGACGGGCCTAGCCGAAGCCCACTTCAGCAGAGATGGAGTTGTATGCGATTCAGGCTTAGTTTCTATCTCTATCTGGCCGGGTTAATAGCAGATTAGATCGAAAATTAGGCCCCTATAAGTAGAGAGGCGAGGCCAGCGTAGGCCCCCCAACTCAACCCAAACAAAAGCCCTAGCTTTGATCGTGTTTACTTTACCTTTATTTTCCTGTACCTCTTCGTGCGTTTGCCTGGAAGCCCTCCGCCGGCCACTATGGAACAGTGGTAAACCTTGTTACTTCGCTTGTGAAGTATCCGTTAATCTACATAATAGATTGCTATCGCCTTGTTACTTCGCCTATGAAGTGTCCGCTAATCTGCGTAACAGATTGCTACCTTCGCTACTAGTGCAACACTTAGCAGAATTTGGTCCTCAGGCCGAATTGGTACTTCGAACTCTCTTTGTTGCAGGTATCCACATTCGGAGCTACTTCGTTGGAGGCGTCCGTAGCTAAGGGATCGGTTTTGGAGGTCACCAGGACACCCTTCGACGGGATTGCAGGCTTCGGCAACAGGCTTCGCCAGCAGACTTCATCCCAACGTGCTTCGCCACGACCATACTCTGCACTGGACGAAGTTACACTCGCGCGTGGATGTCGCGTCATTATTCTGTAGTTTGCTGTATCAGAGACCTCACGCCGAACCCCCGCTGTTTGGAGCTGATCATCGCGTCCAGATCCGTTCGGAGTCCATCTTTGGCCGGATCAGTCCGAACGCCGAAGCACCCTTCGGCGGGACACTTCGCACCAAATGCCGAAGGTACACTTCGGTGGCCCCTTCGCATCAGACTTCGAAGCAGACAGGCTCCGACCGGTTTGCTGATTTTATTCTGTTTAGTATATTTCTGTCAGCTAACTGGGTTATTTTGTGTGATCTGATTGCCTGGCGACTCCATCCCCCTTATCACGACTAAGGGTAGTCGGAACGCGACGTCAGTGCTGCGTCATGCTTAGGCTTGTGCCTATGTATCCGCACACTTCTGGATCATCGAACTGACCCAAGTGCGGGGGCACATTTCCGTGACAACAAGATCATGTTGGCAAAGGGGATATTGTTATTAGCCACATAAGAATCGATGATCAACTAGCGGATTTCTTTACCAAACCACTTGATGAAACCTACTTTTGTAAGCTTAGGAATGAGTTAAATATGATAGACTTCTCTAATGTGGCTGGAAATCATGCATATATGTGAGTTTTTGCATTTTTCTAATTAAATATGCCATGTATGTGTGATATATCTCTTAAAGTGCTATATTTGGATTTTACATGTTCTTAAATGTTTGCATAAGTCTACACATTAAGGGGAGTATTGTATTCATTCATATGCTTTATAACTCCTTAAATGTGAAGAAATCAAAATCAAATGCTATGTTTGAGTTGAAAACGATCGTTTTGCACTAAAATGTTTTATCAATAAAATGCCCTAAAATTGTAAACAATTTCATGAAAACCTTCTCTAAATGATTATGAATGTTTTCCAAGGCTTTTTGTCAAAATAAAACTTCTCTACATATTTCAAAACTCATTTTGGCCCAAGAAGTATCTTATAGATTTTACTTTTGAGAAAAATGGGATTCTGTTCCTACTTTCTATTCTACATACTTTTCAAACTTGAGCTAAAAACAAAATTTGTAGAGTTGGACCATACGAACTTTTTTTGTAGTCAAAAGTTTTTTATTTTAACCATTCTATAAAATGTTATTCAAAGTTGAAATTCGGTAAAAATTGACCTCCAACTGTTTTGAGCTTAAACACACAATAGAGTAAATCCCTAAATTTGGGATCCAAAAATTTGAAAATTTTGAGTTTCATAAACTTTGTTAGTGATACATTCTTTCTGCAAAGTTTCAATTTTTTAAAAATTCATTTGCTAGGATTTTCTATATTTTCCCTTTTGTTTCAAAATTTGATTTTTTTCTGTGTGGTATAATCGGTGTGATCGTGTGGGCATGGCCGGTCTGACCGCCCAAGTTGAGTCGGTCCAACCGGCTCTACATGGCCAGTCCGACTAGGGGTCACGCAAGGTATATTCCCCCTTGGGTTCCCCTCTTTCTCTCTCTTACCCTCATTCTTCAACCTCCCAAACCGAGTTCTTCTCCTCTCCCTCTCCCAAACTTCGCCAAATAAAATCCCTTGCATTCTGGCCGATCCAATCGGTGATTTCTCTTTGGTCCAACCTCAACGTCAATTCCCCTTGCCGGTAACAACATTTTCTCCACCTAATCCATAGTTTTTCTCTTTTAAGCTAGGGTTAGGTTTTTGCTCATGGGATGTTCTATGGTTTGTTTTAGGCCAAAGCAATCTTGTTATATCCCTATTAGTCTTAAAATAATCATATCCCATGAGTTTGTGCTATTGCTAGGGGCTAAATCATGTGAGATTAGAAAATTTTTGTGCCTTGTTCATTTGCCCTGAACTGCTCGGTCGGTTTGACCAGTGGGAAGTGGGCGGTCTGACCGGCCATGCTGTGGCTGTCAGGCTAGTCAATCTGCCTCGGTCAGATTGGCCTCACTTCCGGCAACCCAATTTTGCACACTAAAGTTTTTTTTGCCTCTCTCATGATTAGTTGCTAGCTATAGTTGTGAATCATTTTCATATTCATCTATCTTGATATTTGCAACCTTCTTTCTCTTTAGTAATGACTCATGGTACAACTCCCTCTCAAGGAAATGGGAAGCGCTCTAAGAACATAGAAGATCATGTTTAGTCGTCTCAATATTTTCAAGAGGATAGTGAGGAAGATTATGCTTATGAGGGCAAATATTCTCAAGATGAAGAAATTGCATCACCCGCTCCTACAGTTGGTGAGGATCCTTTTGCGAATCTTGTGTTTATGGTGGATATAAGGAATCCGGAAAACATTGCCCGTTTGTGCCCCCACAACCAGTTTGTCTGCCTAGTGACATGTCGGATCATAGGTTTCATACCAAGTTTCAAAAAGGTGTATACAATAGCTTATGCAAACTGGTCTCTAGATTCCCACAAGTGGATTTCTTGGAGGGATTTGAGTGGGGAGGTGGCTTCTCTCTGGAATATTTTTGGAACAGTTGGTATCCACAAGACAGTGTGCTTGAGGCAAGATTTTAATTGGGATATCATTCGCCAATTCTATGCCATAATTTATATTCCAGCCTCTTGTGACTCTCTCAGCTAGATGACAGGAATGTCTTTTGTATGGCAAACTAGCAAGAAATTCAAAGTGCATGGGACATTCATTTTTCTTCAAGTCTCTGACTTCATGAGAAATTTACTCACAATCCATTGTCAGAAGAAGAAATGGCTCAATTTTATCTCCCTTCAGTTGCACATAGAATTGGAGGGGTCACTGGAATGAAGACCATGCATAGTGTTGCTCATCGCATCTTGCGTCACTACATTCTACCTTGGCTCAGCAGCAACGATGCCATTCACGGAGTTGAATGGAAATTTTTGGATTCAGTCATCATTACATTCTACCTCAGCTCGGCAACAACGATGCCATTTCGGATTATGGTTATTGTCCATATGCTCCTCCTCCTCCTCCTTACTTTGGCTTGGGTGCTGCTCAATTTTTTGATCCTGTGCTGCAACAAGTGACAAAAAGCTTCTATAAACTCAATCAAAGGATGTATCACATGGCTTTAGGTCAAGAGGCGATTAATACTCATTTGTATTACATTACATCAAGGGCAAGAGCATATCAACTCTAGGATTGACACTCTATTTTCTCGAGTTGATAGTTTGAATACGATCATGTTTGCCTACCCTTTTTAGTATTAGCGCCGCCATTGCCGACATCGTAATGATGAGCACCCTCCTCTGCCAAAATACTTGCTTCTCATTTTTGGTACTTGATGCCAAAAGGGGGAGACGTAATAAATAGAGCTTGGAGAAGTGGTAGGAAGCTTAGATTGCTATCTAGCTTAGAGTGCTATCTATCTTAATATTGTCTTGTGGATGTAATAGAATATTGTCTTGTGGTTGTAATAGAACCTCTATGCCTCTTATGTATTGCTAGATTGAACTTTATATCTTAAGTTATCCCATTTGAAAACATGTGCTATTTTGAACTCTTGTGATATTTTAAGTTATCACTTATGGTTAGTATTTTTTGTCTCACATGTTTACTAATACAACTCATATCATATTGTTTCTCCATATTGCTTGCACCCTAGCATATATTTAGGGGGAGCTTTTGTGCTTAATTGTTGAAAAATTATCAATATATATCTCTTTGTTATTGAAGTGTTTGTCATTAATTACCAAAAAGGGGAGATTGAAAGTATAGGCCCCATATGAGTTTTGGTAATTAATGAAAAACATATTCTTGTGGATTAATATTTTTGTTAAGGGTGAAAGAAGTGATTAGGTCCCACGCAAATGGAGCACAATATGGAAAAGGTTGGCAAAATGACATGTTGAAAAGCAATGGCAAAAAGATTGAGGTGGCCAGAAATTGATCGAGGTGTTTGGAGCGATCAATTAGGCTAGTCTTTATTTTTATTTTGTCGTACTATCAAGAGGGATTGCTTCTTGGTTATGAGTTGATTTTCAAGTTCCACAATTGCATTACATATAGTTTCACTTGGTCACAGTTGCATAGAAAAATAAAATTGGTTGTTGCTATTTGTTTTCTAGTGCTGGCAGTCAGACCAACCTCTCATGGGTGGTCAGACCGGCCTATTGCCTCTGGTCTGACCGACTAGGGGGGTCTAGTCAGACTAGCCAGAGTTGGGCAGTCCGACTGGCCAGGGGGCGGTCCGATCGGTGCGCGAAATTTTTCTAAAGCAATTTTACAAAGACAAATTTCGTGATTTTGGTCTAACTGAGCCGATGGTCGGTCTGACAAGGGGGGTTCGGTCCGACCAAGCCAGCATGGTCGATCATACTGTGTCACCCTGTTATGTCAGCAAAAGCAGCTAGTTTTGTAGCCGTTACAAGTGGGTCGGTCCAACCAGCCCAAGATGGGAGGTCAGACTGACAATGCGTAGAGAGCCTACTAACCTTGCATAATGGCTAGTTCAAGTATGAGTGGGTATATAAACCATTGCTACAACTCCTTTTCAAGACTTTTGGTATTCACTTGAGCATAGTTGTGCACTAGATAGTTTGTCCCACCATTGAGCACTAAGAATTGAGCACTAGTGTGGTTGGGAAGAAAAGGGTGATCAAGAGAGCGGTTAAATTTGTGCATTCACATTTCTTGCCACTTGATTGTCTCCTCTTAGCTTTGATTGCAGCTTGTTACTCTTAGAGGTTTCCACCTCCTAGATGGCTTAGAGGAGAACCTGGTGATCTCTCCAAGAAGGTTGTTGAGAATGCCCAGAAGATTGTGAAGGTCGGAGCTCGCCTATCTGGAGTGGAGAAAAGTTACCACTAGTGATAGAGGCCTGAGAGTGACACTTCTGGTGCCGGCTCATCATCAATAGGATTCCTCCTTGGGGAATATGATGGCTTGTTGAAGAGAACGGTCAAGTGAATCTCGCCTCAATGAGGACGTAGGAAATTTGCAATTTTCCAAAACTCGGGATACAAATTCGGTTGTCTCTTATTCTCTTTACTTTGAGAAAATTAATTTGAGCATTTAATTTCATACAGTAATTTTAGCAAACCTTTAGACTTTGTTTAGACTTTATTTTACCCTCGAGTATTTTGCCTTGAAAAGAAAATTTATTAAAATTTCTAGTGCTAGTTAAAGCTAAATTAGTAGTATTTTAAAAACATCCTATTCACCCCGATCTAGTTGGTACATAGATCCTACAACTCGTCAATCCCAAGTGCAACCAACATCCCTTTGAACAAGACATCAAGGTCGATATTGCAGTTATTTAGCACCCTCTTGAGGCGCACTTTGAGGACGACTGGATCGAGGACCAGTGGGAATCATGCTATCATGGGAACGTCCGCCCACTGATCCTCATGGCTTATGGTGATTGGGATTTCCGACCACCTCAAGCACTCGGTCGCTCCAGTGCTGATGGCGTTGATGCGATGAATTTACAACTTCTACTAGTGTTTGTACCCGTCAAAAATCACACCACTGAAGATTGTGGAGACCATCTGTGAGGGGTCCTGGAATTCATTTTTTTCAGAGATGCTTCGACGTCTTTATCATCCTTGTTGGATGTTGTAGCAATTTTGTTAGCTACAACACAGGTTTTGTATACGTGTATGCGGAGTGTAAAATGAACCTCGAAGGGTTCTACCATGGGGAGACAAGATTTATACTGGTTCGGACCTCCCCTAGGGGATAATAGCCCTACGTCCAGTTTGTGGTGGTTTTGGCATGGTATGCCTCGGTATGGAGTAGTAAATTCCAGGGCCTCATGGCCCGCTGGAGCAGGTACCTGTTACAAGGGCTTGGCCCTGCTTTTATAGGCACGCAGGCCTTAAGGAAAAGACCAAAATGCCCTCTATGAACCATAGGCTCATAAGGGCATAGAGGGGAAAAGGAGCTAGCTACGGTACAAAAGTGCTTTACGTCTTACAGACGTGTCAGACAACGTCAGACTTTGACCAGCTAGACGGCATACTAGGGGCGGAGGGGCCCCTGGTATGGCCTATTCACTTAGATATTTCTTGAGCTTCGGAGTAAGGGCCAGAGCTCTTCTGAAGGGGGCTGTGAAGAAGGCTTCGAAGTGCGCCCTGAGGGGGGCTTCGAAGCACGCTCCGAGCTAAGCTCTGAACTATGCTCCGAACTGGGGTCTCGGAGCCTGGCTCCGAACTGGGCTCCGAACTGGGGTCTCGGAGACGGCTTCGAATCGGCCGGACAGGGTCCGAAGGCTGGCTCTGAGGAGCTATGAAGGAGGGGGCTCGAAGGCTATCCCCTGACAGGGTCCAAAGGTTAACCCCGAGCAAGGCACGGAGGCTGGTTTTGAGGCCTGCCCGAGAGAGCCTCTGGCTGCCGTCAGGGAGTCTTGGGGGCTTCGCTCCGTAGGGTTCCGAAGGACCTCACTCCGGAGGGCTTCGACGGGGCCCGGGGGCTTCGCCCGAACATGCTTGGGGACGAACCTTGAGACCTGGGAATAGTCTTGGGGGAGGATACAGGCTTCGACAGTGTCGGGTTCCGAGCCGATGGCCACCGGAGGCTGACGTCATTTGGCCCCTGTTCAGGGGAAATATATTGCGCCAACAGTAGCCCCTCGCGTGCAGGCCTTCGTGACGAAGGGGTGCGCGCGCCTTTAGGACAAATGACCTGAAAATTACAACTTTGGAGAAAACAAGCCTTCGGAGCTTGGACCGAAGGTAACCTCGAAAACCGCAGGCAATAAATGCCTGCGCCAGCTGTCAGAATGACCTCGGGGAGCCCAAACGGCTCCGCAACGGTTAGAAAAATTACCGTTACCCTGCGCTGGGCTGCTTCGCCTTCGCTGGAAGCCCACTCAGCAGTGGGTTCGGCCCACGACCGCCGGAATTCTTACCACGCCTATAAATAGGGGTTTACCATGTGCGGCTTCGGCACGCTCATTTGCTTCCTTCTCATTGCCTTACAACCTTCGCTCTCCTCTCCTCCTTGGCTTCGCGCGGAGCGCCCTTCGCTAGGTTTAGCCCCTCACGCCAGAGTCCCACCAAAATGCCGAAGGCAGCGGCGAAGTCCTTGGCCCTGGGCCCGAGCTGAGCTCCGCCCAACTGCAGGCAGCAGCGGCTGCGGCGGCGAAGCCTGCACCTAGGCGACTAGGGCCGAGGGACCTTCGGACGCCCTCCGACAAGTTCGAGCAGACATTGGAGATGAGGGCTTCGATTTCTACGGAGGAGTCCGTCCGGAGGGCCTACGAGGGGAGGATCGCAGCGAAGATCCAACTCAGGGTTCCAGAGAAATCGGAGGCCGTGCCGAGGCCTCCGTCTGACGAAGTGGTTGTGTTTGAGGCATTCTTCGAAGCCGGCCTCGGGCTACCAGCGGTCGGGATGCTGAGCGAAGTCTAAAGGGCCTACAACCTCAAGCTTCCTCAACTATCACCTAATGCTGTGGCGAGGCTGGCTGTCTTTGAATGGGCCATGAGGGCCGAAGGCTGCGAGGGCCGCGCGGACGTCTTCGTCACCCTCCACGACGCCAACTGCCAGCCGAAGCCGAGGGAGGGGACAGACCGCGTCAAGAGGGCGCTGGCCTTCGGCAGCACCAACTTTCAGCTCCGGAGGGAGTTCCAGGATGCCTTCCCGGCAAGGGCTGTGAACAACAAGTGGTACTCGAAGTGGGACCAGGAATGGTTCTATGCCTCCGTCGGTGCGAACTCTCCCCTTCGGAGTACCAACGCCCACATCTTATACCGACGTGAAGGGGTGGTGAAGACCAGCGAGGACACCCTTCGCTCGACGATCTCGCTTCTTCGGAGGGTGGCGGCGAAGATGAGCATGAGGGACCTCGCGGAGGAGTTCATCACCCTCCGACTCAGCCCCCTGGCGCGCTCTTGGCCGGAGGGGCTCTTCCAGGTTTCGGGCCAAGGGGAACTTCGCAAGCCGGCCTTCGAATGCTTCTGTAAGGCTTCAAATTCTTTTCACTTTCATACTTCACAAAACATCACTCTGACTTGAACTTTTATGAAGCCCACCTCGAAATGAGGACTCCGGAGGAGGCCATCGCGGCGGTAGAGCATGTCGTTGGGACTCCGACACCTGAGGAGCAGGCCCAGCGCCTCGCTCTGGTGGGGTCCTAGGAGCATTGGAACAGGGTATGGACCGCGCTTGGCCTCGAGGTGTTCCTTGCTCTGCCAGACTTCTCCCACCTCACAACTTCGTCGGCCGGAGCCAAGAGGAAGAGGGGGGATGACGACGAAATTGGGACTTCGAAGGTGCGGTCGGAGGTCCCTGCGACTGAGATCTCTAACCCGGAGGAGGATGCGGCGGAACCCGCAAACACTCCGGCTACCAAGAAGGCAGCAGAGCACCTGGCGGTGAGACCTTCGGCGGCGGAGGCCGACATGCTTACTCCAGCCACCGAGAAGGTTGCGGAGGCTTCGATGGCAACAACCTCGAGCGCGAAGCCTGATACACCAGCTTCACAGTGAAGGGATTGGGGGGCACACATAGCCCCTCCTTCAATCGAAGAAATCTCCGACGAAGGTAGACCCTTATTACATGCTTCTCTTCAATATGCGGATTTTGACTTGGGTTTTTCTGCAGATGATACCGATGCGAGGCCCATCGTGGCGAAGCAGGCAGACGAAGCCGAATCGAAATCCGTCGTGGCGAAGCCAACAGAGGCTTCAGGCAGCAGCGGTAGCAGCGGCAGCAGCAGCGACTCGGAGTCCGAAGGCTCATCGTTTGAAGAAGATGGAGGCAACGGCGGTGGCAAAGGGGGCCTTCAAAGCGATGAGGAGGTCGACGTGGTGGGCCTAAGCCGTGCTTTGCCGAATCCTGCGCAGGTGGCTGCGGCGGAGATGGTCCATCCCTTTCGGCCGAAGGGTGCCGTGACGGAGGTGGCAATCAACAGCTTCCGCGAAAGCTGCGCAGCTGCGGAGGCAGGGGACTTGGTGGCTCAACTTAGCCACTCGAACCCCACGGAGCTCTTCATCAGCGCAAACGAAGCCCTCGTGCGGGTGAGCGAAGCCCTTCGTAGCCTTCGAACTGTGCTTTAGTCTTCGATCAATACTTATGATTCTTGGATTCCTGTAGGCCTTCGCACTGAACGCTGCGGCCTCAACTTCTGCAGACAGGCGGATGGAGCGCCTGGCTGAGGAGAACGAGGCCCTTCGACGCGATGTCTCGATGGAAGCCGAGAAGCGAAGGCGGGTCGAGGCTTCGGCTGAGGAGGTGAAGGCTTAGGCCGACAAGGCTAAGGAAGCCTTGTCCTCGGAGATGGTTCGGCTCCGCGTGGAGCTCAAGGCTTCAAAGGACGCCAAAGACCGGTAGGCCAAGGAGAATGCTTCACTCCGCCGACGGGCTCAGAAGCTTGAAGACTTCGTCGTGGACAACCTTGGCGAAGCCAGCCAGAGCCTGACCGACCTCCTTGAGCAAATAGGGACTGAGTGCCGGGCTCCGGACTTCGGCGATTTGGACCCAATTGGGGACCGCGTCGATTTCTTGAAGACGGTGGCTTCGACGGTGGAGCAATCACTGAAGGGCTTTGCCCTCATGGCCGGCCGAGTCGCGGGCCAAGGGGTGTTGCACATGCTTCATGAAGCGGGGTGCAACCACCTCCAGGCAGCAACCTCGGTGACCCTGGTGGCCTTCGGGGGCCAGCACTTGGTGACGCCTCCGGCGGACGTCCGTAGAGCCTGGCGGCGGCTGCAGGAGCCTTGGAAGGAACAATGCTGCGAAGCAGTCCTCGACCTCCAGAAGGCCCTACGACTTCGCCGATCCAAAGCACCTACCGCGCCTGACAGGCCTTCGACATCGACACCTCCGCCTCTGAAGGTGTAGATCTCCTTAGGCTCCTTTGTAATACTTAGCTGCAGGCATTGTAAAAACTTTATCAGTTTATTAATATGAATGCGGGGGTTTTTTATACCTGCCCAGGCTCAGCCTCCGAGTGTAGATCTCGAAGTGCTCGAGGACTCCGAAGAACTTCGACAGCTGTGGGTGGTCCTCGAAGTAGCTAGGTCCGAAGGCCCCCCTCGGTTTAAGCGTCCAAGGGGGCCTAGTGGCGAAGCCATCTCCGAAGTAGCTCAGGATTTGCTAGCCGCTGTGAAGACGGAGTCCCGTCAGAGTCCTTTGTCTTTGCCTTCGCGAACGGCCTTAGTAGGCGACGAAGCCTTAGACTTTTCTGCCTTCGATACGGCACCGCCTGCTTCGCTAACTCGGAGCGACCTGCAAGGTAGAAGACGAGGTCTGTGGGCTTCGGAGTCTAGACGACCCGGACGCAGGAGAGCGGGCTCCGACGAGGCTTCGTCCAACCCAGGGGGCCCTGGCCGAAAAAGAGGCAAGCGAGGGTTGGGGCCTCGCACTCGATTTTTCTTAGGCTTAGATACAGACTATACGTAGTTTTGTTTTCGAAGTATATTTGTAACATACTTCTCAATTATCATTCAATGAATGGAGTTTATTGTATTTGCATACTTCGTCTGCATGCTTCGCGTTGTTTGATGGCTTCGATCGTTTTAGCTTGTCACGCTCGTATTGCGTATTACATCCGCACAACTCGCATACATGCTTCCCCCCTTGCTCGTGGCAGCTAGGGACTTAGCCGTTGCTGGTGCGGGTAAAATAAAAAATGCGAAGGGGTGTGCCTTTTGGCGGCTTTGGATGTATGGAATTCATTGAGCGAAGGCCTCTTTTGGGCTTCGAACGCACTAACTTGGTGCGAAACAAGGCTTCGGCATAACCAAATTAAGCGAAGCATGCTTCGGCATGTTTGTGATTTGGATGCTGTGCGTGAGCAAGGCTCCGAAAGGCACTTAGATTTTTTAGCGAGGTATGACTTTGACAAGCTTAGTTTTTAGCTTAGATCACGTCACGCGAAGCGAGGCTTCGGTGCGTGTTTAGATAGCGAAGCAAGGCTTCTTGAGCTTGGTCCTGTAATGAAAAGGATATTTGGTGTGGATTCACCGAACCTGTGATTTTGAGCCACCTTCGACTCTGGGATGCACCAGGCCAGAGCCTGGAATCCCGGACTAGCCGAGCCGTCGCCCGGAAGTCTCAAAGCCCACTGCTACGGGCCCGGAGGCACTGTGTAGCCTTCGGAGGGGTGCTCCGGACTTTGTAAAGTGAAGCAAGGCTTCGAGTTTTAAATAAGGCGAAGCAAAGCTTCGTATTTTTGATAAGGCGAAGCATGGCTTCGGCTTTTGATAAGGCGAAGCATGGCTTCGGTTTTTGATAAGGTGAAGCATGGCTTCGGTTTTTCAATATGATGAAATTTGCATTTAAAGGAGAAGCATGGCTTCGGTTTTAAAGCGAAGCAGGGCTTCGAATTTCAAGGCGAAGCAGGGCTTCGAGTTTCAAGGCGAAGCAGGGCTTCGAGTTTCAAGGCGAAGCAGGGATTCGAGTTTATATCAAAGTGATTGCAAAATTGTACATCGAAGTGGTACTTCAGATAGTGGACATACCTCGTAAAGTGGCTGAAGGTTGGCCTCGTAGCCCCTGGGGCTTCGATGACCTTCGACGTATGAAGCGGAGCCCCTTGCTGGAGGGTGAGCTCCGGTATGTGAAGGGTAAGGGAAGGCGAGGAGGGCCTTCGATCAGCACTCGAAGCCCCTTGCCGACGGGTGCGCGAAGCAAAAAAGCTTCGAAGCTCCCCCCTCAATAGCACTTCGGGTTGCAGACAGTGGCAGAGAACTTAGCTTTTTGGAATAGGATCCCCACGAATGGCGCCAACTGTTGTAGCAATTTTGTTAGCCACAGCACATGTTTTGTATACGTGTATGCGGAGTGTAAAATGAACCTCGAAGGGTTCTACCATGGGGAGACAAGATTTATACTGGTTCGGACCTCCCCTAGGGGATAATAGCCCTACGTCCAGTTTGTGGTGGATTTGGCATGGTATGCCTCGGTATGGAGTAGTAAATTCCAGGGTCTCATGGCCCCCTGCAGTAGGTATCTGTTACAAGGGCTTGGACCTGCTTTTATAGGCACGCAGGCCTTAAGGAAAAGACCAAAATGCCCTCTATGAACCCTAGGCTCATAAGGGCAATGAGGGGAAAAGGAGCTAGCTACGGTACAAAAGTGCTTTACATCTTACAGACGTGTCAGACAACATCAGACTTTGACCAGCTAGACGGCATACCAGGGGCGGAGGGGCCCCTGGTATGGCCTATTCACTTAGATATTTCTTGAGCTTCCGAGTAAGGGCCAGAGCTCTTCTGGCGGAGGCTGTGAACAAGGCTTCGAAGTGCGCCCCGGGGGGGGGGGGGCTTCGAAGCACGCTCCGAGCTAAACTCCGAACTAGGCTCCGAACTGGGGTCTCAGAGCTTGGCTCCGAACTGGGGTCTCGGAGACGGCTTCGAATCGGCCGGACAGGGTCCGAAGGCTGGCTCTAAGGAGATCCAAAGGAGGGGCTCGAAGGTTATCCCCGGACAGGGTCCGAAAGTTAACCCCGAGCAAGGCACGGAGGCTGGTTTCGAGGCCTGCCCAAGACAGCCTCTGGCTGCCATCAGGGAGTCTTGGGGGCTTCGCTCCAGAGGGTTCCGAAGGACCTCGCTCCGGAGGGCTTCGACGGGGCCCGGGGGCTTCGCCCCAACATGCTCCGGGACGAACCTTGAGACCTTGGAACAGTCTTGGGGGAGGATACAGGCTTCGACCGTGTCGGGTTCCGGGCTGAGGGCCACCGGAGGCTGACGTCATTTGGCCCCTGTTCAGGGGAAATATATTGCGCCAACATTGGACATCTTCTTATCATCCCAGCAATGTTTGTTTTGCAGGTGATTTTCTTCCGTACCTTTCACTATTTGGTTATGCAGCTGATAACACCGGCGGGTGGTGGGGTCGCCGTTAGTGTCAATAATTTAGGGTTTATCTAATACCTCCTGCAATGGCGATTTGCTCTGTCCATGGGGTCGGGAATTTTTAATTTGTCGGTGACTATGACCTCCTTGCCCGTCCTCTTATTGCTCCTTGATCGAGTGGAGTACTCGGGCTTGTCATGGTCATCACGTGAAGGTGAATGATGATGATCCTTCTTCTTCTTTTTGTCCTTGCTAGGATCTTGAGTGTTAAGGTGCATCTGCTCAGCAATGGTGATCATATCACCATAATCGGTTGGCTTGTTCATCACCAGATGGCAAAACAACTCCGAAGGCTTGCATAGGCCATCTTGGTAGTTAGCGATGAAGACATCGCACAAATCACCCCAAGAGTTGATGGAGTTCTCTTGGAGCAAGGCCAGCCAATTGATGTTGGCTGCTGAGAGCATGACGGGGAGGTAGTTGACCATGATGACTTGGTCCCATTCGACTTCACGAAATGGTCATGTGGTACAACCACAGCCACATGGAGGTGTTTGTCTTGGCATCATAAGGCATGATTCCCATCAGACGGAAATTTTGAGGCCACATGATCTGATGAAGGCACCCAGAAAAGGCAGGAAAGCCACCGTAGCAAGATATGTCATATTGTTCACAAGGATAGAGCTCACTAAGTTTGTGTTCACTGCGATGGCAAGAAATGGTGTTGCGCGCATCATGCGTGTCGTTGATGATGTTTCGGGCATCACTCATGTAGGTGCTCCCCTGATGCTTGCTTGTGTGTGATCGCGCTGACTACATATATGGCTGAGAATGAGAGCAACGGTCTGAAGACCGTGGTCGGCGAAGTGGTTGTTGTGGAATAGGGGAGCTACGCTAGCTGGCAAATTCAAAATTTCTGCCCTAAACCCAAGACCCATAAGCGTGCGAGATCATAGATCGTCACCTTCTACCACGAGACACGCTAGTTGCAGCGGAAGAAGATGTTGGAGTAGCGCGTTAAGCCTATCCTCACTTCGTACTTGCTGGTCCTCGCCAATCCGATTAGTGAAGATGATGTAGTTGTTCACGAGAAGAAGTCCACGAGCATCGCTGATGGAGCAATGCCTCCATGATATCCACACGTACAGGGATAGAGTTCCTCCCATGGAAGTGTGCTAGCACCGTATGTGAGAGACGGGAAATCCTTGACCTCAACAATTGAGATCAAGAAAGGGAGGAGAGAGGAGTCTTTCTCATTTGATTTTGTACTTCATTTTGGAACTCCTTGAACTTTTCGAAGGATTCCCACTTATGCCTCATCAAGTAGACATAGCCATATCTACTAAAGTCATCGGTAAAAGTGAAAAAGTACTAAAAACCATTCCTAGCCGTGTGACTCATTGTTCCACACACACCATTACGTACTATGGCCAATAGCTCACTTGCCCTCTCACTCTATACAGTGAAAGGCGTCTTTGTCATTTTGCCAAGTAAGCAAGACTCGCATGTGTCATATGATTCAAAATCAAATGACTTCAAAAGTCCAGCACTCTGGAGCTTTTGCACGCGCTTCTCATTTATCTGACCGAAACGACAATGCCAGACGTAGGTAGGATTCAAATCATTGAGTCATTTTTCTTAGTACTAATGTTATAAACATATGCATCTTCAAGACTCGGAATATATAATTCATTCACCAATGGACAAACACCATAGAGCATGTCATTCGAAAATGTTGAACAACTATTATTCTTTATTACGAATTCAAAACCATCTTCCTCTAAACATGGAGAAGAGATAATGTTTTTGCCTAAGGTGGGAATGAAATAACAATTATTTAACTCTAAAACTAGTCCTGACGGTAGCGATAGTGAATAAACACCAACGACCAACGCTTCAACGTTTTCACCATTCCCAACGCATACATCTAGCTCACCACTTGCACACTTTCTTATTCTACTCAGCCCCTGCAACAATTTGCAAGTATGGATCATCGATTTGGTATCAAATATCCATGGATCATTTGGACGAGTAGCACGATTAATTTCAATAACATTAATACCTGAAGTGGAAGTCACACTTCCCTTCTTGTTGTTAAACCAAGGGTGGTTTCGGTCTGGATGATGAGTGATTGACAAGATGAGCATTTGAGTGGTTGAGGTTGGTTCAGTGCATCGAGGGTTTTGATGTAAAGTGGAGGAGTGTGTGCCGAGGGTTTCGTGGGTGCGTCCCGTTTGTGTCTTGGCTTGTCTTGTATGTGCAGGGGAGGAGATGTTGACCAATTGTTGACGGCAGGTGATCGATGGTCGAGCGGGGAGCTTGATGCCAGAGGATCAGGGAGGCCATGCGAAGTTGGAGAAGATCTCAAGAGTGCACGAAAAGATCGAGCAAGAACGGATGGACGGTTTGCGTGGAGTTGTCTTATGTGTACCAGAGGAGATGCTTTGTCGACTGCCGATGGTGGGTGACCAGGGTGAGATAGGGATTCAAGAGCCAGATGGCCAAGGATACCAGTTGGAATCAAAAAGCGATCTCAAGCGTACGCGTTGAAGACAAAAGATGAGAGGCTTTGTCGGTTTCTGCTGAAAACTCCCAAAACGTTAAATGATTGTTTTTAATTCAATAAATAGGAGTCTAGTGGTAGTTTAAATATTTCAGTTTTGTAGTGTAACCTTTTGGTATAATTTTTAGAGTGGTTCTACTCTGAAAATATATTAAAAGGAGAGTCTAATTGTAATTTTTCTTTTAGGGCTTATAGTTTAATTTTCAGAATGTGCAAATCTGAAAATACGCAAGGGGTTATGTGTAAAATAGTCTTCAAGAAGCTGCCTACTTAAGGGATCTTATCCCCTAAGTTGGCCGAGACTTTTGGGACCTTTTGACAGAATTTAATACACAAAAATGAGAGCAAAACACTGTTTTTGAATGAATTATTATGACGAGCTACACGAGAAAATCAGCAAAGTTTTTGATGTGCTATAGGATGGAGCTCTCTTTCCATCGCAGGTAATTTTTGTTGCTGAGATCGATTTTGTGCAGTGTTTTCTGATGAATCTAGTGCAGAAGTTGATATTGAAGTTTATACATCTTTTGTTGTGCTTGATTTGAATGATTCATTTTCGAAAGTTGCAAATGATTTCTGTGATTTCTTCTTAATTGTTTGGCTGATCAAACTAGGCATCACAGTGCTGAAATATTTTCTGGAATAGAGTTTCAGTTTTTGATATAGCACTCTACATGTTTGATGAAATGTTGCTTTAAGTGTTCATCATGGTCTAGGCTGATCCTTGGGTGTTTTCTTGAGTAATTCCATGGTAGAAGGATGATCAAGTTATTTTAATGAGAATCAAGTCCTCAAAAATTCTAGATATTTGTTTTGAGATTCTTGATTCCATGCAATCTGTGATATCCTCTGTAGAATCTGATCATTTTTGGTTAAATATACATTCTGATGTTTTTGAATCATATGGTGCTGATCATTGAACTCATACATGCTTTAAAAAGAATTCAGAAGGTTTGTGTGTACAGAAATTTTAAAAGCATGTTGTGACTCTTTTGATTCAGATTTGAGTAAATTTAATGAACTTGTGATCCTCAGTATTGATTGTCTCTGAATGTGAAACTGAGGTCTTGTTCAGTTTGTTGAGTATGAGTATGGATCAAATTTTTTGTACCAAGAATCTGAGATTGAGTGTTTGAAAACTTCCCGTTTCAAATCTGGGAAAAATAATAGTGAATGTTGCAGAGGTTTGTTTTATCTGTATTGAGTTTTGTGTTGCATTTTCTGGTGTTTTTCACTACAGAACTCATATGAGAAGTTTATACATATTTTTTTGAGGATGTTCTAAATGTTCCATTTTTGGAATTTTCAACTTGATTCTGCCATTTCTTCATAATTATTATGATGATCAAATGTGATATCACAGTTCAGAGAAGAATCCTGTCTCTAGAAGTATTTGAGTTATTCTTTCCTGGATTCGATTTTTGAGTGAGTTTTCTGGAGTTTTACATTATAGAACATGTCTTGGATGTCCATGTAACTTTTGATCTGAATGATCTCTGTTTTCCATTTTTGAAGTTCTAAAAAGTTTTTGATCACCGCTGCATGTATTTTTCTGTCCAACAAAGTACCTAAATGATTCTGAATACAGTGTTCTGTTTTCAGTCTGGATTCAATCTTTGAGGAAATGTTTGATTTGTTTGGTACTGTTTTTGGATCCATGTTCTTCATAGCCTTTGAAGATCAAGTTTCCAGGGTTCCATTTTGGGAATTAGCAAGAGTTTTTGACCACTACTACATATATTTTTCTATCAAACAAAGTGTTTAACTGATTTTGAAAACTTGAGATTTCAGTTGAATACTGTTCTCTGTTTTCAGTCTTGATTCAATCATTGAGATGATTTTTGATCTGTTTTGGTACTGTTTTTGGACCTGAGTTACAAATAACTTTTGTTGTCCAAGTTTCAAGGATTTCATATATGAAAATTACCAAAGCTTCTGACCACAGCGGTATATATATTTTGCTCTCTTTTTGGGCCTGTGGACATTTTGGCAGAAAGTTCAGACTGAGATTTTTATCTCTTTCCTTCGGTATTTCTCTCGGAATTTGTTTCTGCCGAGAAGCTTTTATGCTGGAGCTTTCAGTTCTGAATTTTGATTATCATTTGAATGTGTGCATGAGCATGTCTGAATTCATATTCTTGAAGTACATGTCCAAAGACCATATAATGAATTTGTAAATTGTATTTGTCAATGCTTTAATCTTTGTCAACAATTCAATCTCCGATTTTTTCCTGTCGGCAAACCATTTGTCGATCTAGTCAGTGTGCTTCGGAGCTTTGGTGTCCGACAGGATAGTTCGGCCGATCAAACTCCGATTTAAGACTGAATTCTAGAATTGAAAAGGTTTGGTTGCTTTGATTGGTTTTGATTGATTTAAATTTGAATCCGATCTTTAGAGGTGCATTTGGTGATCTGAACAGGCCATCACATTCACAGAGATCAAGTGCAAATACGGCCTAGCTAGGGACCGAATCTTTAGCGAGGTAGGGAAATAAAGGTAGCAATCTGTTACGCATATTAGCGGATACTTCACAAGCGAAGTAACCAAACGATAGCAATTAGTTACGTAGATTAACGGGAACTTCATAGGCAAAGTAATGAGGATTACCACTGTTCCATAGTGGCCGTCAGAGGGCTTCCACGCAAACCCATGAAGGTTGCAGAAAAGTTAAGATAATAGTAAAGGTACGGTTCAAAGCTAGGGCTTTGTGTTTGATTTGAGTTGGGGGGGTTAATGAACCGGCCTCACCCCTATATTTATAGGGGCTAGTCTTCTAATCTCTAAGATTAATCTGTTAAGATTCAACCTAATCATGTGTAGGGATAAAATTAGCCAGAATCAGACTCAAACTCTATCTCTAGAATTCAGCCCGAAGTGGGCCTTCGGCCAGGCCCACCGAAGTGTGCTCCTCGGGCCGAAGCTTCAGCGAGGCAGGTCTCCGAAGGCCTTCGGGCCGAAGCTAGCAGGCCTACTGGAAGCTTCCGAAGCCCATAGCTTCAGCCCGATCCAGGACATGTGTATTTTTGGCCCAGATTACCAAAATTGATATTTTGACAATCTTAACCATTTAATGCCATTTTTTGCTATCAACACATATTAATTGTGACATAGCATGGCCCTCTTCACATGGTGATCTCCATCTCCATGGCTCCTGTCATTCAGTGTGTGCTCCTAACCTCCATGAAGAGTACTAGTCTATTTCACATAGCCTATACTAATTACATGGGTTGAAGCACTGCGAAAATGATATGCAAGCCGTAATAAATTTTACATCAGCCTTGGACTGTAAATAACCATGACACACAGGACATATTTAATTTACATTCATCGCATGCATCTCATATATCACATTTATCCAAGGCAATGTTAGTCACATCATTCTATGCAAAACAAAGTTAGGCGAACAATCTAGAGTTGACTGGATTCTAGATTTCTAAAACCCAGATCAACAGGCTCGGAATTTCAAATTCGGGTGGGTCAGAAGTTCCGATTTGTCATCGGAACATCCGATCCGCTGGAACTGCCGATCAATATCAGAATTCCGGACAGCACCAATTGCTCTCTGTATCGAATCATTATTCGATATCGGAATATCCGATAACTATTGAAACTTCTAATCCACCATCGGAACTTCCGATCAATATCGAAACTTCCGATTTGCCGCAGACAAAAACAAATCTAATCTATTTTTCCACCATGTATCTCCATACATGAGGGATCCATTTCGAACATTACGTACATAGGCTCTGATACCACTCTTGGGGATTAGGAGAGCTACGCTAGCTGGTAAATTCAAAATTTCAGCCCTAAGCCCAAGACCCATAAGCGTGCGAGATCATATATCGTCACCTTCTAGCACGAGACATGCTAGGTGCATTGGAAGAAGATGTTGTGTGTCAAGCCTATCCTCACTTCATCCTTGCCGGTCCTCGCCAATCCGATCGGTAAGATGACGTAGTTGTTCACAAGAAGAAGTCCACGAGTGTCACTGTTGGAGCAACGCTTCCACGGTATCCACACGTATAGGATTGGAGTTCCTCCCATGGCAGCTTGCTAGCACCGCATGTGAGAGACGGGAAATCCTTGACCTCAATGATTGAGATCAAGAAAGGGAGGAAAGGAGTCTATGGTGGCAATGTCTAATCTATGCTTATCGCTTGTTCCCAAGACCTCCTCCTCTCTTTATATAGGCATGAGAGTCCCTAGTTGTGCACATCTCGAAACCCACAAATTTGTTTCAAGATCTAATCTATTTGCCCTGGTTGGAATTTCCAATCCTAGATCGGAACTTCTAACAGGGTATTTTAGGTCTCTGATTCAGTACAACATATAAAAAATCCACATTAAGACCCAATAGATCTAATTTACTTTGTCCGCCTCGAAACTTCTGATCCTAAATAAGAACTTCCGATCTAGAATCTCTATTTCAGTTCTAGGAATTATCCGAACTTCTGATACACTATTGTAACTTCCAATCCATTGGTACTTCCGTTGATTTGAGAACATCGAAACTTCTGATACAACATTGAAACTTCCGACTCATTCAGAAAATAGAAAACCGTACCAGGTTAAGTCATGTCGGAACTTTTGATACCTTATAGGAACTTCCTACATGTGCAATATTACCAGAACTTCCGATTCCAAATCAGAATTTCCAATCTGCCCATAATTCTCTTGGGCACAATTCCTTGAATCTCCCACTTGCACAAGAACCAATTCTTAGTAGGTATCTTAATCCATCCCCTTAAGTGTGTGACCCAATAGGTTCATACACAAAAAATTAAGCACATTGATCAATAGAGGTACCTAGCAGCACATATTGACCCCCGAAAGCATACAAAATCAAATTTTCACTGAACCTTGATATACGCATGCACTAGTCCCTTTACCACACTACATCAGTCAAGCTCAAGGTGAGATACATGTTGTCCTTGTTGGGTAGCTTGACATTTCATTCGAACAATGTTCGGGGAGATAATCCCGATGGTAGTTGGGAGCTTAATGAGCAAGAGTACGGTATAGAGGGGAGGCCGCGTCCGGTGAAGGCCCGACGCCCCGCTACGGAGGTGCCAGCGGGTCCCAAGGAGGAGAGTCCTAAGGACCTCCGGAAGCCCCAAAGCAGACAAAAGAGGCCCTCGGGGAGATACCCGGTAGGATGCCGGAGGCAAGCCTCTGAAAGGTGCGAAGGCTCCAGGGCGCGACGGAAGACCAGAAGACGGCCCGATCAAGGTGGTCCGGGGACAAGATCGCGATCGCCTGTGCCGTGTCGGGCGATCGCTGCAATGCCCGACACAATTGATACGTTGTTAGGGCTGCACTTTCTGTCTGTACTGTGTAGTAGTTATTCTTGTTTGTATTACAGACTTGTGCCAGGCAGAGTGACGGTTAAGGGATTTTGGAAGTATTAGACCCCACTTGGCTGGGTCGCTCTATAAATACTCCTATCCCCATGTTGTAATGGACACACGATCCGAGAATACAATCTGAGCTCAACACTTCATTACTCCATTCCCAAAAAACTGTTGGTTCGATCCATCATCCCAAGAGTTGGCACCGTCCGTGGGGATCCTAGTCCGAGAAGCTAGCGTCCTCTACATTCATTCTAGAGAAATGTCGAGTCGGAAGAGCGCGAGCACGGTTCCCCTGCGGAGGTCAGCCCGCACCGCGAGAGTCGAGCCTGCTCCAATCGTCACTCCGGACCGTCCAGCCTTCGCTCCCACCGAAGCGCCGAGCACAGAGCCAAACCAGGCTCTCGGGGGGATGCCGGAGGCTCGGGGTCCTGCTGGTTATGCGGAGCCGGCCTCTATAAACCCCTCAGGGCTCCAGGAGGGGCCTTTCGAGTTGCACCCCCCGTGCATGCCCCCGGTGGTGGCCCTCCGGACTAACTACGTCCGCTCGCAAGACCTGGAAACCACCTCCGAAGGAAGCGGGAGCTAGGCTGATGCCCTGGTAGCTGAGAATGCAAGATTGAAGGCAGAGCTGGCCCAATGGCGCTAGGAGGCGTCGCTCCGCCCCCCGAAGTCCTCCCGGGCGCTGGGGGTTGCGGCCGTAGCCTTGAGCGACGACGAGGACCAAGGGGAGGAGGAGAACGCGTCGTACGACGAGGAGTCTCCCTTACACCCTGACCTGCAGAGGGTGCGGTTTGGCTCCAAATTTTGCGCCGCCAAGCTCCCTAAATACTCCGGGGATTCCGACCCTAGAGAGTTCTCCCGCTCGTACGCTCTAGCAATAGAAGCGTGTGGGGGAGCCATGATACCATGGCCAAATGCTTCCCCTTGGCACTCGAAGGGATTGCCCTCCCGTGATTCTGGTCGCTACGGCTTGGAACCATCCGTTCATGGGACCAGCTGAAGAAGACGTTCTTCAACAATTTCCAAGGGACCTTCGTGGCCCCAATGTTGACCGGGAGCCTCTTTCAGGTGAAGCAGCAGCCCGGGGAGATGCTGCGACAGTACTCTCAGTGCTTCGCGCACACCAAGGCCCAAATCAAGGGACTGTTGGACTCCTCGGTCATTGACGCCGCTCGGGAGGGCGTCACCCACCCAGGTCTCCTTGACAAGCTGCATCGGAAGTCGATATCCTCGGTAGCCCAGCTCATGATGTATTTCGAGGAATACGCGTGGTCCGAGGAAGGTCAGCTACGTCGACAGGCAATGATCGCCCCCATTCGGGCTTCGAGCGCCAATGTGTACGAGGCCTCTCCCGATCTCGACCGTGGGTCCCGCCCCACTCCGGATCTTCGTCACCGGGATTCCCGGCGAGGTCGAAAGCAACTGTGGGGGAAAGTCCTCAGTATCGCCCCGAGGGGCCCCGCCAAGCACCCGCACACTACCGGCGGGGGACGTCCCTCTGGGGCCAGGGTCCCGCCAAGAGCACTTCCCAGAGGGGCAACACTATACTACAGCGTCCACGGTGAGAACCGGAGCCACGTCACCGACTCCTGCCGAACCATCCTTGCCCTCCGGAACGACTACCTCGAGCGAAGCTCCGGCCGCGGCTCCTATGACAAAGGGGCCCCCATCCCCCGCCCCGACAGTGTCTAGAAGCTTTGGGCCTGGCTCTGGAACTTAGCAGGTTCCAAGCACCCAAGCTCGAAGATGGAGCGGACAGAGGGAAGCGGGTGGTTCTTCCCATATCCGAAGGAGGAGCTCTTGGAGCTATGTCCAAGTGTCAGCGAAGGTAATATGTTCGAGAGGTTGGACACATCGACACCTCTAGCTTCTCCACGCTTCCCGAATGGTCCCACGTCCCGATCTCCTTCAACGCTGAGGATGCGTCATATCCTGGTCGATGGCGGAAGTTCTGCTGACATTATCTTTGTGCAGGCTTTCGACCAGCTGTGCCTTTCCCGCAAGCATTTGTTGTCGGCCTCCCGGCCGCTCTAGGGCTTCGCAGGGCCACTGCTTGACGCGCTTGGCCAGATCGGGCTAGAGGTGACCTTCGAGGAATCCCCCCTTTGCCGCAGCGAGGAAATCATCGTCGACGTCGTCGATGCTCCGTACGCCTACAACGCCATTTTCGGAAGGGGGATGCTCAACCGCTTCGGGGCCATCGCCCACCACAACTACTTGTCCCTCAAGATGCTGACTCCGGGAGGGGTGCTGTTGGTTCTAGGAGATCAGGCCACGGCCCGCCGGGTTGAATATGGCCACTCGGCCCTGCTAGAGCCAAGGCAAGTACATAGCGTCCACGGAAGCTCGGGAGAAACGCGGTTGACGGGCGCCAGAGACGCCCCTCTGAAGGGACCTCCGGCCAAGCCACTCCCTGAAGGGTAGATCATCACGAAGATCCTGATCTAGGATGGGAAGGAGTGCCCGATCCGATTCGGAGGTGGACTTGAGCCGAAGGTGTCGGAGCAGCTCAAAGAAGTCGTCCGCAACAACCTGGATATCTTCGCGTGGTCCGACGAAGACATACCGGGCGTCGACCGCTAGATTATCGAGCATTCTCTAGCGGTTGACCCAAAAGCTCGCCCAGTACGCCAGGGACTTCAAAAGCTATCCATCGAACGAGCTGAGCTCGCCAAGACAGAGATTGAGAAGTTGCTCCGGGCAGGGGTCATTCAGGAAGTTAGTCACACCGAGTGGTTGTCAAACCTAGTGTTTTTCTACAAGAAAACATCTGGCAAATGGTGCATGTGTATCGACTTTACTTCTCTGAATAAAGCATGCCCCCGTGACCCCTACCCCATGCCTCGCATCGACCAATTGGTTGATTCTACTGCCGGTTCCGAGCTCCTCAGCTTTCTTGACGCCTATTCCGGGTATCACCAGATTTGGTTGAAGCATGAAGATCAGGTTAAAATGTGCTTCATTACCCCTTCGGGAGTGTTCTGCTATGTTCAGATGCCCTTCGGTCTCCGCAACGCCGGGGCCACCTTCTCGAGATTAATATCTATGGCTCTAGGGCACCAGATCAGCCGCAATGTCGAAGCCTATATGGACGATATCGTCATTAAAAGCACGAACAAGAACTGCCATAGCACAGATATAGCTGAAACATTCGACAGTCTCCGGAAGTGCGGGATCCGCCTCAATCTAGAGAAGTGCGTCTTCGAAGCTCGTGCTGGGAAGCTGCTCGGATATCTGGTCTCCAATCAGGGTATTGAAGCCAGTCCAACGCAAGTCAGCGCACTGCAGAATATGTCTCCCCCTCGGAATTTGAAGCAGGCACAGAAGCTAGCCAGACGCCTTGCCGCTCTAAGTCATTTCTTGGCAAGGTCGGCTGAGAAAAGCATGCCCATTTTCAAGGCATTGCGAGGCTCCAAAGACTTCAAATCGACCCCGGAACGTCATAACTGCTTCGAGAAGATAAAAGAATACCTCGTCGATCTCGTTGCCCTCGTGATACCGCGGGCCAGCGATCCCCTTCTGGTCTACCTCACCGCCTCAAGCAGTTCGGCAAGTGCAGCATTGATTCAAGAAGAAGACACTAGTGGGAAGCTGGTGCAACGCCCCGTATACTTTGTGTCCGAAGCCCTCTCCGGAGCAAAAACTCGGTATTCCGAGCTCGAGAAGGTGGCGTATGCTCTCGTCATGGCATCCCGGAAGCTTCGGCACTACTTTTTGGCCCATGATATAATCATTCTTACTGCCTATCCCCTGGGTGACATGTTCCGAAATAAGTACATGACTGGGCGAAACGGGAAGTGGGCAGTGGAGCTCGCTCCGTTCGAGATCTCCTTTATGGCTCGGACTGCCATTAAGTCTCAAATCCTTGCCGATTTCATCACCGAATGGACGCCAGCAGCTAGTCATGCCAGTGACGAAGTAGTCGAAGGGGTGTGGATCGTTTATTCATATGGTGCCTACCAAGCTTCCAGAGCTGGCGTCGGGGCGGTGATCGTTTCTCCCTCCGGGCAGCAAGCTTTATACTCCGTTCAGTTGAACTTCAGAGCTACAAACTGTAGGACCGAAATTAGCGACTAGAGGGGGGGTGAATAGACGCCTGTTGGCGTAAAAGATTATGCTAATAGGTTTCTGAAGATTAGAAACTAACAAACGAAGTGTTTGCGAAGGAAACTATTCCAAGCCTCCGAAAGGATAATAACTTAGAATAGTTTGAATGTGTGTATTGAATAACTTGTATTCGATCTGTATTACAGGGTTAAACAGGGGGTATTTATAGGCCCAAACATTAAGGAAAAGACCTTTTTAATCCTCTATTAAAACCGACATAGTAGAAACTATTCGGTACCCTTAATAGGGCTAAAATGGTAAAAGACTAATCTAATGAGAAAGAAGATAAGTCTTCCATCTTAGCTGGCAAAGAAGTTCTCGGAAGAGTCCAAGTTCGAAGATATACTCCAAACTAGAGCCCGTCATCATACTTCGAACTTGGCTTGAGGCATCTCCGAAATTATATGTTGGAAGTCTTCGTCTTAATCAGCAGTCTTTATCTCGTCACTACAATAACCCTGAAGATGGAATATTTTCCCCCAACAATGCCTAAAAAAAATTCTTTCGAATCAATGGCCTGCTCCCAACACCCAACGCACCTCAAAAAACTTAGCAGGAAAACGCAAACACACTGTCCAAGCCTAAAAGTATCTAGCCTATAAACGACCGGTGTCCTAGACACAGAAACACAAACACAGTGCTAATAGGAAAATTAACAAAGTATTTAAAACATGGGCAGGTCAAGGTTCACAGAAATAAACCATCACAGCAATCAATTTGAGTGCACGTAAAAAGAGATGTGAGTTTACTGTTCAAAATTTGTCTCCAGTTTGAAACTTGACGAAGCCTGTGTGGTGCGAAGCCTGCAGTTGTCGAAGCCTACTTCGAAGTTAGCAGTATCGAATCCCGTAGTGAATGTGACGAAGCCTGCTTCGAAGTTGTTGTGCGGAGGTACAAACGAGATCTTCGAAGCAAGATAAAATACAGATCGAATACTTCAAAAATGGGATCCACACAACAAAATAGACGCTGGCCAAAAAGTAGCACTTCGCAGCATACTTCGACCTGGAACAAACTCTGAAATTGTTCCCCCTTCGAAGTCAAACACAGAACAACAGCAACTGTGAAGCCTCCCCTTCGAAAGACGTAACTAGCGGAGTCAACTGCGAAGCATGAGCTTGAAAAAAATAAACTACGAAGTCCTTCGAAGTCTGCAACCTAGAACCGAAAAACAAGGCCTACATGCAGATTAGCTTCACATTTGAAGCCCGGAAATCGAAGTATGTAGAGTCGGCCTGGAGTGTAGGCTTCAGACTTATCGAACCAAGAACTGAATGTGGCCGAAGCCTGCGACCACACCTTCGGAAAGAAATACTTCGAACCAAAACAGCTACCAGAGCCTAAGCTTCGAAGTACGTGCACCTTTGAAGAACAGAAAGTGTAAGACCCACGCTCTAGCTCCGAACATTGAACACTCCGAATAAAAATTTTCTTCGGTGAAGAAGAGCTTCACACAGAAAACTGAGACACGCTGCTGCCGAGGCTACTCTTTGCCTTGCAGGGCTACCAAGCTAGCGTCTAGGCTGCTTCAAAATAAAAACATCACAACAGCAAGGAGCACAGCATAGCTATGTGCGTTATCAGCTAGAATCAACAGCATGCACGTCATCCAGCTATTACCGAGACAATCTAGGAATAAATAAACAAGTCTACTACCCGCAAAGCCTAGCTACATCCTACGAAGCTACCCCTGCAAGATGCAGAAAAAGCTAATGAAGACCTATGCACACCCTAAGCCATTTAACAAGAGCCGGTGAAGAATTCATGGAAAACAATACTAAATAATACCACGTCAAGGTTTTGTTCATCGTTTTCCTCCTTGAGATCAAAACAACTAATAAAAATACTGCTAAGCACTGGGAGTCTGAAAGCTTGCACGCCTGGACACAGATCATATCAACAGACTATTGTACAAACAGAAACTCCATGAAGCAATCTCTGATCAAAGAAAAAAATACCAAATAGACACGCAGATCGAGGCGACAGAGTAAATATTTCACAGTGTGACAATTCTAGAATAGAGCAGAGATACCAGAAAGCAACAGCAAACAAACACACGCAAATTGAGATGATCAAAAACCTGAGAGACAAAACGCAGTTTTCAATTTGCTTGTGATGAACAGGAGCTCCATGCGGAAGAACTGATGGCAGCGGAGAGGGACAAAAGCACCAGGGAATGTACACAAAAAGTGACCCAATCTTTTAGTGAGATTAAACTGGATTTCAGAATGGGTAACCCTAACCCTAGGGATTGGGGCCCTATTTATAGGCAGCCCAATAGACTAGGAAAATACCAAAAGACCCTTAGGGTTTTTTACAAACGCTGAAATAAATGGAAAAGACCAAACTGCCCTTAGGATATTTTTACAGACTCGACTGACTGACTGTGGGCCTAAGGACAAAATAGTAACCTCCTATTTACAGATGACTAATCCGGAAGTGGAGCTTTCCTAGCGACTACGGCTTCGCCTCAGAACAGTCCGATCTGAGATCAACGGTTGTCAGTTTTCCGCCCAAACTGACAAAGCGTCCACTGACTTTGCACCAAATACCCGGATTGGGCCGGCCCGATTCCGCAGCTCTCTCAGCCCGACAATCACTCGCCGCCCGTTTACCTGAGTCAATCCTGGTCAACAGCCCAATGGATCCTCTGCTGCTCCTAGCCCATGTACCCGGATTGGGCCAGCCCGACTTCGTGGCCCCTCTGCCCGACAGTCGGTCGCTGCTCGTGGACCTGAGTCACAAGTGGCCCAGGCGCAGCAGGTCTTCTCTCTCCTTCAATCCTCTTTCACTTCCATTGACAATGACTCATCACATCTGGAGCCATGAGGCCCACGCTCTTCAGCATGACTCCTCAATCTCCCCCTTGATGAGTGCATTGTCAACACTTCTCTTCTTTAGCTCTCCAGTACCTGCGAGCACATGTGGTAACACGAAAAGAAAGCACAAGAAAGAGAGAAGAAAATAAAGTAAAAGTTTAACCCTAATGACCAAAAGCTAAACAAAAGCAAGAAAGCGGTCATTATAGTTAACCAAAAAATAAAAAACTCAAGACGAGTGCAATCTCAGATTTATCAACAAGGATACCCAAAGAGTAAGGACAAACGGGACAAAAACTCCCCCTGAAACAAATCCTAGAGAAAGCCAAAACTCCCCCTTAAACTCTTCTCCCAAAATTTCTCCCCCTTGTTGACAATTGGACTCATCAAGCGAGACTAAATGCACTCTAAAGAGACACAGACTCCCCCTGAAATGCAACTCCCCCTCAAAATATGCAATGAATGCAACTAGGGTCCAGGTGGAGTGTAGAAAGCATGATTCTCAGATATGATTGACTACAATTACAACATCTAGTAGGTATAGCAAAAGACATACTGTCTAAGACACATGGCATGTTCAATGCAACCGATGATATCTAATGAAAGCCATTAGCACGCATTTTTCAATTTTCGCAAACAAAAGCATCACCACATTTTCCAGTTGACAAGCAAGGTAAAGCATTAGATACAAAAGCTAACTGATATCTACCAAGATAAGCATTGTCCAAAACAAAGTGCTTCAACAAACTTGTTATCTTTTTTATTTTCAGGCTTTTTCGTTTCCCTTTTTCATTTTTGCCAAGGGTTATTTGCATGTCAAACCTTACGCTGACCGACCAAGTCAAGCCTAGGCCAAAACTGGACCATCAGAAGCTTAAGACATTGGTCTTGGCATACATTACACTGTCCTAGTTCATACCAAAGTGCTATGGTAAACAGTCTAGAACAATGCAAATGCGACAAAGCAAACCCACTTGGATCTTTTCAACTCAAGCATAAAAAGGCATGGAATTTTCATTCATTTTTGATTTTTATCATTTTTATAGCACATTTTCCATGTTAAAGCATATAGATGTCCAAGTTGCATATCTGCATCTAAGTGATGAACGAGCTACAAGGCATGTAACAGATAGCAAAAGCATTCAGCCTACACATGCTAGTTAGAAGAAGCAATGGTGATCATTTTTCAATTTTAAATCATAAAAGCCATGCATATGATAGATATCAAACATATCTTGTGAACTAAAGCAAAGCATGATCATCGACAAGTAATCAAAAGCATGTACCAGCTAGACTAAGTAAAGCAGATCAATCATATAACAGAAGCAAGCTCAAAAGTGTGATATGTGAGTATGTATGGTATGAACACACACAAAAGTCTTAAGAAATGAGTAAAGAAGAAAGAAAATTGATGCAAAATATCCTAGAAAGGATACACAACACTCAAATCCCCTCGTAAATGCTCAAAAGTAGACTGATCTAGGGGTTTAGTGAAAATGTCAGCCAACTGATGATGAGTATCAACATGAACAACATCAATGGCACCTTTCTCATATTGATCCCTCAGAAAATGAAAGCGCACATCAATGTGTTTGGTTTTTGAATGGAGACAAGGGTTTTTCCCTACACTCATTGCACTGGTACTGTCGCAAAATAGAGGAACTCTGGTAGGAAAGAACAACCCAAAATATCGTAATGTGGAAATCATCAAAACCAACTGTGAGCAGCAGCTAGCAGCAGCTACATACTCAGCCTCATTGGTCGAAAGAGCAACTCCAGATTGCTTTCGAGAAGACCAAGAAACAAGAGATGAACCAAGAAACTGGCAAGTACCGGAAGTCGACTTGCGATCCAACCGACACCAACAAAAGTCAGCGTCCGAAAAGCCACATAAATCAAGAGATGATGATGCGGGGTAATAAAGACCAAGATCGGGCGCATAGGTGAGATACCTGAAAATGCGCTTGACAGCCTACCGATGAGATGCGTGTAGTGAAGACTGAAAGCGCGCACAGAGTCCTACGACAAACTGTATGTCTGGCCTCATCACCATCAAGTATAGCAGCGAACCGATCATCCCTCGAAACTCTCTCTCATTGACCTTGACGCCGCTTTCATCCTTGTCCAGGCCCCCAGATGTTCCCATTGGGGTCATCTGAGGCTTCAGCTCTCCACCAAAGTCAAATTTCTTCAACATGTCCTGAGTATACTTACCATGGTGGATGAAAGTGCCATCCTTGGTCTGCTTGATCTCGAGTCCTAGGAAATACTTGAGCTCACCCATGAGGCTCATCTCAAACTCACTGTGCATCTGCTTAGAAAACTTGGACACAAGAGCATCAGTAGTACCGCCAAAGATAATATCGTCCACGTAAATCTGAGCGACTAAGAAATCTGAAGCATCTCGGAGCAAGAAAAGAGTTTTATCCACTGAACCCATCACACAGCCCTTCCCCAACAAAAACTTCTTTAACCAGTCATACCAAGCCCTGGGGCTTTCTTCAGACCGTATAAAGCTTTCTGTAGCTTAAAAACATGTCGAGGAAACTTGGGGTTTTCAAAACCGGGGGGCTGCTTAACATAAACCTCCTCCTCTATGTACCCATTCAGAAAAGCACTCTTGACATCCATTTGAAAAATCTTAAAACCCTTCGAAGCGTCAAAAGCTAAAAAGAATGCGAATGGACTCAAGACGGGCAACAGGGGCGAAAGTTTCTTCAAAGTCAATACCCTCTTTCTAGCAAAAACCCTGGGCAACTAGTCGAGCTTTGTTGTACACCACAACCCCATCTTCACCTTGCTTGTTTTTGAACACCCACTTGGTGCCTATGGGGTTGCATCCCGGTGGCAGCTCAACCAGTGTCCAAACCCGATTGCGAACAAAATTCTCAAGCTCTTCTTGCATAGCATTAATCCAGTTCGAATCAGAAAGAGCATGAGAAACATCTCTGAGCTCAAAAGATGCAATAAAAGCAGATTCAACAAACACAGCAAGAGAGTCAACTGAAGATCGCAAAGTCCTCTCAAACAAATCACCGATAATGAGCTCTAAGGAGTGATCACGCTGAACTGCTTGGGATCCCTGATGACCTGAAGTCACCTCATCAGAGTCAGCAGCTGGCACCTCTGGACTCGACTGAGGGGGCTCGATCGAAGTGGAAGAAGGGATCAGAGGTCCGCCCTCGTCCTCAGTCGAAGTCTCAGAAGGTGTGGGTTCTGAAGGTTGGGCAGAAGGCCCACCCTCATCAGCAGCTGGAGTGTCATCATCTTCTTCTAAGATGGACTCTCCGAGCTCACCATCTCCAGATAGCTCAAAAGAAGGAGTCAAAGAAAGCAAGGACTCATCAAAAGAAAACCTCGCAAGTCTCAACAAGCTGCTGGGAGTCGAGGTTCCAAACACGAAAGCCTCGAGAATGCAAAGCATACCAAGAAAAGCTCCATCCCAGCAACGAGACTCAAACTTGTCCAAATGCACTCCCTTCTTGAGCACAAAGCACTTGCAGCCAAACTCTCGCAAGTGGCTCACTTTGGGCTGTCTGTCAAACCACAACTCATATGAAGTCTTACCTAGGTAAGCTCTAAGAAAAATGCGGTTGGCCAGATTGCAAGTCGTGTTCATGGCTTCAGCCAAAAAACGCCTAGGAGTCTTGTGCTCATCGAGCATCGTCATGGCCATCTCGACTAGCGTGCGGTTCTTTCGTTCGACAACGTCGTTCTGTGGGGGAGTGTAAGGAGTAGAAAACTGATGGTCAAGACCCTAATCACTACAGAAACTGACGAACTGAGAGTTCTTAAACTCAAAGCCGTTGTCAGAGCGAATCGCTCGCATCCGACCATTGTTCTCATTCTTTAGTTTCAAAATCAGATCATGAACAAAATGAAAAGTCCCATGCTTAGACTCTAAAAAGAAAACCCACGAGAATCGAGAAAAATCGTCAACAATCACAAGCGCATACCACTTCCCACCGATTGAGCGCACCTGAGCTGGACCAACAGTGTCTATGTGTCACAACTCTCCTGGGTACAAAGTCATCACCTGAGTCACAGGTGAGTGAGAAGCGGCAACCATTTTCCCGTGATGACGGAGATGGCAAACTAGATCCTTCTCCATCTTAAGCTTGGGCAATCCTCGGATAAGGTCCATAGAGCTCAACCTGACAAGCAGATCGAAACTCAAATTTCCCAACCTCCTATGCCACTTCTAGAGCTCAGAGGAGGATCCATCAATCAAACATTGAGAAGGGCCAAAAGAACTAGAGAAATCAATCAGAAAAAACCTTACAAAAAGGTAAGATCTGGCAAATCAAAGACCCTCTAGAATCAACTACAGAAGAACTGCCCTTCTTAAAACGGACCTCCAAACCATTCTCAAGAAGTTGCGAAACAGAAATCAAATTGAAGTTCAAATTCCCAACCAAAGCAACGTTCTTCAAAGAGAAATGGTTAGAGATGCGAATTGAGCCAATGTCGTGTACCTTCCCTTGACCACTGTTCCCGAAGGTGATGTATTCCTTGGAGCTCAGGGGAGAGAGACTGGAGAACCATCTACGATGTCCCGTCATTTGGCGAGAGCATCCTGAATCCATGATCCAAACGTCCTCCAGTCCCCGATCCTGCACAATCAGTGGTTGTAAGGGGGAGAAAATGGTCCGGCACCAGGTTTAGCAAAAGAACTAAACTAGTGTCGAGCCATGTGCTCAAAAGACGGAAGGCAGAAATTGTCATAAGAGTTTGGACCAAAACGCGGCTCAAAGGGCGGTCCATGGTTCTGCCTAAAACCTTGGCCACGAGGTCCAGGACCGTAACCAAAATGGCCTAGATCTCTGCTGGAATGAACACCACCATCCGGAGCACGGGCATGAAAGTCGTCTCCTCTACCACCACCTACATGACACGGCCTGGCCTCCATCCTCTCCCCGCGTCGAGGAACACTCAGTCTACCACCCTGCTGGTAGAACTGCTCCTGGCAAACACGAGCTCTCTCTGCTCTCTCAACCCGCTTCCTCCTGAAGCAAAACTCTGCAAGATGCTCGTTTCTCTGACAAAACTCACAATGGTAAGTAGGCTTCTTGGGATGTGATTGAGGCTTGGGGTTCTTGGGATTAGTGGTGTTTGGTGTAGTCTTCTTGGTGTGAGAGGGTCCAGGAAGAGAGTCTAGAGAAGTGTGGAGGTGTTTGGGCTTTGGAACCCAGATGGGCTTCTTGGGTGGAGCTTTGGGCTGTTCTTGGAACACTCCATCCTTGGGCTGACTAGCTTGGAATGACTCAGTGGAGTGAGTCTTGGGGTATCTCTGTTCAGGAGTCATTTTACTCCACTCCACTGCCCGACTAATAGCACTCTCAAAGTCAGCCTTGGTGTAGGTGTAGCCTACCCCAAACCCATCCTGCCTCTTAAACTACTGGATCATCATGCCGAGCTGTGGCTCTCTGGCACTCACCCAACTCAAGATTGAACGGAGGTAAAAGTTTTCATTCTGGACATCAGCTAGCTCCTCTCTCAAGGAAGCTAGTACCTCCACCTGAGACAAACAGGTCTCACACCTCTATCTACTTGGACAGACTTCTCTACTTTAAGCTTGATCAACTCCATTCTAAGAGACAAGCAGTTCTCACAGACAGTGGGTGGAACTGACATTGTCTCAAGCTCTAGCCTAGTCTGCCCCAGCTCAGTTCTAACTCTCTCCAACTCGCTCAATTGCTCATCACCCTTGGCTTTCAGCTCAGCTAGACTAGCTAGATGGGATGGGCAATCAGCACAGGGCACGACGATAGTGGCGTGAGCATCTTTCAGCTCCAGCTGAGCACTCTCAAGCTCAGTGGCCAAAGCGTCCCTCTCATCAACCCTTTCTGTGTACCTGGACTTCAGAGTCGACAGGTCACACAGAAGCACCTCACACTTTGGGCACTCACTGCTATCACCCAAGCAAGGGGAAGAAGATAGACTCTCAATTCTTCCGTTGGCCACGGCAAGCTCACTCTCTAGTTCATCTATCCTCTTCTTAGCCCCTCTAAGCAGTTTTTCCCGATATTTTAACTCCCGACGATTGCTTTCAAGTAAATCAATGATTTCTCGTTCATAAGATGATACCTTTTCATTGTCGTCATCATCGGAGTCATCGGAGGAGCCCTTTTCTTCCTTATTGAGGAGCCATGCTGAATAGCGTGGGCCTCATGGCTCCAGATGTGATGAGTCATTGTCAACGATAGTCAAAGAGGACTGAAAAGAGAGAAAGGAGATCTACTGTTTCATGGGCCGCGTGTGACTCAGGTACACGGGCAGCGAGCGACTGTCGGGTAGAGGGGCCACGAAGTCGGGCTGGCCCAATCCGGGTACATGGGCTAGGAGCAGCAGAGGACCCACTAGGCTGTTGACCAGGATTGACTCAGGTACACGGGCGGTGAGCGATTGCCGGGCTGAGAGAGCTGCGGAGTCGGGCCGGCCCAATCCAGGTACCTGGTGCAAAGTCGGTGGAGGCTTTGTCAGTTTCGGCGTAAAACTGACGACCGCTGATCTCACATCGGACTATCCAGAAGAGAAGCCGTAGTCGCTACGAAAGCTTAGCTTCCGGATAAGTCATCTGTAAATAGGAGTTTACTATTTTGTCCCTAGGCCAACAGTTAGTCAGTCGAGTCTGTAAAATATCCTAAGGGCAGGTTGGTCTTTTCCATTTATTTCAGCGTATGTAAGAAATCCTAGGGGTATTTCTGCATTTTCCCCATTTATTGGGCTGCCTATAAATAGGCCCCAATCCCTAGGGTTAGGGTTAACAGACTTCGTTAATTTGTTTTTAAGGTTTATTCCTGCAGCGAAGCCTGTTTAATTTTTACTATAGTTTCAGCTTCTTGTCAGAGTTCACGTATAGGGTTCGGTCTGGTTGTTTCCTGCAGACATCAATCAGATTTCGTTTCTACCTTTTCTGCCGAAGATACTTCGTAGCTGTGGGTTTCGGAGTTGTGTCTCTTTTGGTAGACTCTGGTTTTTTTCTTTGGGCTTCGACAAATTCGAAGTACTCTTCAACAACTGTTGTTTGCTCATGTCCGAAGGTTTGGTCAGCCTTTTGCTCTGGGTTCGAAGTCTGTGTGACTTTTTGCTTGGTCTTCGGAGTTGAACAAGCTTCGCTGTTGTTCAGCTTCGAACATTCATTACTGTTTTCGGAGGCTGTGTATTGGACTGCATCTCTCTCTCGCAAAAGCTTCGGAGCTTATAGCTCTTCTTTGAGAAATCAATCTTCGAACCAAAGTCTAGCTTTTCGGAGTCTATTTTTAGCCTTGGTTTGGTAATTTGCGAAGAAGACTTCAGAAGCTACCTTCGACATTGTACGCTTCGATCGACAACCTTCGACAATATACATACTTCGACACGACATCTTCGAAGCCAACTTCGACATCTGTAGGCTTCGGCACTGCAGGCTTCGACACTGCAGGCTCCAACACAGCGGGCTTCGTCAAGTACCTTACTGGAGACAACTTTGAACAGTAACATCTCAATCGATTGTTGTGATTTATTTCAGTGAAGTTTTGATCTGTCATGATTTGAATGCTTTAATTATTCTGCCTATTAGCACTGTGTTGGTGTTTCTTTGTTTATAACACCGGTCGTTTCTAGGCTAGATACTTTTAGGCTTTGGCGATCTGTTCACGTTTTACTGCTTAGACTTTTGAGGAGCATTGGGTGTTGGGAGCAGGCCATTGATTCGAAAGAATTTTTAAGGCGCCCATTCACCCCCCCCCCCTCTGTTCGCTACTTTCGGTCCTACAATTGGTATCAGAGCTTGGTTAGGGTTTTTCCATACCTTAACCAGTTCTAAACCCCAGTAGTGATCATGACTTCTCCTGGCAAGGTCCCGTCCTTGGAAGCTTATGGCTACAATTATTGGAAGACTCGCATGCGAGCCTATCTGATGAGCCAAAGCTCGGACATCTGGGACATCTGTATTCACGCTACTTTCACAGTGTTTCCTGTTGATGAGCGTGATTCTCCGGATATCATTGCCCAACATCAGAACAACAACAAAGCGGTGAATATTCTGTTTTTTGGTTTAGGTCCCACTGAATTTGAGCGTGTTAGCCATCTCTCCACTGCGAGAGAAATCTGGACTACCCTCCAGGCACACCGTGAGGGGACAGCCCAGGTCAAGGCTCGACTCTATCAGACCTACCGGCGTGAATATGAGAATTTCACACAGAAGCCGGGTGAATCTGTTGAAGCCTTGTTTGGTCGCTTTCAGTCGATCATCAACAAGCTTCGGGACAACAAGGGTGAGGGTGTTCAGTTATTCTCAGATCACGAGCAGGCCCTCAAGGTTCTCCATACCTTGGACCGAAAGATCTGGGAGATCAAGGTATCCTCTATCATTGAGAGCACATCTTATGAAACCTTGACCATTTCTGAGTTGTTTAGCAAGCTGAAGGCCACCGAGGTTGATACCCAGTTGAGATCAAATCTCACTGGCTCTGGATCAAAGTCTCTGGCCCTTGCTACACCTTCTGTTGATCCCTCTTCTGTGAGCTGTGCTGGGTTCTCTTTGATGTCTATCACTGAGGACCAGCTTGAGTCTTTGGGAGATGATGATTTGTGTCTGTTTAACAACCGGGTGCGTCGTGTTTATGACAAAAGGATGTTTAAAAGACACGGCACAAAGACCGGATGCTTTGAGTGTGGTGATCCAGGACACTTCATCGCCAACTGCCCCAAGCGCAATGGCCACAAGAAGGGCACCGGTGGTGGCTTCCACGACTCCGGCAAGCACGACAGCTCCTCCTTCAACAAGGGCAAGCCAAAGAATAGATTCTTCAGAAAGGCCCTGATGGACTACCGGCGAGAGAACAAGAAGCGCGACAAGGCCTTCTTCGCTGAGATGGAGAAGAGCTACTCCAAGTGGTCCATGTCTTCTTTCTCTTCATTGAGCTCAAGCGATGAGGAGATCATCATCGAGAAGGGGAAGGACAAGGACGATCCAGCGGGCCTTTGCTTCATGGCTTTCGGGGACAGACCGAAGAGCCGCTCACATCAGCGCCGAAGATCCCGCAAGAGTTTCTGCTCAATGGCTCTTGGGGATAAGGAAGAAAAGAGCTCCTCCGATGACTCCGACGACGACAACAAGGTATCATCCTATGAACGCGAAATTGTTGATTTACTTGAGAGCAATCGTCAGGAGTTGAAATATCGGGAAAAACTGCTTAGGGGTCCCAAGAAGAGGATAGATGAGTTAGAATGTTAGCTTGCCGTGGCCAACGGCAGAATTGAGAGTCTATCTTCTTCCCCCTGCTTGGGTGATAGCAGTGAGTGCTCGAAATGTGAGATGCTTCTGTGTGACTTGTCGACTCTAAAGTCCAAGTACACAGAAAGGGTTCATGAGAGGGACGCTTTTTGCCACTGAGCTTGAAAGCGCTCAGCTGGAGCTAAAATATGCTCAAGCTACTGTCTTCGCACCCTGTGCTAATTGCCCATCTCATCTTGCTAGTTTAGCTGAGCTGAAAGCCAAGGGCGATGAGCATCTGGGTGATTTGGAGAGAATGAGAGCTGAGCTGGCGCAGACTAGGCTAGAGCTTGAGACATTGTCAGTTCCACCCACTGTCTGTGAGAACTGTCTGTCTCTTAGAATGGAGTTGATTAAGCTGAAAGCCGAGAAGTCTGTCCAGATAGATAGCGAGTGTGAGACCTGCTTGTCTCAGGAGGAGGTTCTAGCTGCCTTGAGAGAGGAGCTAGCTGATTCTCAGAATGAGAACTTTTACCTCCGTTCTATCCTGAGTTGGATCAGTGCCAGAGAGCCTCAGCTCGGCATGATGATCCAGCAATTCAAGAGGTAGGATGGGTTTGGGGTAGGTTACACCTACACCAAGGCTGACTTTGAGAGTGCCATTAGCCGGGCAGTGGAGTGGAGTAAAATGACTCTAGAGCAGAAGTATCCCAAGACTCACTCCACTGAGTCTTCCCAGGCTTGTCAGCCCAAGGATGGAGTGATCCAAGAACCACCCAAAGCTCCACCCAAGAAGCCTATCTGGGTTCCAAAGCCCAAACACCTCCACACTTCTCTTGACTCTCTTCCTGGACCCTCTCAACCCAAGAAGCCGACACCAAACACCACTAAGCCCAAGAACACCAAGCCTCGACCACATCCCAAGAAGGCCACCTACCATTGCGAGTATTGTCAGAGAGATGGGCATCTTGCGGAGTTTTGCTTCAGGAGGAAGCGGGTTGAGAGAGCAGAGAGAGCTCGTGGTGGTCAGGAGAAGTTCTACCAGCAGGGTGGTAGACTGCGTGTTCCTCGACACGGGGAGAGGCTGGAGGCCAGGCCGCGTCATGTAGGTGGTGGTAGAGGAGACGGCTTTCTTGCCCGTACTCCAGTTGGTGGTGTTCGTTCCGGTAGAGCTCTAGGCCATTTTGGCTACGGTCCTAGAACTCGTGGCCGAGGTTTTAGGCAGAACCAAGGACCGCGCTTTGAGCCGCATTTTGGTCCAAACTTTTCTGATGATTTCTGCTTTCCGTCTTTTGAGCAGATGGCTCGACACTGGTTTAGCTCTTTTGCTAAACCTGGTGCCGGACCATTTGCTCCCACATACAGCCACTGATTGTGCAGGATCGGGGACTGGAGGACGTTTGGATCATGGACTCAGGGTGTTCTCGCCACATGACGGGACATCGCAGATGGTTCTCCAGTCTCACTCCCCCGAGCTCCAATGAGTACATCACCTTCGGGAACAGTGGTCAAGGGAAAGTAAGTGGCATTGGCTCAATTCGCATTTCAGACCATTTTTCTTTGAAGAACATTGCTTTAGTTGGAAACTTGAACTTCAATTTGATTTCTGTTTCGCAACTTCTTGAGGATGGTTTGGAGGTGCGTTTTAAGAAGGGCAATTCTTCTTTGTTTGATTCTAGAGGGTCTTTGATTTGCCAAATCTTACCTTTCGGTAAAGTTTTTCGAATTGACTTCTCTAGATCTTTTGGCCCTTCTCGCTGTTTGATTGCTGGATCTTCTTCCGAGCTCTGGAAGTGGCATAGGAGGTTAGGTCATTTGAGTTTTGATCTGCTAGTCAGGTTAAGCTCTATGGACCTCGTCCGAGGATTGCCCAAGCTTAAAATGGAGAAAGATCTAGTTTGCCATCCTTGTCGTCATGGGAAAATGGTTGCCGCTTCTCACTCACCTGTGACTCAGGTGATGACTTCGTATCCGGGCGAGCTATTACACATGGACACTGTCGGTCCAGCTCGGGTACGCTTAGTCGGTGGGAAATGGTACGCACTTGTGATTGTTGACGATTTTTCTCGATTCTCGTGGGTTTTCTTTTTGGAGTCTAAGGATGAGACTTTTCATTTTGTTCATGACCTGATTTTGAAGCTGAAGAATGAGAACAATGGTCGGATGCGAGCAATTCGCTTCGACAATGGCTCTGAGTTCAAGAACTCTCAGTTCGTCAGTTTCTGTAGTGATCAGGGTCTTGACCATCAGTTTTCTGCTCCTTACACTCCCCCACAGAACGGCGTTGTGGAACGAAAGAACCGCACGCTAGTCGAGATGGCCAGGACGATGCTCGATTAGCACAGGACTCCTAGGCGCTTTTGGGCTGAAGCCATGAACACGGCTTGCTATCTGGCCAACCGCATTTTTCTTAGAGCTTACCTAGGTAAGACCTCATATGAGTTGCGGTTTGGCAGATAGCCCAAGGTGAGCCACTTGCGAGCGTTCGGCTGCAAGTGCTTTGTGCTTAAGAAGGGAGGGCATTTGGACAAGTTTGAGTCTCGTTGCTGGGACAGCGTTTTTCTTGGTTATGCATTGCATTCTCGAGGTTTCCGTGTTTGGAACCTCGAATCCCAGCAGCTTGTCGAGACTTGCGAGGTTTCTTTTGATGAGTCTTTGCCTTCTTTAACTCCTTCTTTTGAGCTTTCTGGTGATGGTGAGCTCGGAGAGTCTATCTTCGAGGAAGATGAGGATACTCCAGCTGCTGATTAGGGTGGGCCTTCTGCACCTCCTGCAGAGCCCACACCTTCTGAGACTTCGACTGAGGACGAGGGCGGACCTCTGATCACTTCTTCCACTTCGATCGAGCCCCCTCAGTTGAGTCCAGAGGTGCCAGCTGCTGACTTCGGTGAGGTGACTTCAGATCACCAGGGATCCCGAGCAGTTCAGCGTGATCACCCCTCAGAGCTCATCATCGGTGATGTGTCTACAAGAACTTTGCGTTCGTCTGTTGACTCTTTTCTATTATAGAAATATTATCCTTTGGTTTCCCTAGGATATCTCACGAAGAAGCACTTATCAGATTTAGGAATGATCTTGTCAGATGTAAAATGCTAGACATACGCCTCACAACCCCAAATCTTTAGAAAATACAAACTGGAACTCTATTCAATATGGAAGAACCAGTTTCTTGAGCGATTCCCCAAATGGATAATGGAAGATCAGCATGGCTCATCATCGACCGAACCATGTCAAAAAAAGTGTGGTTCCTCTGCTCGGACACCCCATTCCACTGAGGCGTGTGGGTGGAGTCAACTGTGGAACAATTCCACACTACTATGGATGATCACTAAACTCATGGCTCAAATATTCACCTCAATGATCAGATAGTAGAAATTTAATTGTCTTGCCCATATGATTTTGTACCTCATTTTGGAACTCCTTGAACTTTTCAAAGGATTCCGACTTATGCCTCATTATGTAGACATAACCATATGTATTCAAGTCATCGGTAAATGTGATAAAGTACAAAAAACCACCTCTAGTGGTATGACTGATTAGTCATCATACATCAGTATGTACTATGTCCAAGGGCTCATTCACCCTCTCACTGTCACCAGTGAAAGGCGCCTTTGTCATTTTGCCAAGTACGAAAGACTCGCATGTGTCATATGATTAAAAATCAAATGACTCCAAAAGTCCATATCTATTGAGCTTCTGAATGCGCTTCTCATTTATATGACCCAAACGACAATGCCAGACATAGGTAGGATTCAAATCAGTGAGTAATTGTTTCTTTGTACTAATGTTATAAATGACTGCATCTTCAACACTCATAATAAATAATCCATTCACCAATGGACAAACACCATAGAACATACCATTCAAAAATATTGAACAATATTTGTTCTTTATTACGAATTCAAAACCGTCTTCTTCTAAACATGAAGAAGAGATAATGTTTCTTCCTAAGTTTGGAATGAAATAACAATTATTCAACTCCAAAACTAATGCTGAAGGTAGCAACAGTGAATAAACTCTGATGGGCAACGCTGCAACATTTCTGACACGGACATCTAGTTCACCACTAGCACACTTTCTTGACCTAGTCAGCACCAACAATGATTTACAAGTATGAATTATCAAACCATTATCAAATACTCATAAATCATTTGAACGAGTAGCAAGATTAATTTCTATAACATTTATACCTGAAGCGGAAGTCACACTTCCCTTCTTGTTCTTATGCTCTTCTAGATACACGTTGCAGTTGCACTTCTGAGAAACCAAGGGTGGTTTCGGTCTGGATGATGAGTGATTGACAAGGATTAGTGTCTGAGCGGTTGAGTGGTTGTGAGTGTAGGACCGAAAGTAGCGACCAGAGGGGGGGTGAATGGGCGCCTAAAAAATTCTTTCGAATCAATGGCCTGCTCCCAATACCCAACGCACCTCGACAGACTTAGCAAGGAAAAGTAAACAGATCAACAGGACCTAAAATGATCTAGCCTAAAAACGACCGGTGTCCTAATCGAAAAGACACCAACACAGTGCTTAAAGGCAGATTCAACAGATTAATTAACTCACAGGCATTTAATCAAACCAACACATATGAAGAAGGTAAAACATGATGTTCTAACCGAAATGAAACAGTGCTCAGATTAAAACACCATAATCAATATCATCTATCAAAACAGCAGATGAAACAACAGATATAATGACAGCACAAAGATTAAATCAACAGATAAAATATATTCATGAAAAATACTTTTTAACAGTATGCCATCACATGTAATAGGAGGTTACGGGAAGTATTGAAATAATAATGATCGTACATGAAACATGGCAACACATGGGTCTTTAATTAGCACGCAAATCGAGAAATACAATTAGTACTAATCATGAGCATCTGGCGTGACGTAACACAAGGCAAAACAGGAAAATTTCATACACACGCAAAACGAGAAACACACTCACTGATGTATGGCTGTCTCCAGTTCCAGATTCTTCCACTGAATGGCTTCCTCGCTCACATGTCACGCCTTCCTGCTTCCGCTCGAAGCTTCTCTATTTGCGTGCTCGATTTTCTCAAGCGCCCACACATAGCCTGACGCCGTCCTCGCTCCAAGTGCTAACACAGCACGCGTGTACAGCCACGCGCCGGCGGTGGTGTGCTTCGACACAAAAAGCCGGCAGAAAACAATCGAAGACAAAAATATTCGGCGGCGAACACGAAGTGGCTAAACGCAGCGAAACAAACTTCAGTATGCCGGGGATGCTCCGTGCGCAAAGATCAAGCGCTAAACTCGAGAAAACATGGTGACCAGCGATCAATAATAGCAAAATCGCAATATCAATCAGAGGAACTCGCCGGCGGCAGAACAAGAGGAGGAAAGATAAAAAGTGATCCAGATCTTTGAGAATTGGTAAAGTGTGTTTTTAAAAAGGATGCCCTAACCCTAGGATATTGGGGCCTATTTATAGGCAGCCCATAAAATGGAGAAATGCAGAAATACCCCTAGGGTTTTTTACAGACGCTAAATAAAAATGGAAAAGACCGAAATGCCCTTAGGGTTTTTTACAGACTCGACTGACAGACTGTGGGCCTAAAGGCAAAATAGTAAAAACCTAAATAAAGGTAACTTGTCCTGATGCGGAGCTTTCGTAGCAGCTACGGCTTCGCCTCAGGACGGTCAGATCCGAAATCAACGGTCGTCAGTTTTGCGCCGAAACTGACAAAGTGTCCACCGTCTTCGCATCGGGTACCCGGATTGGGCCGGCCCGATTCCGCGGCTCCCTCAGCCCGGCAATCGCTCGCCGCCCGTGTACCTGAGTCAATCCCGGTCAACAGTCCAGTGGATCCTCTACTGCTCCTAGCCCATGTACCCGGATTGGGCCAGCCCGACTTCGCGGCCTCCTCTGCCCGACAGTCGCTCGCTGCCCGTGTACCTGAGTCACACGCGGCCCAGACGCAGCAGATCATCTCTCTCTTTTCAGTCCTCTTTGACTATCGTTGACAATGACTCATCACATCTGGAGCCATGAGGCCCACACTATTCAGCATGGCTCCTCAATCTCCCCCTTGATGAGTGCATTGTCAAAACTTCTCTTAATCTGCTCTTCAGTACCTGCAAGCAACTGTGGAAACACGAAAACAAAACACAAGAAAACAAAGAAGAAGAAGAAAATAAAGTAAAAGCTCGAAAACGAGTGCAATCTCAGAAACATCAACAAGGATATCAAAAGAGTAAGGACAAACGGGACAAAAACTCCCCCTGAAACAAATCCCAGAGAAAGCCAAAACTCCCCCTTAAACTCTTATACCAAAATTTCTCCCCCTTGTTGACAAGTGGACTCATCAAGCACTCGAAAAACGACACTGACTCCCCCTGAAATGCAACTCCCCCTCAAAATATGCAATGAATGCAACTGGGGTGCAGGTGGAGTGAAGAAAGCATGCTTCTCAGATATGATTGACTGCAATTACGACATCTAACAAGTATAGCAAAAGACATACTGTCTAAGACACATGGCATGATCAGTGCAACAGATGATATCTAAAGAAAGTCATGAGCACGCATTTTTTTTTATAGTTTTTGCAAACAAAAAGGCATCACCACATTTTCCAGTTAACAAGCAAGGTAAGACATGAGATGCAGAAGCTAACTGATATTTACCAAGATAAGCATTGTCCAAAACAAAGTGCTTCAGCAAACTTGTTGTCTTTTTAATTTTCAGGCTTTTTCATTGTCCTTTTTCATTGTTGCCAAGGGTTATTTGCATGTCAAACCTTATGCTAACCAACCAAGTCAAGCCTAGGCCAGAACTGGACCATCAGAAGCTTAAGACATTGGTCTTGGCATACACTACACTGTCCTAGTTCATACCAAAGTGCTATGGCAAGCAGTCCAGAACAATGCAATGCGACAAGGCAAACCCACTTGGATCTTTTCAACTTAAGCATAAAAAGGCATGGAATTTTCATTCATTTTTGATTTTTATCATTTTTATAGCACATTTTCCATGTTAAAGCATAAAGATGTCCAAGTTGCATATCTGCATCTATGTGATGAACTAGCTACAAGGCATGTAACAGATAGCAAAAAGCACTCAGCCTACACATGCTAGTTACCAGAAGCAATGGTGATCATTTTTCAAGTTTAAAATGTAAAAGCCATGCATATGACAGATATCAGACATATCAAATGAACTGAAACAAAGCATGATCATCGACAAGTAATCAAAAGCATGTACCAGCTAGAATAAGTAAAGCAGTTTAATCATATAACAGAAGCAGGCTCAAAAGTGTGATATGTGAATATGTATGATATGAACACACACAAAAAGACTCAAGAAAAGAGTAAAGAAGAAATAAAACGGACGCAAAATATCCTAGAAAGGATACACAACACCCAAATCCCCTCGTAAACGCTCAAAAGTAGACTGATCTAGGGGTTTGGTGAAAATGTCAGCCAACTGATGATGGGTATCAACATGAACAAGGTCAATGACACCTTTCTCATATTGATCCCGCAAAAAGTGAAAGCGCACATCAATGTGTTTGGTTTTTGAATGGAGACATGGGTTTTTCCCTACACTAATTGCACTGGTGCTGTCGCAAAACAAAGGAACTCTGGTAGGAAAGAACAACCCAAAATCTCGCAGAGTGGAAATCATCCAAACCAACTGTGAGCAGCAGCTAGCAGCAGCTACATACTCAACCTCTGTGGTCGAAAGAGCAACTCCAGATTGCTTTCGAGAAGACCAAGACACAAGAGACGAACCAAGAAACTGGCAAGTACCGGAAGTCGACTTGCGATCCAACCGGCACCCACCAAAGTCAGCGTCCGAAAAGCCAGATAAATCAAGAGATGATGATGCTGAATAGTAAAGACCAAGATCAGGCGCATAGGTAAGATACCTGAAGATACGCTTGACAGCTTGCCGATGAGACGCGCGCGCACAGTCCTACGGCGAACTGTATGTCTGGCCTCGTCGCCGTCAAGTACAACAGCGAACCGATCATCCCTCGAAACTCCCTCTCATTGACCTTGACGCCGCTGTCGTCCTTGTCCAGGCTCCCAGATGTACCCATTGGGGTCATCTGAGGCTTCAGCTCTCCACCAAAGTCGAATTTCTTCAACATGTCCCGAGTGTACTTACCCTGGTGGATGAAGGTGTCGTCCTTGGTCTGCTTGATCTGGAGCCCTAGAAAATACTTGAGCTCACCCATGAGGCTCATCTCGAACTCACTGTGCATCTGCTCAGAAAACTTGGACACAAGATCGTTAGTAGTACCGCCAAAGATAATATCGTCCACGTATATCTGAGCGACTAAAAAATCTGAAGCATCTCTGAGCAAGAAGAGAGTCTTATCCACAGAACCCATCACAAAGCCCTTCCCCAACAAAAACTGCTTCAACCGGTCATACCAAGCCCTGGGGGCTTGCTTCAACCCGTATAAAGCTTTTTGCAACTTAAAAACATGTCGAGGAAACTTGGGGTTCTCAAAACCGGGGGGCTGCCTAACATAAACCTCCTCCTCTATGTACCCGTTCAGAAAAGCACTCTTGACGTCCATTTGAAAAAGCTTAAAACCCTTTGAAGCGGCAAAAGCTAAGAGTATGCGAATGGACTCAAGACGGGCAACAGGAGCGAAGGTTTCTTCAAAATCAATACCTTCCTTCTGGCAAAAACCCTGGGCAACTAGTCGAGCTTTGTTGCGCACCACAACCCCATCTTCACCTTGCTTGTTTTTGAACACCCACTTGGTGCCTATGGGGTTGCATCCTGGTGGCAGCTCTACTAGTGTCCAAACCCGATTGCGGACAAAATTCTCAAGCTCTTCTTGCATGGCATTAATCCAGTTCGAGTCAGAAAGAGCATGAGAAATGTCTCTGGGCTCAAAAGATGCAACAAAAGCAGATTCAGCAAACACAGCAAAAGAGTCAACAGAAGAGCGCAAAGTTCTTGTAGACACATCACCGATGATGAGCTCTGAGGGGTGATCACGCTGAACTGCTGGGATCCCTGGTGATCTGAAGTCACCTCACCGGAGTCAGCAGCTGGCACCTCTGGACTCGACTGAGGGGGCTCGATCGAAGTGGAAGAAGTGATCAGAGGTCCGCCCTCGTCCTCAGTCGAAGTCTCAGAAGGTGTGGGCTCTGCAGGAGGTGCAGAAGGCCCACCCTCATCAGCAGCTGGAGTATCCTCATCTTCCTCGAAAATGGACTCTCCGAGCTCACCATCACCAGAAAGCTCAAAAGAAGGAGTTAAAGAAGGCAAGGACTCATCAAAAGAAACCTCACAAGTCTCGACAAGCTGCTGGGATTCGAGGTTCCAAACACGGAAACCTCGAGAATGCAATGCATAACCAAGAAAGACTCCGTCCCAGCAACGAGACTCAAACTTGTCCAAATGCCCTCCCTTCTTGAGCACAAAGCACTTGCAGCCAAACGCTCGCAAGTGACTCACCTTGGGCTGTCTGCCAAACCGCAACTCATATGAGGTCTTACCTAGGTAAGCTCTAAGAAAAATGCGGTTCGCCAGATAGCAAGCCGTGTTAATGGCTTCAGCCCAAAAGCGCCTAGGAGTCCTGTGCTCATCGAGCATCGTCCTGGCCATCTCGACTAGCGTGCGGTTCTTTCGTTCCACAATGCCATTCTGTGGGGGAGTGTAAGGAGCAGAAAACTGATGGTCAAGACCCTGATCACTGCAGAAGCTGACGAACTGAGAGTTCTTGAACTCAGAGCCATTGTCGGAGCGAATTGCTCGCATCAGACCATTGTTCTCATTCTTCAGCTTCAAAATCAGGTCATGAACAAAATGAAAAGTTTCATCCTTAGACTCCAAAAAGAAAACCCACGAGAATCGAGAAAAATCGTCAACAATCACAAGTGCGTACCACTTCCCACCGACTGAGCGTACCCGAGCTGGACCGACAGTGTCCATGTGTAACAGCTCGCCCGGATACGAAGTCATCACCTGAGTCACAGGTGAGTGAGAAGCGGCAACCATTTTCCCGTGACGACAGGGATGGCAAACCAGATCCTTCTCCATCTTAAGCTTGGGCAATCCTCGGATGAGGTCCATAGAGCTCAACCTGACTAGCAGGTCAAAACTCAAATGGCCTAACCTCCTATGCCACTTCCAGAGCTCAGAGGAGGATCCAGCAATCAAACAGCGAGAAGGGCCAAAAGAACTAGAGAAGTCAATCCGAAAAACCTTACCGAAAGGTAAGATCTGGCAAATCAAAGACCCTTTAGAATCAAACACAGAAGAATTGCCCTTCTTAAAACGCACCTCCAAACCATCCTCAAGAAGTTGCGAAACAGAAATCAAATTGAAGTTCAAGTTTCCAACCAAAGCAACGTTTTTCAAAGAAAAATGGTCTGAAATGCGAATTGAGCCAATGCCACTTACTTTCCCTTGACCACTGTTCCCGAAGGTGATGTACTCTTTGGAGCTCGGGGGAGTGAGACTAGAGAACCATCTGCGATGTCCCGTCATGTGGCGAGAACACCCTGAGTCCATGATCCAAACGTCCTCCAGTCCTCGATCCTGCACAATTAGTGGCTGTAAGTGGGAGCAAATGGTCCGGCACCAGGTTTAGCAAAAGAGCTAAACCAGTGTCGAGCCATCTGCTCAAAAGACGGAAAGCAGAAATCATCAGAAAAGTTTGGACCAAAACGCGACTCAAAGCGCGGTCCTCGGTTCTGCCTAAAACCTCGGCCATGAGGTCCAGGACCGTAGCCAAAACGGCCTGGAGCTCTGCCGGAACGAACACCACCATCTGGAGCACGGGCATGAAAGCCGTCTCCCCTACCACCACCTACACGACGCGGCCTAGCCTCCAGCCTCTCCCCGCGTCGAGGAACTCTCAGTCTACCACCCTGCTGGTAGAACTGCTCCTGACCACCACGAGCACGCTCTGCTCTCTCAACCAGCTTCCTCCTGAAGCAAAACTCCGCAAGATGCCCGTCTCTCTGACAATACTCGCAATGGTAAGTGGGCTTCTTGGAATGTGGTTGAGGCTTGGGGTTCTTGGGCTTAGTGGTGTTTGGTGTCGGCTTCTTGGGTTGAGAGGGTCCAGGAAGAGAGTCAAGAGAAGTGTGGAGGTGTTTGGGCTTTGGAATCCAGATGGGTTTCTTGGGTGGAGCTTTGGGTGGTTCATGGATCACTCCATCCTTGGGCTGACAAGCCTGGGAGGACTCAGTGGAATGGGTCTTGGGATATCTCTGCTCAGGAGTCATTTTACTCCACTCCACTGCTCGGCTAATGGCACTCTCAAAGTCAGCCTTGGTGTAGGTGTAACCTACCCCAAACCCATCCTGCCTCTTGAACTGCTGGATCATCATGCCGAGCTGTGGCTCTCTGGCACTGATCCAACTCAGGATAGAACGGAGGTAAAAGTTCTCATTCTGAGAATCAGCTAGCTCCTCTCTCAAGGAAGCTAGTACCTCCACCTGAGACAAGCAGGTCTCACACTCACTATCCACCTGGACAGACTTCTCGGCTTTCAGCTTAATCAACTCAAGTCTAAGAGACAGACAGTTCTCACAGACAGTGGGTGGAACTGACAATGTCTCAAGCTCTAGCCTAGTCTGCGCCAACTCAGCTCTCATTCTCTCCAAATCACCCAGACGCTCATCGCCCTTGGCTTTTAGCTCAGCTAAACTAGCAAGATGAGATGGGCAATCAGCACAGGGTAGGATGACAGTGGCTTGAGCATCTTTCAGCTCCAGCTGAGCACTTTCAAGCTCAGTGGCCAAAGCGTCCCTCTCATCAACCCTTTCTGTGTACCTGGACTTTAGAGTCGACAGGTCACACAGAAGCACCTCACACTTTGGGCACTCACTGCTATCACCCAAGCAAGGGGAAGAAGATAGACTCTAAATTTTGCCGTTGGCCACGGCAAGCTCACTCTCTAACTCATCTATCCTCTTCTTAGCCCCTCTAAGCAGTTTTTCCCGATACTTTAACTCCTGACGATTGCTTTCAAGTAAATCAACGATTTCGCGTTCATAGGATGATACCTTTTCGTTGTCGTCGTCGTCGGAGTCATCGGAGGAGCTCTTCTCTTCCTTATCCCCAAGAGCCATTGAGCAGAAGCTCTTGCGGGATCTTCGGCGCTGATGTGAGCGGCTCTTCGGTCTGTCACCGAAGGCCATGAAGCAAAGGCCCGCTGGATCGTCCTTGTCCTTCCCCTTCCTGATGATGATCTCCTCATCGCTTGAGCTCGATGAAGAGGAAGAAGATGTGGACCGCTTGGAGTAGCTCTTCTCCATCTCAGCGAAGAAGGCCTTGTCGCGCTTCTTGTTCTCTCGCCGGTAGTCCTTCAGGGCCTTTCTGAAGAATCTGGTCTTTGGCTTGCCCTTGTTGAAGGAGGAGCTGTCGTGCTTGCCAGAGTCGTGGAAGCCACCACCGGTGCCCTTCTTGTGTCCATTGCGCTTGGGGCAGTCGGCGATGAAGTGTCCTGGATCACCACACTCAAAGCATCCGGTCTTTGTGCCGTGTCTTTTGAACATCCTTTTGTCATAAACACGACGCACCCGGTTGTTAAACAGACACAAATCATCATCTCCCAAAGACTCAAGCTGGTCCTCAGTGATAGACATCAAAGAGAACCCAGCACAGCTCACAGAAGAGGGATCAACAGTAGGTGTAGCAAGGGCCAGAGACTTTGATCCAGAGCCAGTGAGATTTGATCTCAACTGGGTATCAACCTCGGTGGCCTTCAGCTTGCTAAACAACTCAGAAATGGTCAAGGTATCATAAGATGTACTCTCAATGATAGAGGATACCTTGATCTCCCAGATCTTTGGGTCCAAGGTATGGAGAACCTTGAGGGCCTGCTCGTGATCTGAGACTAATTGAACACCCTCACCCTTGTTGTCCCGAAGCTTGTTAATGATCGACTGAAAGCGACCAAACAAGGCTTCAACAGACTCACCCGGCTTCTGTGTGAAGTTCTCGTACTCACGCCGGTAGGTCTGATAGAGCCGAGCCTTGACCTGAGCTGTCCCCTCATGGTGTGCCTGGAGGGTAGCCCAGATCTCTCTCGCAGTGGAGAGATGGCTCACACGCTCAAACTCAGTGGGACCCAAACCAGAAAACAAGATGTTCACCGCTTTGCTATTGTTCACATGCTAGGCGATGATACCAGGAGAATCACGCTCAGCAACTGGCAATATGACAAACGTAGCGTGAACGCAAATGTCCCAGATGTCCGAGCTTTGGCTCATGAGATAGGCTCGCATGCGAGTCTTCCAATAATTATAGCCATAAGCTTCCAAGGACGGGACCTTGCCAGGAGACGTCATGATCACTACTAGGGTTTAGAACCGGTTAAGGTATGGAAAAACCCTAACCAGGCTCTGATACCACTTGTAGGACCGAAAGTAGCGACCAGAGGAGGGGTGAATGGGCGCCTAAAAAATTCTTTCGAATCAATGGCCTGCTCCCAATACCCAACGCACCTCGACAGACTTAGCAAGGAAAAGTAAACAGATCAACAGGACCTAAAATGATCTAGCCTAAAAACGACCGGTGTCCTAATCGAAAAGACACCAACACAGTGCTTAAAGGCAGATTCAACAGATTAATTAACTCACAGGCATTTAATCAAACCAACAAATATGAAGAAGGTAAAACATGATGTTCTAACCGAAATGAAACAGTGCTCAGATTAAAACACCATAATCAATATCATCTATCAAAACAGCAGATGAAACAACAGATATAATGACAGCACAAAGATTAAATCAACAGATAAAATATATTCATGAAAAATACTTTTTAATAGTATGCCATCACATGTAATAGGAGGTTACGGGAAGTATTGAAATAATACTGATCGTACATGAAACATGGAAACACATGGGTCTTTAATTAGCACGCAAATCGAGAAATACAATTAGTACTAATCATGAGCATCTGGCGTGACGTAACACAAGGCAAAACAGGAAAATTTCATACACACGCAAAACGAGAAACACACTCACTGATGTATGGCTGTCTCCAGTTCCTGATTCTTCCACTGAATGGCTTCCTCGCTCACATGTCACGCCTTCCTGCTTCCGCTCGAAGCTTCTCTATTTGCGTGCTCGATTTTCTCAAGCGCCCACACACAGCCTGACGCCGTCCTCGCTCCAAGTGCTAACACAGCACGCGTGTACAGCCACGCGCCGGCGGTGGTGTGCTTCGACACAAAAAGCCGGCAGAAAACAATCGAAGACAAAAATATTCGGCGGCGAACACGAAGTGGCTAAACGCAGCGAAACAAACTTCAGTATGCCGGGGATGCTCTGTGCGCAAAGATCAAGCGCTAAACTCGAGAAAACATGGTGACCAGCGATCAATAATAGCAAAATCACAATATCAATCAGAGGAACTCGCCGGCGGCAGAACAAGAGGAGGAAAGATAAAAAGTGATCCAGATCTTTGAGAATTGGTAAAGTGTGTTTTTAAAAAGGATGCCCTAACCCTAGGATATTGGGGCCTATTTATAGGCAGCCCATAAAATGGAGAAATGCAGAAATACCCCTAGGGTTTTTTACAGACGCTAAATAAAAATGGAAAAGACCGAAATGCCCTTAGGGTTTTTTACAGACTCGACTGACAGACTGTGGGCCTAAAGGCAAAATAGTAAAAACCTAAATAAAGGTAACTTGTCCTGATGCGGAGCTTTCATAGCAGCTACGGCTTCGCCTCAGGACGGTCAGATCCGAAATCAACGGTCGTCAGTTTTGCGCCGAAACTGACAAAGCGTCCACCGTCTTCGCACCGGGTACACGGATTGGGGCGGCCCGATTCCGCGGCTCCCTCAGCCCGGCAATCGCTCGCCGGCCGTGTACCTGAGTCAATCCCGGTCAACAGTCCAGTGGATCCTCTACTGCTCCTAGCCCATGTACCCGGATTGGGCCAGCCCGACTTCGCGGCCTCCTCTACCCGACAGTCGCTCGCTGCCCGTGTACCTGAGTCACACGCGGCCTAGACGCAGCAGATCATCTCTCTCTTTTCAGTCCTCTTTGACTATCGTTGACAATGACTCATCACATCTGGAGCCATGAGGCCCACGCTATTCAGCATGGCTCCTCAGTGAGGTTGTTTGAGTGCATCGAGGGGTTCAATGTGGTGTGAAGGATTGGTTGTCGAGGGTTTCGGTGGTGCGTCGCGTTCTTCATTTGGCTTGTCTTGTTTGGGCAGGGAGGAGATGTTGACCGACTATCGACGTCGGGTGATTGACGGTCAAGAGGGGAGATTGATGCCAGAGGATCAGTGAGGCCAGGCGAAGTTGGGGAAGATGTCAAGAGTGCACGAAGAGATGGAGCGAGACTTGGACGGACGACTGACTTCGACGGCGTGTCGACCTGGTTCGCGAGAGGGAGGCCAGGACAAGCATTCAGGCGGCTCGAGGGGATCAAGAGAGGAAGTGGCTTGCTGGCGCTCGGAGTCGTGAAGTGGTGTCACGAGTCGAAGGGCTAAGAGGCTTTGTGAGTTTTTGCTGAAAATCGTCGAAACGTTTATTGTTTTTACTAATTCAATAAATGTGTGTCAAGTTTTATTTTAAATTTTTAGTTTCATAGTTTATCCTTTTTGTATATTTTTGTGAGTATGTTTACTCTGAAAATATATGAAAAGAAGAGGTCAAGTGTAATTTTTATTTTCAGCTTTAACAGTTTTTTTCAGAATTGTAATTTGAGTGTTTCTAGGGGGCTAAGTGTAAAAGTGGCCATCTAGAAACTTGGGCAGGTAGGATATTTTATCCCCCTGCTGCAAACCAGAACAAGACTGCTTTATGAAATTAAACAAAAAAATTTCCACAGCAAAACGAGAACTTCTCAGCGCGTTCTGATTTTTTAACGATGAATAGAGGATGTTGAATCGTGTCTGATCTATAACAGGGTTTCCGGGAAGGCTGTTCATCGTCTAGAAGAATGCAGTTTTCAGCAGCTGTTCAGGTTAGTTTTCCATCGAAATCTTTGTGAATTCTTGATGATTTGAGATGGGTTATAGTGTGCTTTCTACTGGCTATGATTGCGGTATATCGTGAATAGTATTGTTTGTAGAATCTGCTCAATCTTCATGAACTTCCTGATCTAGACTTTAGATTTATGTGATTCTGTCTTTCAAATTCTCTGATGTTTAGTTCTGCTGCTTGTTTATTTGAAAGTCTAGGTGTGGATGGATAAAACTTGAGCAAAACTAGGTGTTAACATGTTGAATCAAACAAGCATCTGGTTGTATTTTAGTTAGTGTTTGCTTAACCTTTTCACATATTCTTGTTCTTTCTGAAATAGCTTTCTCCTTCATGAAATTTTCAAGCATATCCAGATTTGCAATTTGTTCAGTTTACAAAAATATTCTGAATCAGTCTGCAGATGTCTGAATGTTGTTTGAATCTATATGCAATCTGAATTAGAATTGGTTCTGAACTAGAGCTGTGGATTAATTTCTTCCCTGTGTAGCATTTCAGACCTTTGCTCTTGAGTTGTATATTGTGAGATGAAGTGAAAAATCTGAAACTGTTTTATTTGCTGTTGTCGGTTTTGCAATAGTATTGTAGTATATGTAAAGCCCCGATTTAATAAAACCGGGAATTTATTGAAATTCCATATAAAATCAATAAATACAAGACGTTCATCACACGACTGCGTACAATACGCCAATCAATCATGGTTCGTACACCATATTATTACAAAAGAGTTAAATAAAAAAGAAACTAATAAAATAAATCCTCTAGATGAACGCCTTCTTCCAGCCTCGTGCCTTAACTGGGTCGCTACTCCTGACCGTCACCCTCCTCGTAGTAGACTGCCTCTAGGGGTGTAAGTCAACAGGGGTGAGTACAATCGTACTCAGCAAGCCACAGAATGCACTTATAATGCAAGGTAATATCAAGGAAGGTAGTGGCTTACTTTTGCGGAAAAGCATATTTGTAAAGCAATTAATGTAATAAAGTTATTATTACAGAAAAGTAAACATGAGTTCATGCATCATCTTCTAACTCGAGGGGTACAGTCAGCCCACCCTCGCTGAACCGTCCTTACATGTCATGAATAACACATACATTCACATATTAGTAAACTAACTGCGAGAGGTCAGACAACCCGCCCTTTACCGTGGACTCGGCTTTTCGAAAAGATTTAAACTCTGATCAGAGGTGTACTACTGTACCCACAAGGCACTCATTTTCCGCACACCACACTGTGTTAAATGACTCTTGTCACAAGAAGCTCATGCCAAAACCTTCAGCATGGAACGCACCAATTCGATAACACCCTCTTATAGGTTTCATATGGTTTCCTAGTCACTTTGGGCCACACCATACCCCCCTTGAGCCTCGTCGATACAAGTCACCCGCAGGTTGCCCCTTGCCCCCTCCACTATGGTGTTCCAAGTTGGTACGATCCATACCTCCAGTTTGGACTTACCCACTAGACTTGTGGTTAGTACGGAAGTGCTTTGTAACAGATTCCGCAGACTGGTCCTTATAGTGCCCCGGGTGCGACCAACCAATTCTCGAGCTTGCACCCAGAACCCACCATACTTATAACATAGCCAACTCCAACAGAATCTAGAGACGAGAATAACGGGGAAATTCATATAGTAGAATCCAACTATCTACGACTCATTCTTTTATCCCATAGCAGTTGTGTCGGTACATTGGACAGCAACTAATATAGTATTGTAGAGTGACAAGGAGTTTAGGCTCAATAAGCATGGCTTGGGTTTACACACAAGGACAGGAGTCTAATAAATATAATTTAGGGCTTGATATTAGACTAATGCAATATTATCCTATGAGTTATAGCGATAATTTATTAAAACATGGGCTCAATGAGGATCAAAATGGGGGTTGTGACTTGCCTTGATCTATAAACAGTGAAGGTGGAACCTCGGGGTAAGACTCTGGATCTTCAAAGGCGTCGTAGTCTTCCGATACGAAAAGAAATAAACACGACATTCAATAAACAATCCAAAATCACCAATACAACATACATGTTTTTGTTGTATTAATTACAGGGAAGGGCAGCCTTAAATTCTATGAAATTAATACCTAATCATTTGAGATTAATTTTTAAAGAGGTTTCTGAATTTTATAAATTGATATAAGTATTTTCCTAAGGGGGTTTTATTTTCCCTTTTAGAGGTGAAACAAAAAGGTATAAAGCAACCCTATTGTTTTTATTGCATTTAAAATGGTGAAATGAGGTTATTAGGTCTTCTGAAGTTATTATATAAGTTTTTATGATATTTTTAGAAAGTGTTGTATTTTTATTACATGAATTAATTATTTATCCTAAAAGGGCCTTTGAATTATTATCTTATAATAATAAAATGGGCATGATAAACATATTATTTTTATTGCATAAAAGTGTAGAGAATAAAAAGACAAATTTTCTAGAATTGAAATGGTCAAATTTGGAGTTAAATTGAGCAAGTTATGAATTTTTGAAGTTTAAACAATTTTCTGAAATTTTATTTAAACAGAAAACAGGCGTGGGTCCACGGTGAGCCAGGCCCACCATGGACCCGCGCACTATGCGCGTGAACCGGGATGATCTGGTCCGTAGGATCCAGATCGCACGGCTGTGAGCGGGGTGGGGGTCTTTAAAGGGATCGGAAGGCTCGGATTGGCCGATACCGGTAAACTTCGGTCAAAGAAATCTGGGCCCTTGATGCCGGGTTCTAATCACAGCCGTCCGTGTGGTATCTGACGGCCACGATCAAAACTGGCATGGCGGTGGCACGAGGGAGCCAGGGGGGTTCATCCCTGACTCCGGCCGAGCCGCGGCCTAATGCCCTAGGCATCGGCGAAAATGGATAGAGGGGAGGGAGGGGAGTGCATTTGTACCGGAGGTGGCGACGGTGAGGGACAGATGGCGACCGGCGGCGAGGAGAGGCGGCGTGACCCTTCGGGTTGGTGGTGGCAGCGTCGATCTGGTGGTGGGGGACCAAAATGGAGGCGAGGCCAAGGAAGCCCGAGCGATGACGGTCTCGGTGGTGGCGACGGCGAGGGCGGCGGTGCTAGAGTTGTCGGTGAGGGCTTGCCAGAGCGGGAGTGGGGTAGAGGTGCTAAAAACCAGAGCGGCGGCTCGGGAGTGAATAGTTAGGGATAACGACACATTGCTTGGTTGTGGTGGCATCCAGGGTACTTTATAGGGGGTCACCGGAGACAAAAATGGCAGGCCAACCGAAGGAAACCCAAGGGGGTTCCAAAAATGCGCCAGTGAGCTTTCCAAACTTAACCCCCGACGATTTCACGCGTGATCTTGTTGGGTAACAGAGGGGAAAGAATCGCCTAGCCATGGTAAGGGTGGGGGTGCGACCAATTTGGAGGAAGGTGGCCGGCGGCGGCAGGATTTGAGGTCCAGGGCTCGGCCGGCGAATATTGCGGGATTGGGGGGGGGAATCCATCGAACAGGATGGATCCGACATGTGGGTCCCACCTATCATCGGCCGAGCACGAAACAACGACACCGACAAGCGAGCCCAAGCGGTCAGCGGTCGAGGCGGAGCACCGGACGCTGACGGGTGGGCCGGCGGATGCTCGCGCGTGGAGGAGAGAGGGGGCTGGCGGCGCCGACAGGGCGGCCCCACTTGTCAGTGAGAGCGGGACTGGGTTGGGCCGGACTGGAGGGGATTTGGGGGTTGCGGCCTACTGACAATTTAATTGTATTTTCCATTTAAAATAATTTCAGATAATCTTTTATTTGTTTGGAGATTGAATCTTTGTTGCTAAAATTTTGTAAAAATTCCTAAAAATAGTTATTGGCTTCTAGATTCCACCATAAATTTTTCAGGTTCAATTTGAAACATTTCTCCTTGTTTTGCTTTAATTGGGTTCTTTTACCCTTTTCTTTAATTAAATAATTCCTTTTTATTTCAGAAAATTTATTTCCCTCATTTTTATTTTATTTTTAAATTTGGGATGTTACAATATAGAATTATGTTTAAGTGATCCTTTTTGTTCTGATTCTGTAGAGTTCTGAACTAGCTGATCATCAGATTGAATCCAATTTTTCTTAGTTATTTTTCATTTAAATTCAGGAATGTTGCTCCCATGAAGAACTCTTACCGTGAATAGTGTTCAGGAGTTGTGTCAATCCTAAAATAGTGCTTGTTGTTTTTGTTGTTCAACATAGAGAAGTGCTAGATTTCAGTTTTTGTTATGAATTGAAATTAATCTGTTTTTGATGTACACAAGTTGAATCAAATCTTTAATGTTGAACTTTACTGAAATTTACTACTACTATTCATTGTCCGACAAATCTGAATACTCTGCAAGAATTCTAAAATTATTGTATTGCATGTTGAAACTCCAGATTCCTGCAAGGTTGACAAGTTTTGAATCATTGTATGCTGTTTTGATACTAAATTGAGAATGAAATTTGCAATCTGAAACTAAATATGACATATGCACGTTATTGAAGTTACCATTACTATTCATCGTTGGAAATATTTCAGAAGTGCATGAATTTCAATTGTGATTGAATTGAAACAAGTTGATTCACTTTTTAAACATAAATTGTTCTCTAGAGTTAGTATTTTGATAGTTGTTGATTAAGAATCTCGAATCAAAGCTGATTTGTGATTTTCCATCTTGAGGAGCTCAATTTTTGTACTGATTGGTTTGAAACTTGAAATTGTGTTCTTAGAGGTCCGTTGGGTGATTCGATTAGGCCATCACATTCAAAAGAAAGTGTTGAGGCGCCTATTCACCCCCCCTCTAGTCGCCATTTCGATCCCACAATTGGTATTAGAGCCAGTTTGATCACCAGTTGACCTTAACCGGTTCTGATCCTTGTTTTGGTGCCATGGAAAGGAACACAAAGATTCCAATGTTTGATGGTCGAGATTATGCTTATTAGAAGGTGCGCATGGAGGCTTATTTGCTTATCCAAGGAAGTGCGATATGGGACATTGTTTCATCACATTATGTGATTACTGACACTCGTACCTTAGAGACTGATAAGGCACAATATGAATGTAATAGCAAGGCTAGAAACATTCTCTTTATCAGTCTAAGTCGCAACAAGTTCGATAGGGTCCAGCACCTTCGCACTGCACGAGAAATTTTGTCGACCTTGAATACTTTTCATGAGGGCACATCGCAGATTAAGGCTAGGAGGCAGAGCACGTATAATCGAGAATATCAAATGTTCGTGCAAGGCCCTGGTGAATTTGTTGATGCTTTGTTTGCTCGCTTTGACGACATTGTTAGTAACTTGCGCTCCACTGGGACGCTAGCTTACTCTGATCATGACCGAGTGATCAAACTTCTCTATGCTATAGATCGTAGCACATGGGAAGTAAATATCTCAAGCATTGAAGAGTCTGCGAGTTTTGTTACTTTGACATGTGATGAACACTTCAGTAAGCTTAAGTCCACCGAGATTGCCAAGACGTCTCGGCCAGGAGCTGGAAAATCTTTGTTGCCTTCGATAGCTTTGTGTTCCAGCCCTGTCAGTGGCACCCCATCAGGAGATAATTTGTCTGCATTTCTAGAGCTTGTGTTTTCTCCGGTGCTTTTGACTTGACCTCTCTTGTCTCTGTCACAAAAGAACAAGTGGATGCTCTAGATGATGAGGAGCTAGCTCTCATTGTTAGGAAGTTCACTTGCTTTTACAATGATAGACGAGACCAAAGGAGAGGAGGGTCACAAGGGTGTTTTGAATGTGGAGATGAATCTCACATAAAAGCACATTGCCCTAAACTAAAAATTAAAAATGAAAATGAGCACAAGCAACAAAAATGGAACAAGAAACCCTATTTCATAGGAAAGCGAGGAAAATTGGCTAAGAGAGTAGCCAGAGGTTTTGAGGCCTCCCTCGGTGACATCGACAGCACGTCAAGTGAGGAGCCAAGCTCGGAGGAAGATGAGCCTCCCAAGAAAGAGAAGAAGGAGAAGAAGGAGAAGAAGGAGAAGACGACAGTGGACCTCACCGACCATTGCTTCGCGGTTGACGGCAACGATAGCAGCGACAAGCTCGACACTTCTAAGATATATCTATCCCATGATCAGCTTCTTGTTCAGAATGATGAATTGCATGATGCTATTTATTCTCAGGATAGATTGCTTAAACTTGCTGCTAAAGAACGAAAAGAACTAAAACTCAGACTTGAATCTATCTTCACTGAATTTGCTATTTTGAAATCTAAGTCTGATGTTGCCGATTATGAATCATGTCTTACTATTATGGATGAGCTTGCTCAACTGCATTTTATACATGCTCAAACTGTTGAAAAACTTGAATTAACTAAAAAGCAGCTTTTGTTGGTGGAGTCTAGTCCTACGGTCATTAACGAATGCCTGAACTGTCCTTTGCTTGTTGAGAGCATCAATTTGAGAGATAGGCATGTTGATGAACTTAAGGCTAGATTGGAGAGTGCTGAGTGTTCTAAGGATGTGTAGCCGGCGTGTCCCACCTGCATCACCCTTAAGGACCAACCCAGCTTTGCTAGAGAGCAAGCAGAAAAATTGAAATGTGAGAATGACTACCTTCTCTCCGTTGTGGAAAAATGCACTGAAGGAAAGGGTAGGATGGACCTGCTTTTGGCTAAAACCAAATTGTGTGCTGACAGGGCAGAGTTAGTTCTCGGGTTGGGTTATGAGAGAACTATTCAAAACACTTTGAGCGAAACTGTGTTCACTCCTCCCACTACCCTTGAGAAAGAGAGAGCCCACTTAGACACCGATCAAAAATCCAAGAATCCTACCCAACCGACAAAGAAAGCTCTTCGTGCTTCAGATGAACCTCCTTAGCCAAAACCCAAGAAAACTGTGAGATTTGCACCTGAGACCCATACCCACACACCCAAGAAAGTGTATCACTTTTCTTATTATCATTGAGTGGGTCATTTGGTTGGGTTTTGCTTTCGTCGTATCAGGGATGAGCGACGGTCTTTTGCTATGAGTTTTTAGGACATGCACTACCCATTTTTAGGTATGCATGAGTCTGCTTTTCGCTCGTTTCTTGATGTTGAGGCCCCACCTGGTTTTGAAAGTGATTTTGGCCCTCGTGGTGTACACCATGCTTCATATGGTGGTAGATCATGTGTAAGAGGCTTTGATGCTCGACAGGTTGGGAGACCTCATCGATTTCTAGGTTCATGCTTTATTGCTAGATCACACACTTTTTATCATGGTTTATCTCCTGTGCATGGTCAGTCTTCTACTTTGCCTGGATCTTGAGTTTTGCGCTACTGGATTCCAAAACAATTTTTATCTCACCCTCTCACTGAGAATCCGAGAGATACTAGCATGTTTTGAGGGGGAGCTATGTAGCATTGCATGAGCTTCTGTCATATGATAATTGCTTTTACAAGTACATGCTTTGTTATGCATTTGTAGTATTGTCTTTAATACTGTTGACTGTACTTGGCATGTTGTCATCTGATAATTGTCATGAGAATAGCTTTTATTTGTGAAAATTTGAAAATGGTCGCTTCTTAGTCTAGAAACTAGCTTGGATAGGTTGAGTGCCCTTGCTATCTTTTACACACATGATAGCTAGATCCTTTTCACTTGGATGCTAATACGCAACTTGATTCCATCAAAAATAAATGAAAATAAAAATGAAAATGAAAAATGAATGAAAATGAAAATGAAATGAAAAATGAATGATATTCATGCTTTTTTGTGTTGAAATTTGAAAAGATCCAGGTGGGTTTGTCTTGACGCGGAAATGCGCCCCCGCACTTGGGCTGGTTCGAGGTCCAAAAGTATCGCAACGATGCCGACGTCACGTTCCGACTACCCTGGATAGTGACAAGGGATTTGGATTCACCACGCAATCAGATAACTAATTAATATTTTAATCCAATTGGTTGAAAAGTATTAGTAACAATGTAAACAGTGACAAAATGACCAAAATACCTGGAATCGGCCAATTCGGAGGCCGATTCAGAGTTACAGCGGAGTCTGGTCCAAAGGGTCCCTAGGGCACCTTCGGCCTCAAGCCCGGTCAGACTGGAGGTATAACCTCGGTCGAACCGGAGGTCGCGAAGGGGCTTCGGGCGCATCCCGAAGATAGTTGCGAAGTATACTCTGGCACGGTGCGGAGTGATCCGGTCGGACTGGCGAAGCCTTCCCGGTCGGACCGGCGAGGTAGGCTTCGGATTACGCAGGCTCCGGCGTGTGAGGCTCCGTGGAAGGGCTTTGGTGCAGTGCGGAGTATCCCGGTTGGACCGGCGGGGCACCTTCGGTCTGACCGACCGTTGCCAACAACAGCCTGACGAAGGGCTCCGGTCAAACCGGCCTTGTACCTTCGGTCGGACCGACGAAGGCAGATCCAATCTATTAGAACCTGGATGGCCTAGCAAACGAGATCTGATTGGCTCCAAATTTTGCAGAGGTCTTCAGAGAGACAATTGACCTGCAAAAATAATAACTGATCAAACACAATTCGGCCAGAGGGCCAAATTGCCGAGCAGGGCGATAAAAACCGATAAAAATGATAGCAATCCATTACGTGGATTAGCGGGAGGTTCACAAGTGAACCAGCAAGGGTTACCATGATTATGGACGCGGCAGACGGAGGGCTTTCAAGCAAACCCACGAAGATGTGGAATGTAAAGAAAATAAATGCGATTCAAAGCTAGGGCTTTCGATTTTGTGTATTGGAGAGAGAGATTGAATCGGCCTTGCCCCTAGTATTTATAGGGGGGTGGGCTGGTTATCCCTAGCTAGAGATAGAGTTAGATGCGGCCAAAACCCTGTTGAGATACGTTTTGGGCAAAAATACCTCAAATCCTACTCGGATCCATAATCTAGACCCTGGCTGGTCTAACCGAGCCCATGGGTTAGGTCTAACCGGACCTGGCCAGTTGGACCGGCCTACCATAGCCGGTCACACCGACCTTTGCTAGGTTTGACATATTTTCGGTCAAAAATACTATTTTTCAGTATTTGCCTAGTTTGATCATTAATGCCAATTTTTTGCTATAAACACATGCCCCCTGCCTTTTAGCAAACTTAGTGAGCTAAAAGCACGACGGGCCTTGGGTGATACTTGCAATATCGTCCTTTTAACATACACTTGGGAAATACTTTTTAAACTATCTACCATTCAAAGCCCTTCAAAATCGCTCTCCTTGTAAAGATTCTAGGACATATGAATTGCTTGCAGCGATTCCGAGTACCTTAAAAGGTCCTTCCCAACTAGGTGACCATTTACCAAATTTTGAACTCCTAGTGCCTAATGGCAAAATCGTCTTCCACACCAAATCATTGATTTGAAATGATTTTTCCTTGACCCTCTTGTTGTAGGCCCTAGCTACTCTTCTCTTATCTTTCTGTATTGCCTCTAGAGCCTTCAACCTCTTATCGGTCACCTCTTCTAAATTATCCTTTAGAAGTGTCTCATATTCATCGACCGATAAGCCATCTTGCTTAAGAAATCTAAGTGAGCCAAGATCCACCTCTATCGGTAGAACAACTTCCTGTCCATATACTAACTCATATGGACTGACTTTAGTGGCACCGTGCTTTGCAACTCTACTATCCCATAGAGCTTCGGAAAGTACCTCATGCCACCTTTTTGGAAACTCTTCAATCTTTTTCTTGATTAATTTAATCACAGTTTTGTTACTAGACTTGGCCTGACCATTGGCCTGAGCATAATATGGGGAAGAGTTTACCAATTTGACCCCATAGTATTTGGCAAAGTCCCTCACCTCTTTAGCAACAAATGAAGTACCTTGGTCTGTAGTGAGAGTTTGGGGAATTCCGAATCTATGTATAATGTGTTTCAAGATGAAATCAATTACCTCGTTGTGAGTCATGTTCGTGAGCGGCACGACCTCGGTCCATTTGGTGAAATAATCTATTGCCATCAACACGAACCGATGCCCTTTCGAAGATGGAGGATGAATTTGACCGATGAAGTCTAAACTCCAACCTCGGAATGGCCATGGTTTGATAATAGGATTAAGCACCGATGCGGGTGCTAGCTGAATATTTCCAAACTTTTGACAAGCTTTGCATCCATTATAGTATCTAAAACAGTCTTCAGTCATAGTCGGCCAATAAAAACCTACCCTTTTGAGCATCCAACTCATCTTCAGGGCCGACTGATGAGTACCACAAAGCCCTTCATGTACTTTGCCTGCAGCAACTCTAGCTTGATCGGGGTCTAAACACTTCAAAAATACTCCGGCGATAGTCCGGCGATACAACATATCATCGAGCAAAACAAATTTGAAAGCCTGTCACCGAACCTTCTGATCAACCTTTTGGCTTGGATTTCTAAAATATTACACGATTGGGATCCTCCAACCATCCTCACTATCCAAAGGAGCAATGGCCAAATTCTGAGTAGAACTGGCCTCTAGATTTATCATTTGGAACTGCCCCCGAGCGCTAAACCTTCCTGACAACAGTCGGTCAAACCGGCCATGTTGGCTCGGTTCAACCGATTGTTGCCGGTTGTCAGGCACAGTTTGGTCTGACCGTCCTGACATGGTCGGTCAGACCGGGTACGCAAGGGCGGTCGAACCGTGCTTACAAAACCGGTCAGACCGACAGTAGTACCCTCCGGTGCTACATCATCTTCAAACATTGGCCTTTCCCGTGTGCAGAATTTACCTCTCCTAATTTGATAGCCTGATGCTTATTGGGCCAAGTCATTTGCAAGTGAGTTGGCCTCTTTAGACACATGAGTAATCTCAAAATCATTAAAGGTAGAAATTAAGTCTAAACACTTATCCAAGTAGCTATTTAACAAACCGTTAAAACATTGAGCAAGCTTGGCTACTTGTTGCACGACTAATAAAGAATCACCATATGCATGAACATACTTCACCTTGGTAATACCACTCCAACACCTTGGCCATTTATGCAAGAAGAACCATCGAAGTAAAGTTTCCATGGTAATACTTAAATCAAAGCGACTTTATCGCCCCAATTGACATCTACGTGGTGATCCACTATAAAATTAGCAATGACTTGGCCTTTAATAGATTTCAATGGTTCATAAGCCAAATCATATTCGATTAACACATACGCCCACTTGCCGATTCTACCACTTAGAATCGGCTTTTGCACCATGTATTTTATGACATCTGTTTGGCAAGTGACAATACATGTGCTAGGGAGAAGATAGTGACGTAATTTGGTACATGCATAATAGAGGGATAAACACAAACGCTCCACAAACACGTACCTTGTCTCGGCGTCTAGAAGTTGATGACTCAAGAAGGTGATGATGTACTCTCTTGCTTCTATGTCTTGAGTCAACACGGCTCCAATCACACTCTCCTCTGCGGCAATATAAAGCCGAAACGGAATCTCGGCCTTTAGCGCCCTTACCACTGGCGGCGTCGATAAGCACTCATTGATTTCCTCGAACGCACGTTGCTGGCTTGCCCCCCAAGTGAACTTGGCTTCATTTCTTAGCCAGAGTATTGAAAGCGTCAATTTTGTCAGACAAGTTAGATATAAAGCGTCGCAAATAATTAACCTTGCCTAGCAGTTTCTGTACATCTTTCTTACATGTCGGTGCTACACATCCTCTAATTTTCTCAAGCCTCTTAGGATCAATTTCAATGCCTCTTTCTTGAATCATGAATCCCAAGAACTTACCCACCGACACACCAAAATAACACTTGAGCGGGTTCATTTTTAAGCCATACTGACGCGTTCTTTCAAAAGAAACTCTCAAATCGGCGAGGTGGTTTTCCATAGCATCCAATTTGACGACAACATCATCTATATAAACTTCTAATATAACCCCTAGCAAGTCATGAAAGATTAAGTTCATGGCACATTGGTATGTGGCGCCAGCATTCTTTAAACCAAACATCATTACTACCCACTCAAACAAGCGGACAAAACCCGGGCAGTGAAAAGCCGTTCTAAAAACGTCATCTTCGGCCATAAATATTTGATTATAACCAGTGTTGCCGTCAAGAAAACTTAGTACCTTGTGTTCGAAGGCATCGTTGATCAACATCTCGGCTATCGCCATGGGATATTAGTCTTTTGGAGTAGCCTTTTTCAGATCCCTAAAGTCGACGCAGATGCGGATCTTTCCACTCTCTTTCTTCTCGATAGGTATGATGTTAGCGACCCATTTCGCATACCTGCATGGCCTAATAAAACCTGCCGCTAATAGACATTCAACCTCCTCTTTAACTCGGTCATAGATGGCCGAATCGAAGCAGCGCAGTGGCTGTTTATAAGGACTAAACCGGGGTTTGATGGGGAGCCGATGCTCAACAAGCTCTCGGCTTAGCCTGGGCATCTCGCTGTAGTCCCATGCGAAGCAATCAACATATGATCGAAGAAATTTTATTACTTCGGCCTTTACATCATTATTCAGATTCTGATTTACGAACGTCGGCGTCGGAACACTACCATCTCCTATGTCTACTTGTTCCAAAGGGTCGACCGACGAGAAGCCTTGACCTAATTTTTCTACCTCGCTAAAATCTTCAACGGCTTCAGCGATACCATCTTGAGAAGACCGAGATTGCTCCACGCGAGATATTAGCCAATCAAGATTAGCGCTAGACAATCTCCTATCTTAGACACAACCTAGCCACACCGTTCGGCTTCACGGAAATAGGAACGAGCCTCCCCTCTGATACACTGACAAAGTCATAATCCGAGAGGTCCCATCCCTAAAAGCACTCTATCTCATCATGGGCGGCATCGCTGGACGCATCGACCAAACTAACATGGGCCGATGTATCGGCGTACACTATCTCGACTTCATCGCCATCCCATTGTATTAGGTGCTGATGCAGGGTAGACGGCACACACTGATTTGTGTGGATCCAATCACGCCAAAGCAATACATTATAATTGCATTGTACGTTGACGACGAAGAAAGCGGTGGGCAGCGTCTTGTTCCCCAATGTCAGTTCTAGGGACAGTACCCCTTTAGCTTATGTCGTGTCACCGTTGAAGCTATTGAGGGTGACGTTGGTCTTCTTCAGGTCATTGTCATCCTTGCCGAGCTTCCTTAGAAGGGAGTACGGCATTAGGTTCATAGTGGCACCGCCATCGACAATCATCCTCGAGATAGGCTTCCTGTCGATGTGCCCCCTTATGTAGAGGGGTCTCAGGTGGCGGTTCATGTCTCCGGGCTTCTCGAATATGGCATCCCATGGGCCAAGGTTTAGCTGAGCGACCCCGGCCTCCTCCTGCAGTGGAGCGAACTCAAAAGGCAACATGACGACGCCAGTATCCATTGCCTAAGGAGCGGGCCCCTCGGAGACGGGAGTATAGTCATCATCGAGCAAATCATCTTCATCGGAGCTAACAACGAGGGCTGAGTCATTGACCATGACCGGCCTAGGTCTCCATACTTTCTTCACTGTAGGCCGAGGACGGATTTCCTCAAAAAATGCGTCTCGTGCCTCCTCGGCCTTCTCCAATCGTATCTCTTGCGCTCTCAAGCGCTGCAGCCTCCTCTTTTGTGATTTGGACATCCCCGAGGGTGCCCACGATGGGTGAGGATGGGTGTCGGGTGCCACAGTCTTGCTTCTAGCATTTTTGGCTGAAGGGGATTTGTTTGTATCTTCTTCGGATATCTTGCACTTGCCATGAGAGGTCTCCTGCTACTGGTCGGTCGGACCGGCCGTAGCGGGCCGGTCAGACCGATCTGTGCCGAAAACCATCGTAAGGCCGGTTGGACCGGCCACAGTAGAATGGTCAGACCGAGCTTCGGCCGAGTCTTCGTGCTATCCCATTGGGGCACCGTTCGGGATTGGGACATCTTGGGATCCAACCCTGATGACTATAACCTCCGAGGCATCTTCACATTCATCCCTTCTGGTGACATCTCGCGGAGCCCGGTTCTGAGGCACTACGGACAGGCAGTGAACAATATTGTCATCCTACACCGACCCCCGAACCTGCCACTCGGAGATAGTAGAAGGAGTGTAAGTGTTAGTAGCCCGATATTGCATGAAGTTCTCCAGCGGTGGAGGCCAAGTCGGAGCCATCGCCCAACAGTAGGGCGGCGGCATCGGAGGCTCTAGCGGCTTTGCCCACTGAGTGATGAACCTGTTGGCCAGTTGGAAGCCCGGCCACGTCGATGGTACCTCGGACCAAACTAGCGAATGGTCCTACCAAGCCAGAGGTAAATTAGCCCATGGCGGAGGTGGGCCCAACCACTGGAGGCTGAGTCCATCCAGAGGCTGCAGCCCACTCGGAGGAGGTGGGTTTAGCCACTGAGGCCCGAATCCACCCGGAGGTTGGAAACCCTCTAGAGGAGGCGGGTTCGGCAACTGAGGCTCGAAGCTTCCCGGAAACAGGGGCCAAGCTGGGGGAGGGTTCGGCCACTGAGGTCCGAACCCTGCCGGAGGTTGGGACCAACACGGAGGGGGGTTCGGCCACTGAGGTCCGAACCTTGCTGGAGGTTGTACCCACTCCGAAGGGGTGTTCGGACCTTAAGGTCCGAACTGAACACTCATGATACTCGCCCTCCTAGGGGGCTTCGACCGTCCCGGAGCCCAAGGGCGAACACCTCTTCTTTCGGACCTTCGCTGGTGCTTGTCCAAAAGCATCTTGTAAGTCACCTTCGGCCTTCTACGATGTTTTGCCGAAGATGATGACTTAATATTTTCATTCCACACCCCTACCTCCGGATTCTTTCGTACAAGTGTGTGTGTGTGTGCGAGTGTCTCCTATCATGATTGCTTTCCCCTTAGCCTACTCGGCATGCTCTGGCCGAATCAACACCTTCTTCCCTTCTAGCTCAACGTTGTTTATGGGAAAAGGGTCTCTGTCTAATTTCATCATTGGATTTGCTTCTATTTTCAATCGTCCTTCCTCTATGGCCGATTGTACCTGTCGATGAAAAACATTGCAATCGTCCTTCGCAGGATCAAAAGTTCGAAGCCAAGAAGACTTCGCTCCACTAACAACCCTCGAAAATCTACTCTGCTAAGTCAGTGCAGGCTCCGCACACGAGGTGCTTCGAGCAGGCTTTGCACTTCACCCTTCGCACGAGTGGACAGCCCTCTAAGGACTTCGACCAAGTACTTAGCGACAGCAACTGGTGCTGGGCTTCGTACGCGAAGGTCTACACGCACACAAAACGAATTATGCTAAGGGCTTCGACACAAGAAGCACTACGGGATAAGACCAGGGCTTCGCTAGTAACCAGCGAGGTCTTGCCTCGTGTTACACAGAGCGACAGCACACAGAAAAACACACTTCGCGAGAAAAACACCCTTCGCCAAGACAGGCTTCGGTGAACTAAAAACTAGCGAGGTATGCAACGCGAGCTCAAGCAAAAGCACACAGAAGCAGGGCTTCGCCGCTTGAACAAGGAACACAAAATATATTGAACTCTGGATGAAAACCAGCGAGGTCTGTGTGTACAGGAGCTCAACAGTAAATGCTCAAAGTGTTAAATGTTACCTACCGAGCCCCCATATTTATAGCCCACGGCTTCATCCTAAGGAAGTGACTACATTACCCCTAGGGTTTACAACAGATTTGTCTCTACAGAACTAAGGGGTACAAAAGGTAGTCCACCTTTATTCTGTAGGCTTCTCTGTCAGCTGCAGAGGGGACAGTGTTAGTCTTTTTCAGAACAGACAGTGTCAGCCTTTACAGTGTTGACTTCTGGAACCTCCCTTCGCACCGGAGGGTGCGGTAGCTTCGGCGAGAAGCCTGCAGCTTGTTGGCCTTCGCTCCGCCGAAGAAGTTCTTCGATACAGTGACGGTTTTGAGCCGAAGCCGTCAAAGCCCTTGGGCCTTCGCACCACCACCTCCGGAGTGGATCACCATGGCTTTGCAGCTGCTCCCAGCTCGAACACCGTCCGTCCGTGTACCGAAGCCATGCAGGCCGAAGCACCTCAAGTCATCCTCACTCCGAAGCCCCACCTTCGGAGTACCACCCTTCGAAGTCCCTCCTTCGTCCAAGGCCTCCGCATGAAGCATTCCATGAGCACTTCGTCGCAGTGTCTCACTCCGAGCACACTCCTCGACGAGCCTCACCTGGACCATGCCTTCGATGCGCCTCGACTTCTGAGACCTTCGTCGGGCACCTTCTAGTGTCTCCCTCCGGAGCACACTACGAACCCTTGCCTCCGCAGAGGACTTGTTCCATCCAACTCCGAAGTCACTCCATCCGGAGTACCTTCGAAGTGCCTCACCTCCGAGGACTTTGTCTCGGAGTACCTTCAGCCGGAGCCACGCTCCGCACTCTCTGCCTTCACCTGGCGCACCTCGACCCGAGGACCGACCCGGACCACCTTCGCAGCCACCGTGACGGAGCTCCCTGCTCCCCTAGCATCAAGCCTCCCGCTTGACCCAGGTTCACTCGGCTCGAACCTTGTCCGTCGCCTCTGAAGTCCCTGCGCACCACAGACAAGCAAACAAGTGTATCCAGTACTCCGAAGACCTCTCCGGGTTAACAACCTCCGGTACACACTCCGGTGTACCGCCCAAAGTACCGAAGCCCCTTCGGTACATACCCAGTCATCGTGTACTGCCGGACCCCTCCGACAGGCACACTCCGCTGCACAGCTGCAGCAAGCAAACACCTCCGAACACCCTTCGGAGAACCACCTCCGAAGCCCCTTCGGAGGTACCCTTCGAACAGAGGGTAAAAAGCCTGTCAATCACTCATCACAAAACACCGAAACCAACCCTTGGTTTCTCAATCTCCCCCTTGATGAGTGTATTGACAACACAATCGAAGTTCAAGAAAATGTAAAAATTTTCAGCACACAAGTGACCATAAAAACTCAGAAAAGAGCCAAAGCATGTCACTTGATAAAAGAATTTTTCTCCCCCTTTGTAAAAGAATAAAAGCCCCTTTGGCAAATCTCCCCTTGATAAGAACTCCCCCTGAGTTGAGCAAAAATTTCTCCCCCTTTATGTCAAAAAATCTCTCCGGAATTTCTCCCCTTTTCGAAATTATGCCTTCTTGCAGCAGAGAACATAGCAAAATCTCTCCCCCTTTGGCAATGCAAGCATCAAGGAGCAGTCAAAAGATGCAAAGCTTCGAAATGAATAGAATTGCAAAGACATATAATGCAAAAATATGCCAACAGTAACATCAATGATCATGTGCTCAGCTCAAGTTAACATTCTGTGAAACAAGATGATGGCATGTGATTTTGTCATTTGTGAAATAAAAGCATCACCACTTAATTACAGCAGCTAGACATGAGAAGGCAAGGACTGCGCAAAGCTAACAAATTCTACCCTAGACAGACAAGTTTTGTTCAAAAGGAGCTTTGAAAGCAAACTTGATGAGCAATTAAATTTGTTGTTCTTTTTCTTAATGCCAGGGGTTATTTGTTTGTCCACCTTATACTTTCCAATCAGGCCAAGCCTAGGCATGAAAGCCATCTGAAGCTTAAGACGGTGATTTTGGCATACACTACACTATCCCAGTTCAGACCAAAGTGCAATGGTAAGCAGTCTAGAATAGAGTAGTGCGACAAACAAACCCTCCTGGATCTTTTCATTTTAAACCAGGCAAATCATGGATTTTTGATTTTGATTCTGATGAATGAAATATTTTGAGGAATATCCATGAATGATGAACACAATTTTTCAAGTTGCAAATTTTAGCATCCAAGGAACAGTGTCTTGCTGTCAAGTAGATAAAAGATAGCTAAAAGCAGTCCTGCCTAAACAAGCTAGATACACGATTGTGCGGTGAGCAAGTTTTGATTTTTTTTTTGAAAATAAAACATCATGCACAACCAATGTTCCAGACATATTTCATAGAGCTGAGCTGACATGATTTCTTTGAATTAGAAGCAGGCATATAATAGCAAAAGATGTAAGTGCAATTCCACACACAATGAGCATATGCAAGACAATTAAAATCAGCTCCCCCTCACAAAATGTCGTAGGGATGACAAATACCAAGTTCCCCACGCAAGTAAGCAAATCGAGAAGCATCGAGGGGTTTTGTAAAAATGTCGGCAAGCTGGTGTTGGGTATCAACATATTGAAGTTCAATATCACCCTTCTCATTGTGATCTCTGAGAAAATGATATCTCACATCAATGTGTTTGGTTCTGGAGTGCTGAACCGGGTTGTTTGCAATACAAATAGCACTAGTGTTATCACAGAAAAGTGGAACACTCTTATAATCTAACCCGAAATCCCGCAAAGTGGAAACCATCCACAAAATCTGAGAGCAACAGCTAGCTGCAGCAACATATTCGGCCTCAGCCGTCGATTGTGCAACACTAGACTGTTTGCGGGAAGACCAGCAAACCAGAGAAGTACCCAGAAAATGACAAGTACCTGAGGTACTCTTCCTATCAATTCTACACCCAGCAAAATCCGCATCTGAATAACCTCTAAGACATAAAGATGAAGACGATGAATACCATATGCCAAATTCAAGGGTGTGTTTGAGATACCTTAGAATGCGCTTAACCGCTTGGTGGTGCGAAGCTCGTGGTGAAGCCTGAAAACGAGCGCACAGACATACTGCGAAGTGTATGTCCGGCCTCGTGGCAGTCAAGTAGAGGAGGGAGCCGATCATGCTTCGGAACTCCTTCTGATCTACGGCTTCTCCATCTTCGTCAGGGTCCAATGCTACAGATGTAGCCATTGGAGTGGCGAGGGGCTTCGCATCAGACATGTCAAACTTCTTGAGCAGGTCCTTGGTGTACTTCGTCTGGTGGACGAAAGTACCTTGCTTGCTTTGCTTGATTTGCAATCCAAGGAAAAAGGTGAGTTCACCCATCATTGACATTTCAAATTCCCTGCTCATGGTATCTGCAAACTCGGCAACCAAAGCATGAGAAGAGCCACCAAAGATGATATCATCCACATAAATATGTACTAGAAGGAAATCTTTGCCATGCTTGAGAGTAAACAAAGTTTTATCAACAGAGCCCATTAAATACCCTTGCTCAAGCAGAAAAGACTTAAGTCTATCATACCACGCCCGAGCGGCCTGCTTGAGTCCATAAAGAGCCTTATGAAGTTTAAGGACTTTATGTGGGTACTTGGGGTTTTCAAAACCAGGGGGTTGTTTTACATAAACATCTTCACCTATGAAGCCATTTAGAAAAGCACTTTTGACATCCATTTGATAGAGTTTGAATCCCCGGGATGTCGCAAAGGCAAGCAAAATCCTAATGGCCTCTAGGCGAGCAACTGGTGCAAAAGTTTCAGTAAAATCAATCCCTTCTAGTTGAGAAAAGCCCTGAGCTACAAGTCTAGCCTTGTTTCTAACTATAGTCCCATCCTCCCCTTGTTTATTTTTGAAAATTCATTTAGTTCCAATGAAATGAACATTTGGTGGAGGATCAACTAAAGTCCAGACTTGGTTTCTCTCAAAATTTTCAAGTTCCTCATGCATGGCATTGATCCAACTAGAATCAGAAAGTGCATGACTAACATCTAAGGGCTCGAAAGAAGCAACAAAAGCAGCATTAGTGAAATGGGCATGAGAACGAGTTACCCTTTGATCAAGCTCACCAATGATCTGCTCGGGAGGGTGCATCCTTTGGACATGATGTGGAGCCTCGCGGCGGGATGCCGTCTCCCCCTCAACTTGTGCGTTGGAGTGGTCCAAGATGACCGATGTTGAGGTAGTCACTTCGGGACCTCGTGCCGAAGTAGTAGAAGCGGGGTCAGCTTCGGGGGTTGACGTCGAGGGTAGTAGGGGTTCATCCTCGAATTCTCCGGGATCTTCATCTTCGAATAAGGTATGTTCCATGTCGTGTTCATTTGCCTGTTCGAAAGCAGAACTAACAGAGGGGGTTGATTCATCAAAAGTCACATCACATGACTCGATGACAGTGTTAGTTTCCAAATTATAAACACGATAAGAATGACCATGAGTAGTATAACCCAAAAAGATCCCGTCAGAAGATCGCGACTCAAATTTATCCAAGTTCCCACGTTTTAGGATAAAGCAGTGACAGCCAAAAACTCGAAGATGAGTAACCTTGGGCTGTCTCCCAAAACGCAGCTCATAAGATGTCAAGTTTAAAATTGAGCGCAAGAAAATTCGGTTTGAGATGTAACATGCAGTGTTCATGGCCTCAGCCCAGAATTTTCTAGGAGTCCTATGCTCATCAAGCATCGTCCTAGCAATCTCAACCAAAGTGCGGTTTTTCCTCTCAACAACACCGTTCTGTTGAGGAACCCGCGGAGCAGAGAATTGATGTTCTATGCCATGCTCCATGCAAAACTCAACAAAGAGACTATTTTTGAACTCAGTGCCATTATCGCTTCGAATGAATTTTAATGCACCAGGGAGTTCAGTAAAAAGTCTCAAAGCCAAGCTCCGAAAGTGTGAAAACACTTCATCCTTGCTGGCAAGAAAGAAGACCCAAGAGTAGCGAGAGAAATCGTCGACAATAACAAGTACATACCACTTGCCGCCTAAAGAACTAACCCGAGAAGGACCTACAGTGTCCATGTGGAGAAGTTCTCCGGGCTGTTCAGTCATCACTGTGGTGACTGGCGAATGCGAAGCAGCAATCATTTTTCCATGTCGACATGGAGCGCAAACTAAATTCTTCTCAAACTTGAGCTTGGGCAATCCTCGGATCAAACCTAGGGCGCTCAGACGAGCGAGCAACTCAAAGCTCATATGCCCTAGTCTCCTATGCCACTTCCAAAGCTCAGAGGTCGAATGTGCAACAAGACAATGAGAAGAACCAGACGACTCTGAAAAATCAGCTCCAAAAACTCTCCCAACTCTAAAGATCTTACATACAACAACGCCATCAGAATTGAGCACTTGCGAAGTATCGCGATGAAATCGCACTTCGAAGCCCTCATCAAGCAACTGAGATACAGACAGCAAATTGTATCCCAGGTTCTCAACCAAAGCAACATCTTTGAGAGTGAAGTTCGAATTAATTCTTACCACACCTTTACCTTTCACTCTACTCCTTCGATTGTTTCCGAAGGTGATATGTTCCCTTTGCTTGGTTGTGGTGAGGCTGGAGAACCATGTTGCATCTCCGGTCATGTGGCGCGAACAACCGGAGTCCATGATCCACGTGCCCTCCAAGCCTCGACCTGTCGCCTACACATGATAAGAACGTCTCGATCGCTCAGTGCTGGGGTGAGTAAAATAATGGCGAGGCATCCAGCACTGAGTGACACGAGTAGTAGGCACAGTAAAAGCAGACGGTCTACGCACATGAAAATCAGAATGATGCAAAGTGCGAGGTCTACGTACATGCAAAAAACGCAAAGCATGATGAGGTCTCCTACTCTGACGAGGTACAAAGCTACTCGCCCGAGGTCTACCACCATATGGAACATGGTGAACACCTCGAGGAGCAAAACCTCTCCGAGAAGCACGAGGAGCCTCGAAAACAGGACGAGAGTAGAACTCAGACTCATGCATACCTAAAGATGGGTAATGCATGTCCTGGTAACTCATCGCCTGAGCACGTCGCTCATCCTTGATGCGACGGAAACAGAAACCAATCAAATGACCCGCCCGCTGACAATAAGAACAATGAAACACTCTCCTAGGGGCACTCTCATGGGTCACAGGAGCAACTCTCACAGGCTCCTTGGGTTTCTTTTGAGTGGTTTTCTTGGGAGGATTTTTCTTGGCAGGAGGAGTGGCTTTCTTTGGTGGATGGGTAGGCTTTTTGGCTGATGGGGTGTCCAACAGAGCTCTCTCCTTTTCTAGGGTGGTGGGAGAGGTGAAAACAGTTTTGGTCTTACTGTCTGAAGCTATCCTCTCAAAACCCAAACCTAGAGCTACCCCGGCTCTGTCAGCACACAACTTGGTCTTGGCCAAGAGCAAATCCATCCTACCCTTCCCCTCAGTGCATTTATTCACCACAGAAAGAAGGTATTCATTTTCTGACATGAGGTTCTCAGCTCGCTCTCTAACAGTGCCTAGCTGGTCCTTAAGGGTAATGCATGTGTCACACACAGGCTGCACATCCTTTGAACTACCGGCCCTCTCCAATCTAGCCTCCAAATCATGAGCATGCTTATCACGTAAATTAATGCTATCGCGCAATAATGAACAGTTCATGCAATCAATGACTTCATGAGGTCTAGACTCCACCTCCAAAAGCTGCTTCTGTGCAGTCTCAAGCTCAGAAAGAGTTTGAGCATGAACAGAACGCAACTGAGCAAGCTCACTCATGACAACAGAACATGATTCACATTCAGCATCATCAAATTTAGACTTAAGCATGGCATATTCAGTAGATACATTTTCTAGCCTAAGTCTAAGGTCTTTTCTTTCTCTAGCGGCTTGCACAAGTAATCTATCCTGACCTAGCACTACTTCATTCAGCTCATCTAATTTAATTAGAAGCTGGTCAGATGGTAGGTTTACCTCAGATGAGTCAAGCTCATCGCCGCTGTGATCGCTGTCGGCCATGAAGCAAAGGCCGGTGAAGTCACGTCCCTTCTTGTCCTTCTTGTCCTCCTTCCTTGGGGACTCCTCCTCCTCAGAGCTCGACTCCTCAGTTGAGGAAGTGTCGATGTCGCTGAGAGCAGCAACAAAAGCTCTGGAAGCGGCCTTGGCTACTTTCTTAGCCACCTTGCCGCGCTTGCCCTTCACAAAAGGCTTCCTCTCCTTTTTGTGGAATTTGGGACGATCACTCTCATCTCTCTTCTTGACCTTTGGGCAATTGGCCTTAATGTGAGAGGTGTCACCACATTCATAGCAGCCACTAAAACCACTTCTCCTCTGATCCCGTCTCTCATGATGAAAGCGGGTGAACCTCCGGGCAATGAGAGCAAGCTCATCATCAGCTAGAGTGTCCACCTGCTCCTTTGTGACGGAGACCAGGGAGGACAAAGCAAAACCATCTGCAAGAACACAAGTGCCTGATGTGCTTGGTTCTGCAGTGGTGCCATGGCTAGTGCTAGAAACCAATGCCAATGGCTGTGGCAATGAGCTTCTGTGCACAGCAAGAGATGCCTTGGCAATCTCTGTGGACTTCAGCTTGCTCAAGAGTTCGTCACAGGTCAATGTGTCATATCTTGTGGACTCCTCAATGCTGGATATCTTCACTTCCCATATGCTACGGTCAAGAGCATAGAGAAGCTTGATAGCCCTATCATGATCACTGTAAGCAAGCGTCCTGTTGGATCGCAAGTTACTCACTATTGCATCAAAGCGAGAAAACATGGCATCTACAGATTCACCAGGTGCCTGCACAAACAGCTAGTACTGTTGGTTGTAGGTGCTTTGGCGCCTGGCCTTAATCTGAGCAGAGCCCTCATGAAAGACAGTGAGTGTTGTCCAAATTTCCCTAGCAGTCCTAAGGTGCTGCACCCTATCAAACTCACTCCGACTCAAACCAATGAACAATATGTTCCTTGCCTTCGAGTTGGCAATATACTGATCTTTTTCAGTTTGAGTGGTGCGGGTATCAGGGATGGAGTATTGTGAATCCACAATCTCCCAAATTGCATTTCCTTGGCTTAACAAGTAAGCCTCCATGCGCACCTTCCAGTATGCAAAATCTGTCCCATCGAACAGAGGAATTTTACTGCCTCTATCCATGTCGCCAACAGATCACAAAACCGGTTAAGGTCAACTGGTGATCTTAACCTGCTCTGATACCAATTGTTGGACCGGATACGGCGACCAGAGGGGGGGGGGGGTGAATGGGAGCTTTTTAAATTTTCGGGCTAAAAACTTAGCCTTCGATTCTGTTCTGTATTCTGCGGAACAGGCTTCGAACACAACCTTCGAAGGTCTGGTTCGGAGGTACTTTGACAGCTCCGAACACAGGCTTCGCAGGATCAAAAGTTCGAAGCCAAGAAGACTTCGCTCCACTAACAACCCTCGAAAATCTACTCTGCTAAGTCAGTGCAGGCTCCGCACACGAGGTGCTTCGAGCAGGCTTTGCACTTCACCCTTCGCACGAGTGGACAGCCCTCTGAGGACTTCGACCAAGTACTTAGCGACAGCAACTGGTGCTGGGCTTCGTACGCGAAGGTCTACACGCACACAAAACGAATTATGCTAAGGGCTTCGACACAAGAAGCACTACGGGATAAGACCAGGGCTTCGCTAGTAACCAGCGAGGTCTTGCCTCGTGTTACACAGAGCGACAGCACACAGAAAAACACACTTCGCGAGAAAAACACCCTTCGCCAAGACAGGCTTCGGTGAACTAAAAACTAGCGAGGTATGCAACGCGAGCTCAAGCAAAAGCACACAGAAGCAGGGCTTCGCCGCTTGAACAAGGAACACAAAATATATTGAACTCTGGATGAAAACCAGCGAGGTCTGTGTGTACAGGAGCTCAACAGTAAATGCTCAAAGTGTTAAATGTTACCTACCGAGCCCCCATATTTATAGCCCACGGCTTCATCCTAAGGAAGTGACTACATTACCCCTACGGTTTACAACAGATTTGTCTCTACAGAACTAAGGGGTACAAAAGGTAGTCCACCTTTATTCTGGAGGCTTCTCTGTCAGCTGCAGAGGGGACAGTGTCAGTCTTTTTCAGAACAGACAGTGTCAGCCTTTACAGTGTTGACTTCTGGAACCTCCCTTCGCAACGGAGGGTGCGGTAGCTTCGGCGAGAAGCCTGCAGCCTGTTGGCCTTCGCTCCGCCGAAGAAGTTCTTCGATACAGTGACGGTTTTGAGCCGAAGCCGTCAAAGCCCTTGGGCCTTCGCACCACCACCTCCGGAGTGGATCACCATGGCTTTGCAGCTACTCCCAGCTCGAACACCGTCCGTCCGTGTACCGAAGCCATGCAGGCCGAAGCACCTCAAGTCATCCTCACTCCGAAGCCCCACCTTCGGAGTACCACCCTTCGAAGTCCCTCCTTCGTCCAAGGCCTCCGCATGAAGCATTCCATGAGCACTTCGTCGCAGTGTCTCACTCCGAGCACACTCCTCGACGAGCCTCACCTGGACCATGCCTTCGATGCGCCTCGACTTCTGAGACCTTCGTCGGGCACCTTCGAGTGTCTCCCTCTGGAGCACACTACGAACCCTTGCCTCCGCAGAGGACTTGTTCCATCCAACTCCGAAGTCACTCCATCCGGAGTACCTTCGAAGTGCCTCACCTCCGAGGACTTTGTCTCGGAGTACCTTCAGCCGGAGCCACGCTCCGCACTCTCTGCCTTCACCTGGCGCACCTCGACCCGAGGACCGACCCAGACCACCTTCGCAGCCACCGTTACGGAGCTCCCCGCTCCCCTGGCATCAAGCCTCCCGCTTGACCCAGGTTCACTCGGCTCGAACCTTGTCTGTCGCCTCCGAAGTCCCTGCGCACCACAGACAAGCAAACAAGTGTATCTAGTACTCCGGAGACCTCTCCGGGTTAACAACCTCCGGTACACACTCCGGTGTACCGCCCAAAGTACCGAAGCCCCTTCGGTACATACCAAGTCATCGTGTACTGCCGGACCCCTCCGACAGACACACTCCGCTGCACAGCTGCAGCAAGCAAACACCTCCGAACACCCTTCGGAGAACCACCTCCGAAGCCCCTTCGGAGGTACCCTTCGAACAGAGGGTAAAAATCCTGTCAATCACTCATCACAAAACACCGAAACCAACCCTTGGTTTCTCAGAGATCAAACACAATCCGGCCAAAGGGCAGAATTGTCGAGTAGGGCAATAAAAACCGATAAAAAGGATAGCAATCCGATATGTGGATTAGCGGGAGGTTCACAAGCGAACCAGCACGGGTTATCATGATTACGGACATAGCAGATGGAGGGCTTTCAAGCAAACCCACGAAGATGCGGAAAGTAAATAAAATAAATGTGATTCAAAGCTAGGGCTTTGGATTTTGTGTATTGGAGAGAGAGCTTGCATCGGCCTTGACCCTAGTATTTATAGGGGTGGGCTGGTTATCCCTAGCTAGAGATAGAGTTAGATGCGGCCAAAACTCTGTCGAGATAAGTTTTGGGCAAAAATACCTCAAATTCTACTCGGATCCATAATTTGGACCCTGGCCGGTTGGACCGGCCTACCATAGACGGTTAGACCGGCCTTTACCAGGTTTGACATATTTTCGGTCAAAAATACCATTTTTCAGTATTTGCCTAGTTTGACCATTAATGCCATTTTTGCTATAAACAGTTTGCTTTGTCGCACTATTTTGTTCTGGACGGCTTACCATAGCACTTTGGTAAGAACCAGTACGGTGTAGTGTTTGCCGAGACCATTTCTTTAAGCTTCTGATTGTTTCAACCTAGGCTTAGCATGGCCGGTTAGCATAAGGTTGACATGCAAATAACCCCTGGCACAAAAATGAGAAAATTTAAAATTCATTGCATATCATGTTTGCTGAAGCACCTTGAAGTAGGATACGCTTATCTAGTGTGTGCTTGTTTAGCTATTGCATCTCAAGCCATGACATGTCTAGTATACTAGTCTAAGTGGTGATGCTTTTATTTGCTAAAATCTGAAAATGCTTGCTCATGCCTTTTGTTTATATGGTATACATATGAGGATGTCTTTCAGTACTTTGAGACAATATTCAAGGTGAATGCTTGTTTGTACTGTAATTGCAGATGCTCATGTTTCAGAAGCCCACATCTCTTCTTTACCCTCTTTTCACCTCTTTGCATCTTTTTATCTCCTTGATGTCTGCATTGTCAAAGGGGGGGAAATTATCTACATGATGCTTTGGCTTTTGGATTGCTTGGTTAAGGGGGAGTTAACTTTTATGTTGAAATGCTTTTGATGCGATGTCCTTTGGATATTTTGATGCGATGCGCTTTTGATGCTTTTGCTTTTGCTTTGCCTTGCATAAGGTTTTGCCCAAGCAGGGAGATCTTTTACCAAGTGACATGTTTTGCTCTTTTGTGAGTTTTTATGGTCACTTCTGCGCGTAACTTGCTATCTCATCATGTCTTTGCTTTGGGATTTTCAATGCACTCATCAAGGGGGAGATTGAGAAACCAAGGGTGGTTTTGGTCTGGATGATGAGTGATTTGCTTGGTTAAGGGGGAGTTAGCTTTTATGTTGAAATGCTTTTGATGCGATGCGCTTTTGATGTTTTAATGTGATGCACTTTTGATGCTTTTTTCTTTTTCTTTGCATTGCATAGGGCCCAAGCAAGGAAATCTTTTACCATGTGACATGTTTTGCTCTTTTGTAAGTTTTTATGGTCACTTGTGCACGTAACTTGCTATCTCATCATGTCTTTCCTTTAGGGTTGTCAATGCACTCATCAAGGGGGATATTGATAAACCAAGGGTGGTTTTGGTCTAGATGATTAGTGATTGACAAGGATTAGCGTCCGAGCGATTGAGTGGTTGTGAGGTTGTTTGAGTGCATCGAGGTGCCGAGGGTTTCGGCGGTGCATCGTGTTCTTGTTTTGGCTTGTCTTGTTTGTGCAGGGAGGAGATACTAACCGACTGTCTATGGTGGGTGATTGAGGGTCGAGCGGGCAGCTTAATGCCGGAGGATAAGGGAGGCCGGGTGAAGTTGGGAAAGATCTCAAGAGTGCACGAAGAGATAGAGCGAGACTTGGACGGACGGCTGACTGCGATGGCATGTCGACCAGGTTCGCGAGAGGGAGGCCAAGACAAGCATTCAGGCGGCTCGAGGGGATCGAGAGCGGAAGTGGCTTGCTGGCGCTCGTAGTCGCGAAGCGGTGTCACGAGTCGAAGGGTTAAGAGGCTTTGTCGGTTTTTGTTGAAAACCGTCGAAATGTTTATTGTTTTTACTAATTCAATAATTGTGTGTCATGTTTTAGTTTAAATTTTTAGTGTCATAGTGTATCCTTTTTGTATATTTTTGTGAGTATGTTTACTCTGAAAATATATGAAAAGAAGAGGTCAAGTGTAATTTTTATTTTCAGCTTTAACAATTTTTTTCAATATTGAAATTTGAGTCTTTCTAGGGGGCTAAGTGTAAAAGTGGCTGTTGGCGTAAAAGATTACGCTAATAGGTTTTTGAGGATTAGAAACTAACAAATGAAGTGTTTGCGAAGGAAACTATTCCAAGCCTCCGAAAGGATAATAACTTAGAATAGTTTGAAAGTGTGTATTGAATAACTTGTATTCGGTCCCCATTACAGGGTAAAACGGGGGGTATTTATAGGCCCAAACATTAAGGAAAAGACCTTCTTACCCCTCTATTACAACCGACATAGTGGAAACTATTCGGTACCCTTAATAGGGCTAAAATGGTAAAAAAAAACTAATCTAATTAGAAAGAAGATAAGTCTTCCATCTTAGCTGGCAAAGAAGCTCTCGGAAGAGTCCACGTTCGAAGATATACTCCGAACCAGAGTCCATCTTCATACTTCGATCTGCCTTCAACGTACATCTGAGAATATACGTCAGAATCCTTTGACTTGATTTCTTGTCTTTGTCTTGTTACTTCAATAATCCTGAAGATGGAATATTTTCCCCCAACAGTAGCCCCTCGAATACGCTTCTCCGTTAAATCTGTGATGTTAGGGAAGCAGTATACGCAAGAAAACATATCCATGTGCAGGGATTAGCAGACTTAATACACCTCCGAAATGTATGGAGATGCGAACTTCAAATTATTGTCTAAGTGAATTGCATTCGAAGTATTTTAGAATTAACTTGGGAAATCCGAAAGTCTTTTTAGACTTGGAAAAAATAGCCGTTGGCTTTTTCCTTCTGACGGAAGTTACGCAATGCGTTAATTCCGGAACAAAGTAACGGTCAAGAATGCAAAACGGCATAAGCAAACGGTAAAAAATTGGGGTCTAGGCTATAAATAGAGGGCCCAACCCTTTCTTGTACCTTTCCACCGCTTTCGTGCAAACAGACCAACTCTCGAACCCTAGTCTTCTCTTTTCCTTCAAAGCAATCCACGAGATCTAATGGCGAAATCCAGCTTCAAGGGTCCTGGAGCGACTTCAGCCTTGGCCCGGCAGCAAGCGGCAGCGGCGGCAGCGGCTGCATCATCGGCGACGGCAACTCCGAATCCTCTAGTGGCGGTAATGGCGCCGATGGGTGGAAATCCCCAAAATGCCGATCCTCAAGATCTATTTCCGGCGTCGACGAAGTATGTGGACCAGTCTTATCAACTGGGACCATCAACCTGCAGAAGGGAATCACTTGCGGCCACAGTAGAAGGCAAGATTAGTTCGGGGGTGATGATTCACAAACCTGGGAAGGAAATTATTCCGTCATCAAGACCCGGAGAAGTGGTCGTCTTTGAAGCCTTTTTCGAAGCTGGCTTGGGGCTTCCGGCGATCGACTTCTTAGCGGAGGTATTGGACTTGTTCCATGTCACTCTGCCCCAACTCTCTCCGAACGCAGTGGCGCACCTCGCCATCTTCGAATGGGTGTTGCGAGCCAAAGGTTGTGAAGGAAGGGCGGAAATCTTCGCAGCACTACACAGAGCATCATGCCAACCGAAGACCTTCGTATGTCCTGGAGGTGAGAAGATAGTAGTGGCCTTCGGAAGTATCAACTTCAGACTCCGGGATGAATATGCTCTCCGGTTTCCTGCCAAGGCCATCAATGCCAGATGGTATACTGATTGGATCTTGAGATGGTTTTATGCCGAAGTTGGGGCGAGCAGCCGCCTAGCTGGACCTCTACAAGAAATCCACTTCCGAAAGGAAACCTTAGTGCACCCGGATTTAGGCCAACTCGAAGCTCGCCTGAGCTTGCTTCAAAAAATCAGTCATCGCTTGAGCATGCGAGACTTAGCCAAAGAATTCCTCGGGCTTCAAATCCCTCCCTTGATGGCCAACTGGCCGATCACCTTCGAGGAAGATTCGGAAGGCGGTCTTCGAAAAATTTCTTCAACTTTGAGTCCTGCAGGTAACTTCGAAAACAACATACTTTGTGTATATTTATTCGAAGAATTAACAAACTTAGCTCGTTTTTCAGCTTCTTCAGCCCCTATAACTTCGGAGCAAATCGTACTTGCTTCGGAGAAGATTTTGGGCGTCCCAACTCCGACCGAGAAAGAATGGAGAATCAAATTGGTTGGTAGTTGGGAACGATCCAACCGAGTATGGGGGCTGCTCGAAATTGTTCCACCCCCTCTGATGGATTGGGTGCCTTCAGAGAAAGGGCCTAAGAAGAGGAAAGCCGAAGCTGGAACTTCGAGATCCGCCAAGACTTCGGTTAAGAAGGTGGCTCGGAAGCCAAAAGTTCATGCGCCTTCAAGCCCAAAAGCTTCAATCTCCAATTCTCAAGAGGATGAAGGCAGGTTGCTCGTGAGGCTGATTGACGAGGATGCAGCCCAACAAGAAGCACATATTGAAGATGCTGCGAGTGTGCCAGAGTCTCAAGTCAACCTTGAACAAGAAAGGACTCCGGCTGCTCTAGAAGATTTACCTCAGGAGGGAGTCCGAGATGGAGCTCCTATGGATGAGAGCGGAGTCGAAGTCACTACAGCTTCAATTCCGGGTGAAACAACAACGGCTGTTCAGGAAAATGCTCTGACAGTCGAAGATTTGACTGCTGACTCCGACGAAGACCTTGCCTTCGACCCGCCAAGCAGCCCAATGCTTACCCGCCACCAAAATGTCGAAGGTAAACTTCGAATAATTCTTTTATCCTTTTTTTCTGCGAAATTATACAATGTATAATACCTTTGTTTTTCCAGAGTCCACTTCTATGGAAGAGGTCCGTCCCGAAGATACAATTCCTGGACCTTCGACGACTTCAGAGCCAATTCCATGAGCCACTCAAATGGGGCCTGGAAAAGGCAAAGGGAAGATGGACCCCGTCCCTGCTCCGAGCTTAGGATCAACTCCGTCTGAGTCAACAGACGAGAGACAATCTACTGAGGGGGCCAGTCTACTGGGGCTCCGAAGACCACAACTCAACACTCCTGGCCTTCGCCAAGCGAAGATGACAAACAAGCCTTAAGCATGCTCCCCCTTCTAGCTCCTTTCTTGGAGCGAAGAACTGGGCTTCGGGCTTTGCTCGAGCCTTTGGATCGAGCTAGTCGCGAAGTCGGGGAGACGGACTTGGTGGCTATGTTGAGCGAGGCGGAGAGTTCGGAGCTTAACGCTGCCATGGAACGCACAGCAGACTAGGTATGAAGTATCTGCAAAACAGAATCAAATTTATATACAAATAATTTCTCACCTTGGTTTTTTCTTTTTGCAGCAAACGGTCTTGGCCCGAGCTGCGAACATCTCCAATGAACGTGGAAGCGTTCGCCTTCGAGAGGAAAATGCAACTCTTCAATGAAATCTGACTATCTCCGAAGGTCGTGTGGCCCACATGGACAACATGGTTTCAACGGAGCGTAGGGCCAGACAAAGTTTGGAGTCTACGAACAAGGTGCTCGAAGCAGAAAAAATTGTGCTTCGAGCAGAAATTGAAAAGATGCGGGCGGAGCACGCTACTGCGGGGGTCGAGCTTGTTAGACTCCGAGAAGAAGCTAGCCAGCTACTGAATCAAAAGAATTCTTTGGCTATGGAGGCTGCTAGGCTCTCTGGAGTAGTAGAAGAGCTAACTTCGACGAAGGATGCATTAACTGAAGATAAACTGAAGTCAGAGAAGGTAGCTTCGGAGGTCATAGACCAATTGCTAGGCGTTCTGGAGTACTTCGGTACTACTAGGACGCTTCCTTCGGATGACAACATCTCTCTTCTGCGCCGGCTGAAGAGGATCCAAGGAGCAGCGATGCAAATGAAGACAGCAGGCATTCGGTACAGAGAAATCTCCGGACAAGTGGCTGCTATCGGCATACTTCGTTACTACGAAGATTTGGGCCAATCAATAACTTCGAGCGCAGGAGAGGGTCCCATTACCTTCGACGACGACCAGCTTCTCACTCCTTCCGAAGGTGTGGCTGCTGCTTGGCAAGCCTTTCAAACTTCATGGAGAGCCGAAGGTCGTTCTGCGATCAAGGCCTGGATTGACGAAGGACAACGCCAGAAGCAGACTCGGTCCCAAGCTTCGAGCAGTCAGCCTCCTCCAAACCCGTAGGTTTAGAATTACCTTAGGATCTTCAACTATGTAAAACACTACGCTTTTGTACATTTATGAATGAAGATTTGTTTATCATGTTTTTAGGCTTTTCCTCATATGGAAGATGTTGAAGTGTTAGATGTTAACGACGAACTTCGCTTATTATGTGCTACCTTCGAAATCTTAAAACTTCACAAGCGCCCTCGATTTCTAATTCCTCGAGATAGTTCCGGAATGATTACGTCCAAAATAAGCAAAGATATATTATCTTGCATTAAAGAGAAAGAAAAAGAAGTTAACTTGGAAACTTCATCTTCTGAAGACATTATATGGTCCGAAGACGAAGATGAAACTCAAGGTAAAAAGCCTGAAGAACTTGGAAGCTGGGATAGGAGCCCCGATCAGCTTCGAACTTGGGCCGAGCTTCAGCAAGAACAAAAAGACTTTAGAGCTTCGAAGGGAGGTAGGAGAGTTAAACGCAAAGTTGTTAGGACTCCCGGCACTGGAACTAGTCGTTCCAACCCTAGCTTTAGAGATCGAAGAGGTCTTCGATTCCTTCTTGGTATAGATACCAATTTTTCATGATGTAATCATATTTGTTCGAATAATAAATATTGATTTAAAATTGTCTCCCTATTTATTAGCCCCTCTTTGGGCGTAAGCAACTTCGAACTGTATTCAAAGATGGTTAGGCGCAAAGAAAAACTTAGGAGTACAATTTTGGGGGTTCGGAGCCCCTCAGTAATTTAAAGATCGACTAAAATCTTATAAAATGTCTTCGACTATTTGTAGTCTGAAGATTGGCAACTTAGTACCTTATGTTTTTGAAAGAAATCACTTGAGATAACTTTTTGAACACTTTAGTGTCTTAGATAATTCGTCACTTTGGACTTTCTTAACACACATTCGAAGCTCATGGCTCAAACTCTGTTTTGTTTTGGCCTTCTTCAGCTCTTTTTTGCGAATTCTGTCAAATCAATGGTTTGGAGTTCGCAGTGGTCTCTTTGGACTCTTTTTACGGATGTCTACAAGCCGGTGGCTTGGACTCTGCATGATTTGGTCTCCTTGGACTCTTTTTACGGATGTCTACCAGCCGATGGCTTGGACTCCGTATGGTGTGGTTTTGGGCTCTTTTACGGATGCCTACAAGCCGGTGGCTTGGACTCCGGATTATGTCGGCCCCCACGTCGGAAACTTCGAACCAAGGGTTCAAAGTCCGAAAATATGATTAAAATTAATGACACTTCCCTCTCGGTCAACTCCACAGTTCCAGTGCGTCCACTCGGAAGCTGGAAGTTTATGAGGGGTAGGCACTATCTGAACCATATGCTTTATTAATTCTGAGGATGATTACAAATGATTACAAGGAGCCCCTATGCGAAGTATCGCTTTAGGTGCTCCGCATGCCAAGTATGTGCTAACTCTTCACCTTCCAAATTAGCTAATTTAAAAGAGCCAGGATGTCCTGAACGAACAATTAAGTATGGACCTTCCCACTTATTTCCTAATTTTCCTGGAGCTATGATGCTTCGTAAAACAAGATGACCCGGTGTAAGCTCATTGATCTTAACCTTCGGGTCAAACCAAGCCTTCGTCTGCTGATTATACTTTGATAAATTGGCCACAACTCGAAGTCTTGTCTCCTCTGTTAAATCCAGCGAAGCTTGTCTTTCTCCTTCAATCTCCGGTTCGGTGCTGCGAAGTGATCCTCCTTTGAGCTCCGTTGGAGTCATAGCTTCATCTCCGAATAGCAATCTGAATGGAGTGAAACCTGTGAACCTTGTTTGCGTAGTCCGAATGGACCATAAAATCTTCGGAAGTTCTTCGGTTCACAGTCCTGTTGCCAATCCTACTATCCTTCGATTTAGCCCTGACAAAATATTTTCATTGGCTCTTTCTACAGCTCCATTAGACTGAGGATGCCTCACTGCAGCAAAACATAACTGGATGCCTAGATCTTCGCAGAACTTTCTAAAAGGTTCTGCATCGAACTGTGTTCCATTATCAACTGAGTTGTCTAGGCACTCCGAACCGGCAAATGATACTCTTCCAAAAGAATTTCTGTACATTGTTCAAAGTGATAGCTGTTAAGGGCTCTGCTTCTACCCACTTAGAAAAATATTCAATAGCTACCACTGCGAACTTTAAATTTCCCTTAGCTACTGGAAAGGGACCAATCAAATCCATACCCCATCTGGCCATGGGCCATACCGGAGCAATAAATTGAAGAGCTGTTGGTGGGCAATGACTCCGTCGACCCATCCACTGACATCCTTGGCATGTGCGGACTAAGTTCTCCGCATCTGCTACTATGGTAGGCCAATAGAGCCCCTAGCGAAGTGTTTTTCCTGCTAAAGCTCGAGGGGCCAGATGGCTACCGCAAAGCCCTTCATGAATTTCTCGAAGAATATCTTGGCCTTCGGTTTGGGATATACATCGGAGTAAAGGGGAACATACTCCGGCCTTGTATAAAATACCATTGATTATTTGATAATTCCTGGCCCTGAGTTTCAATCTTGAAAACTGTGGCTCTTCAGACGAATTTGCTCCTCCTTGCAAAAGTTCCATGATTGAATTTCTCTAATCTGTACTTGGAATGCAAAGAATCACTTTAGAGGGCATTTGTGGTACCGAAGGTGTACTGAGCTCCTCATAAAAAGCCTCTTCTGGTATATCCATAGCTCCGGCTGCAGCTTTTGCTAAGATGTCCGCTTGCACATTTTCTGCTCTTGGTATACTCCGAATGGAAATACCCTTGAATTGTGCTTCGATCTTATGGATTTCTTCTAAGTACTTTGCAAGCTGTGGATTCCGAACTTGAAAACTTTTATCTACGTGCCCTGCTACTATTTGAGAATCTGTCTTTATAACAACTCTTGTAGCCCCTAGAGCACGTGCTTTTCGGAGTCCCAGTAAAATCCCTTCATACTCCGCTATATTACTGGTAGACTTAAAGTTGAGTCTTACGGAGTACATTGCTCTTTGCCCTGAAGGTGAAATTAAGACTGCTCCAACACCTGCTCGGATGCTTGAAAAGCCCCATCAGAAAAAACAGTCCAAATTCCTTCGCTTGACTTCTCCGGAACCCACGTTGCAGGGGGAGTCCATTCTGCTACGAAATCTGCTAAGACTTGCGATTTGATTGCTGTCCTTGCCAGAAAGGATATGCCGAAAGGTGCTAGTTTGACTGCCCACTTTCCAATTCTTCCAGTGGAGTCTTTACTTCGGAGCATATCTCGCAAAGGATACGAAGTTGGTACAATTAGATTATGAGCCAAAAAATAATGTCTCAATTTCCTCGAAGCCATTATCAGAGCATAAGTGAACTTTTCGAGCTCGGAATACCTTGTCTTCGCTCCTAACAATGCTTCGGACACAAAATAAACTGGATTTTTACCAACTTCCCATTGAAATCCATTTCTCTGACAAGGACTGCGCTGATAGCAGAGCCTGTAGCTACAAGGTAAAGGAGTAGGGTTTCGTCCGCAGTAGGCACCGTGAGTGTAGCAAGATTACTGAGATACTCTTTAATATCTTCGAAGCTTTTCTGACACTCCGGTGTCCATGCAAAATCTTCGGACCCTTTCAATGCTTTAAAGATGGGCAAACTTCTCTCCGCAGACCTTGCCAAAAACCTGCTAAGTGCTGCCAGACGACCATTCAGGTTTTGCACTTGCTTTAAATTTTTTGGAGGAGCCATCTTCTGTAGTGCAGTTATCTGAGTAGGGCTAGCTTCAATTCCTCTGCTTGAAACTAAATACCCTAACAATTTCCCAGCCTTAACTCCGATGATACATTTCTCGGGGTTAAGACGGATCCCACATGCCCGAAGGCTATTAAATGTTTCTGCTAAGTCTAGGCTATGTTGGTGCTTTAAAGCACTCTTTATTACAATATCATACATATAGGCCTCTACATTACGACCTAATTGATGACCTAGAGCCTTAGCAACTAACCTAAAAAAAGTAGCCCCGGCATTTCTTAAGCGAAAGGGCATTCTTACATAACTGAAGACTCCTGAAGGAGTTACGAAGCTTGTCTTGATTTCATCTTCGCTTTTCAACCATATCTGATGATAACCGGAGTACGTGTCAAGTAAACTTAATAACTCCGAACCTACAGTGGAGTCGACCAATTGATCAATTCAGGGCATGGGGTAGGGGTCACGAGGGCATGCTTTATTCAAGGATGTGAAGTTAATGCACATGCGCCACTTCCCGGAAGATTTCTTCCTAACGAAGACTGGGTTGGCTAACCATTCTGTGTGAGCCACTTCTGTGATAATCCCAGCTTTCAGCAATTTTTCAACTTCGTCTTTGGCAAGAACATCTCTTTCTACAGACATTTTTCGGAGTCCTTGCCGAACAGGCCGGGCCTTCGGGTTTACAAGTAAACTGTGCTCAATAATCTCCGGACTGACTCCGGTGATGTCTTCGTCAGACCAAGCAAAGACATCTAAATTTTCCTCAACTACTTTCTCTAAGGAGGTAGCAACTTCTAGAGGCAAATCTTTACCAAATTGAAATAAATATTCTTTGCCATCTTTAACAATAACCTTCGTTGCAATCTCTCCTTCAGGACTTGGTCTTGGGAAGGATTTCTTCGAAGATTCGCTAGGAGCAGAAAAATTTTCTTGATTATCTTGCACACTATTCACTTGTCTTGGATCAAGAGGAGGGCCATGACCATACTACGCTCTTCGGGTGGTAGCTTGATCTCCGAAGATAGTGAGCACTCCCGCTTGTGTGGGCATATTCATGCACAAGTAATTGTGGTGCGCCATAGCTCTGAACTGATTTAACATGCCTCTTCCGAAGATGACATTGTATGCATATGGAGCATCCACGACGTCGAAGATTACTTCCTCTGTCCTAGCTAACAGCCCTTCTCCGAAGGTAACTTCCAGGCCAATTTGGCCGAGGGCATCAAGCGGAGGTCCTGCAAAGCCTTGCAAAGGACGAGCCGCTGGAAGAAGGTGCTTCCTGGAGATGCATAGTTGATCGAAGGCTTGAACAAAAATAATGTCTCCCGAACTCCCTCCGTCAATTAGCACTCTTCGAACCTCAGTTCCTGCAATGTCAGCAGTAATGAAAAGTGGGTCTGCATGTGGAAATTTAATGCCAACTACATCCTCTGCAGAAAAAGATATTGGTACATAGGACCATTCCGGCATAGCAGCTGTAGACGAAGAAGTTCCTATATGACCCACTTCTTTGACATATTCTCTTCTCTGCCTTTTTGACATGCTTCCGAGAGTCCCTCCTCCGGAGATTGGGAGGACTACTCTTTTTCCTCGATCTTGCCCTTCTTCCTGCTTCGAAGGTTGTGGAGCTCTCTAGGCAAACTTTTGCGGAGGTGCAATGTTCAGATCTTCTGAACGAGGATGCTTTTGCCCCTTCTCCTATCATGCTGAGCTTCGAAGACAGGTCCCTGCGGTTGTGCCAAAGTTTTCACTTCCAATTTTACTTCCTGCAGTATGGACAGAGTAGCTGCAGTTCTCCGAAGCAAGCCCTCTTCTGACCTTGCATATTCTTCAAAATAGGACATCAGCTCAGAAACAGAAGATATGCTTTTCCGGTGAAGCTTATCAAGTAGGACTGGATGAATGACTCCCTCTCGAGCTGCTCAACTACCAAAGATGTAGTTAACCCTCGAATTTGCGACTTCGTATGAGCGAAGCGCTTGAAGTATTGTCTTAGGGTTTCTCCAGGGAGCTGCTTCACATGGAAAAGACTTCCCGTTCATATTGGAGGCACGAAGGTGCCCTGGAAATTACTCACGAACTTTTTCTTCAATTGCCCCCATGAACTGATTGATCCTGGTTTTAAAGACCAAAACCATCGTAAAGCCACTCCTTGAAGAGCGAGGGGGAAACATTTTGCCATGGTGTCCGGTACTCCTCCACTGGCTTCAATCGCCAAAGCATAAGATCAGACAAATTCTCCACGATCTTCATCTCCGGCATACTTGAGAAGCTTCAAAGTCTTAAACTTCGGGTCGAAGCGTACTTTCTGCATCTCGGGATGCAGCGGAGACTCAGTGTCAAAAGAGGCGTTCTCCGGGGCTTCAGGATAGATAGGTTCATCGTCTTCAGGCACTTCAGGAACAACCGGGATGGCTTGAGAGCGAAGCCTATTTGCAGCTTCTTGCCGCCATCTCACTACTTCGGCTTGGATACTGGCCATCTCAATGGCCATATCGCCATGTCTGTCTTCATCTCCTCCGGAAGGATCTTCTGGGTCTCGAGAACTGTAGGGATCGGTTTGAAGTGGAACTTGGGGTGGAAGAGGGACTCCGTCAAGCCAAAGTATAGATGGAGTTGGCAGAGGAACTCCGTATACTCGGGGAAGGGGCGTCCCTTCCGGGGTTTGAGGTGGAGGAAAAGTCGAAGGTCCTCCGACCTCGACTGTATCTGTGGATCTAGCTCCGAAGGTCCGAGGAGACCTCTGAGTAGGATTACCAGCTGAACTCCGCTTAGGAGGCATGGTTTGAAAACTCGGTAGAGAACGAAGTTTCTTGGACTAAGTTCCCCACGGACGGCGCCAACTGTTGGCGTAAAAGATTACGCTAACAGGTTTCTGAGGATTAGAAACTAACAAACGAAGTGTTTGCGAAGGAAACTATTCCAAGCCTCTGAAAGGATAATAACTTAGAATAGTTTGAAAGTGTGTATTGAATAACTTGTATTCGGTCCCCATTACAGGGTAAAATGGGGGGTATTTATAGGCCCAAACATTAAGGAAAAGACCTTCTTACCCCTCTATTACAACCGACATAGTGGAAACTATTCGGTACCCTTAATAGGGCTAAAATGGTAAAATCATATCTAATGAGAAAGAAGATAAGTCTTCCATCTTAGCTGGCAAAGAAGCTCTCGGAAGAGTCCACGTTCGAAGATATACTCCGAACCAGAGTCCGTCTTCATACTTCGAACTGCCTTCAACATACATCTGAGAATATACGTCGGAATCCTTTGACTTTATTTCTTGTCTTTGTCTTGTTACTGCAATAATCCCGAAGATGGAATATTTTCCCCCAACAGTGGCCTTCTAGAAACTTGGGAATGTGGGATATTTTATCCCCCTGCTGCCAACCCGAACAGGACTGCTTGATGAAATGAAACAAAAAAATTTCCACAGCAAAACGAGAACTTCTCAGCGCGTTCTGATTTTTTTGACGATGAACAGTTGATGTTGAATCGTGTGGGATCTGTAACAGGGTTTCTGGGAAGGCATTTCATCGTCCAGAAGAATGCAGTTTTTAGCAGCTGTTCAGGTTAGTTTTCCATCGAAATCTTTGTGAATTCTTGATGATTTGAGATGGGTTATAGTGTGCTTTCTTCTGGCTATGATTGAGGTATATCCTGAATAGTATTGTTTGTAGAATCTACTCAATCTTCATGAACTTCCTGATCTAGACTTTAGATTTATGTGATTTATGTCTTTCAAGTTCTTTGCTGTTTAGTTCTGCTGCTTGTTTATTTGAAAGACTAGGTGTGGATGGATAAAACTTGAGCAAACCTAGGTGTTAACATGTTGAATCAAACAAGCATCTGATTGTATTTTAGTTAGTGTTTGCTTAACCTTTTCACTTATTCTTGCTCTTGCTGAAATAGCTTTCTCCCTCATCTTTGATCTGATTTGGGTGGTGTGTTCTTGTGAAAGATTCTGAGTTGAACATTTCAAAGTTTTTGTGAATGAAGTGTTAGGGTACTTTGAACTGATAATCATTTATCTGTTTCACCAGTATTTGTTCAATTTACCTCTGACTTAGTAATCTGCTCTGAAATATTTTAGAGTGATTTGTTTTGAGAATAGTGGATGTCTATCTTAGCTGAGTTAGTGACCTTCATCTCTGGATGCTTGTCTCTGATTTAACTATATCCGAAACATTTCTGAATCAAATAGGCACTGTTTATCTTCATGAAATTTTCAAGCATATCTATATTTGCAATTTGTTCAGTTTACAAAAATATTCTGAATCAGTCTGCATACGTCTGAATGCTGTGTGAATCTGTATGCAATCTTAATTAGAATTGGTTCTAAACTAGATCTGTGGATTAATTTCTTCCCTGTGTAGCATTTCAGACCTTTGCTCTTGAGTTGTATATTGTGAGATGAAGTGAAAATTCTGAAACTGTTTTATTTGCTTTTGTCGGTTTTTGCAATAGTATTGCAGTATAGAATGTTGTTTAAGTGATCCTTTTTGTTCTGATTCTGTAGAGTTCTAAACTAGCTGATCATCAGATTGAATCAAATTTTTCTCAGTTATTTTTCATTCAGATTCAGGAATGTTGCTCCCATGAAGAACTCTTACCGTGAATAGTGTTCAAGAGTTGTGTCAATCCTAAAATAGTGCTTGTTGTTTTTGCTGTTCATCATCAAGAAGTGCTAGATTTCAGTTTTTGTTATGAATTGAAATTAATCTGTTTTTGATGTACACAAGTTGAATCAAATCTTGAATGTTGAATTTTACTAAAATTTACTACTACTATTCATTGTGCGACAAATCTGAATACTCTACAAGAATTCTGAAATTATTGTATTGCATGTTGAAACTTAAGATTCCTGCAATGTTGACAAGTTTTGAATCATTGTATGTTGTTTTGATACTAAATTGAAAATGAAATTTGGAGTCTGAAACTAAATATGACATATGCACGTTATTGAAGTTACCATTACTATTCATCGAACGAAATATTTCAGAAGTGCATGAATTTCAATTGTCATTGAATTGAAACAAGTTGATTCACTTTTTAATCTTAAATTGATCTCTAGAGTGAGTGTTTTGACAGTTGTTGATTAAGAATCTTGAATCAAATCTGATTTGTGATTTTCCATCTTGAGGAGCTCAATTTTTGTACTAATTGGTTTGAAACTTGAAATTGAGTTCTTAGAGGTGCGTTGGGTGATTCGATTAGGCCATCACATTCGAAAGAAAGTGTCGAGGCGCCTATTCACCCCCCTCTAGTCACCATTCCGATCCCACAACTTCCACTGCCTAGCCTTGTGGCAATGGTGGCAAACATCAGAGTTAGCAGGACCCAACTTAGACTTTTCAGTCGGTTTAGGATTTGCACTAGAGATCGTATCTAAAGTCTTAGCCTTGACCTTCCTGTTTCTATTTTTGCTCTCATTCGGAACCATGATCACATGATTGGGAGCTTTTTTGTTACTATCCTCACTAGTTTTAAGAATCCAATGCAACTCGACCAATGTCTTATCTAGTCCATTCATATGACAATTCATAATGAATGGCTCAAAACTCAAGGGGAGCGACTGGAGAATCATGTCTATAGCCAATTATGGATACAGTGGAGAACCTAGTCTCTCCAAGGTCTCAATGTAACGAATCATTCTGATCACACGATGACTAACTGACCTCCTTTCTGCCAAACTGCTCCCAAACAAGGACTTAGATACATAATACCTCTCAGTCCATTCCTGGTTCTAAAACATGCCCTTGAGGCCTACAATCATATCATAAGCATCTCTTTCCTCATATTGTTTCTGAAACTCAAAGGACATGCAAGCAAGCATCAGACAACTGACATCCACATAATCACAAGCATGCTTCTCATAACCACGCTTATCTACTACAGAGGCATCTTCTCCTGGTTCATCAGGATGGGGTTCCTCCAGAACATAATCCTTTTTCTCATTCTTGAGAACCATTATCAAGTTTTTGTGTCAATCCATAATACTTGTTCCAGATAATTTATCTCATTCAAGAATAGATCAAAAATTAAAAACTGAAGTGATCTTAACAGTAGTCAGTGCCATGATATATAAAATTAAATGCAAGGTTCAACACTACGCTATGTTTATCTTCAATCCAATAAATGATGTAACACAATTAAAACTTGTCACTCTCCCTCTAATGACTAATAGTGTGATAAGATCTATATTCAACTATATCCTAGTGAGCTTTGGCATCACTGCTAGAAGTTAATTCACATAGGTAAGCAACACTTTGCTAATCACATCATATGTACTCTTGTTCATTGTAGTAGCATCCAATGCACAACCACAAAATCCATGCCCCAAAGCCCAAAACCATTTTGATAGCTTTGTTAAGCAAACCAATACTATCCGTGCAGAAGTCCGACTTCCACCCAAGCTGGCCAAGATAAAGATAGCCCACTCTTTGGCAAACCCACTATCGATGATCGAGATCCTTGGTAGGTGCAACTATTGGAAAGAGCATCAATACTTAATTTTCTAAGGAAAAACTATTCTAGCAAGGTGACATTCCCTAGTGCACACAAAACATGCACGAATAGTATGATAGGAACATAAGTAAGCACCACATACAACACATTGACTGTGACATAGTATGACCCCTTCACATGGTGATCTCCATCTCCATGGCTCCCGTCATTGAGTGTGTGCCTCCAGCCTCCATGAACCTATACTAGCCTATTAAAATAGCACCTATACTAGTTACATGCTATAAATAATCATGACACACATGCCATATTTAATTTACATTCAATAGATCTCATACATCACATTCAACAAGGCCATACTAGTCACAACATTCTTTGGAAAACAAAGTTAGACAAAGAATATAACAGTTTTGTGTGGATTGGAACAACTGATCTGCTAGAACTTCCATGAGCAAATTGCTCTCTGTATCGATTAAAAACCGACATTGGAACTTCTGATCTGTCGAAACTTCCGATTTAATATCAGAACTTCCAATCATTTGGAAGTTCCGATCTAATACCGGAATTTTCAATGGAAAAATTGCTCTTTGTATTGAATTATATTTGGCATCGGAACTTTTGATCAGTATCGGAACTTCCGATCTAACGAAAACATCTAATCAGTATCAGATCTTCTGAAATCTGATGAACAGGAAATAGATCAAATCTATTTTCCACCACACATCTCCATACGTTACTTTTGGCGTAAAAGATTACGCTAACAAGTTCGTTAAAGTTAAGAACTAACAAACAAAGTGTTTATGAAAGCGGACTATCTCAAGCCTCCGAATAGGAGGTAGATAAACTATACGTCCCATCCTTCTGGTTGATTTCCACTTCGGAGGAGAAGCCTTTGGAGGGTCTCTTCGGACCGGAGTCTGGACGGACCCTCCAACTTTAACCCTTCCAGTCTAGAGACAAGTCTTGGACTTTCGAGATTATGATTTGTCTTTGTCTTGGAATCTTAAAGATCCTGGGGATGAAGTATTTTCCCCCAATAGTAGCCCCTCGAATACACTTCTCTGAATAACCTGTATAGCAAGGAGAGCAGTATACGCAAGAAAAATTATCATGCTCAGGGACATAGAAAAAATTCAAGGTATTATAACCGTTCGAAGTGTCTTCAGCATCGGAGGTGTATCGGACTTAAGCTTCGAATTTGAATCTCCGTGTGAAAGCTTCACAAGGAAATAGACTGTTGCGAATGAGGAGCATCGCAAGGAGCCATTAAATTTGAGTCGTTACCCCTCAAATAGTCGTTAGGCTTTTTTGAGAAAGTAACGGACGAAAATTTAACTACAGGTTCACACCTTTTTATCCCACCTGTCAGTGGCAGAAGTTGAACCTACAAGTGTGAACGCATATGCGAACCATGCTAATTGAAGGTAGAGTGGTTATAAAAGGAGGAATCGAACTGCGACGGAAAATTTTATAGAGCTCTAGTTCTAAGCCTCCACATTTGAGCAACCATCTGATGGTGAGGACCAGTGCAAGAGTGCCAACGAAAACGGGGACTATAGCACGGAGGCAAGCGTGGGCTGCATCTGCAGTAGTGGCAATGGCGGGAGCCTGGGGGGTTCTTGGCCCAAGAATCCGCGAGAACTCCACCCACCATCGAAGAAGCCACTAAAGCAAACTTTCATCCTCGAGCCATCAACATGCTCAGCGGAATCCATCGAGGAAGCTGTGAATGGGAAGCTGGGTCTGGGAATGAGGACTCGAGTTCCTAGTATAGAAGTGACCCTGGCGCTAAGAAGCAGAGAAGTCGTGGTCTTCGAAGCCTTTTTTGAAGCAGGGCTGAGCCTTCCTGCAATAAATTTCTTGGCGGAGGTATTATACATGTTCCACATTACCTTGTCGTAGTTGTCTCCGAATGCCATTGCAATATTAGCCATCTTCGAATGGGCCCTTCGAGCTGAAGGATGCGAAGGGAGGTCTGAAGTCTTTGCAGCTACACAAGAAGCATCGTGGCAACCGAAGCCACAAGATGGGCCCGGAGACTCCAAGATGCTGGTGGCCTTTGGGAGCGTCAACTTCCAGCTCCGAAAGTAGCATTTGAAGAATTTTCCAACGAAGGCGATCAATGACCGGTGGTACTTCGATTGGATACTCTGTTGGTTTTATGCTGAAGTCGGTGAAGACTCCGGCCTTGCGGGGCCCCTGCAATAGATCTGGTACCAGAGGGAAGCAGAGGTGTCTCTGGACCCAAGCTTGCTTTCAATGTGACTTGGGTTACTATCTTCGGTGGCCAAGTGCATGAGTATGTTGGACTTGGCCAAAAAATTCATTGCCATCCGGATACCTCCTCTCGGGGCCGATTGGCCTATTTTATTTCAAAGTGCTTCGGGGGAGAAATTCGAAGCCTGGGTAATCCTTCATGTCTTCTGCATTAACATAAATTAGATAACAAATAGTATCCTCAATAGATTGTTACCTTTTTCAGTGGCTCCATTGGCATTAGATCCGGAGCAGATAGCGAGGGCTACAGAACAGGTGGTAGGAGCCCCTATTGTAGTTGAGAAGCAACGGAGAGTGGAACTGGTTGGGATCTAGGAATGCTCCAACCGAGTGTGGAGTGCTCTCGGGATGGAGGCTCCTCCTCTGCCGGACTTTCACTCAGCGGGAGCACTCTATCGGAAGAGGAAAGATATTGTTGGGACCTCCAAGAAGGCCACAAAGACTCCCGTGAAGAAGGCAATGAATAAAACCAAACTCCCTTCACCTCCATCATTTCTGGCTTTGCTCGATATCCAAAGCTCCTCTTCGGAGGAGTCTGAAGAAGAAGAATCAGATGTTTGCATGGGAAGAGAACTTGAAGATTATCTGCTACATGGTGACAAAGGTGAGTCTTGGGTCACAACCGAGGACCCCCCTCGGGAGACTACGGAAGCGGTGGTGGCGACCCACCCCAAACCTGCCAGAGTCGAGCGAGAGCCAGAGAATCCTAGCTCGCCGGTGATTGGAGTAGTAGCAACGGAGGCCAAGGCTTCGACGTCTGCTACTTCGGCACAAACTTTGGGGAGGAACTCGACGAGTACCTCAAGATGTATGAATTTCTGGGGGACCCCGAAATCCTTCCTCATAATCTAGACGAAAGTATGTCTCCGAACTTTTTCCTCGAAATTCCTCAAATGACTTCCCTGCATCAATAATATTTCAATGAATAGTTAATGAATACCTTGCATTTTGCAGATGCTTCGAGGAGCAGCATGGCTCCGACCAAGGATGGAGCTTCAGCTACTCTCAGAGATGACGCTTTGGTCGAGGTGATAGCTCCGACAACTGGAGTTGCTTCGGGTGAGGCAGTTCCACTTGAAGGAGCGACTCCGACTGAAGTAGCGGCTCCAACTTTTGTGCCGAGGAGAGGTGAGGGCAAGATTTGTCTTGGGCCTCTCCCTTCTTTAACAACAACACCTTCATCAAATGATCCTTCGGTAGGCGCTTCAGAAGAAGATCCTGCTGAAGACGATCAATGAGCCTTGTCCAATTCTTGGAGTAGCGGACAGGGCTCCGGGCTATTTTGGAACATTTGGCGGACAAAGCCCAGAGGTCAGGAGTTCTGAGCTGGTCTCCGTTCTGAGCGAGGCCAGCAGACTGGAGCTCGACTTGGCTCTCGAAAGGGCCACCCTCCAGGTATGCAATATATAACAAGCACACTTATTTAATGGAAATTACATCGTACTCACTTTTCTTTTTTGTAGCAATTCATCCTTGCTAGAGCGGAAGCGACTTCCAATGAGCGTGAAACCAATTGTCTCAAAAGGACGATTAGAGCACTTCAAAATATCCTCAAGGGCTCCAAAGACAAAACTCTGCAGCTAGAGGAAGAGCTCGTTGAGGAGCAGAGGGCTAAGGCCATAACGGAGGAAGCACTCCGGGTAGAGCAGCAGACCTGTGCTAAACTCGGTTCTTCGATGGAAGAAATTCAAGAAGAGCGCACGGTGCTAAGGGACAAGATCGAGAGGCTTCGGGCAGCGGATGTGGTTTCCAATGCTGAACTAGTAGAGCTTCAAACTTCACTCAAACAAGCGCTGGTCCACAAGAATTACCTGATGTCGAAGACAACTGAGATCTCCTTCATTGCTTCCGAGCTGACAAAGGCTGAGGAGAGGCACCACGTGGCAGCTGATCAAACTCTGGATACCCTCAGGGGTGTTCTAGAATATTTTGGCATGGTGTGCCCATCCTCTTGATCGGAGTCCAAAATGATGAAGGGCTCTGGGACCCTCTATGGGGAGATCTCTGGGAAAGTAGCCGGGATCGGAGTCCTTCGACACCTCGAAGCCATCAGGGTCTCTGTTGCTCCGGTAAAGTGTTCGACGCTGACAAGATTCGCCTACGAAGGCTTGCTGTGACCATCATTGGACATGGCTTCGGCTTGGGAAGCCTTCCAGGCGACCTGGAAAGCAAACAACGAAGTTGCGGCCAAGGCTTGGATCGACGAATCCTGTCAGCGGAGGCTGGCTCAGACGAAGCCTCCGGCTCCAGCTCCAACAACTGCTCTACCTACTGACCCGAAGGTCTAGATTCTAGGGCATTTAATTATGTACAAGAGATCTTGTAATGCCCTTTTATTTTAACGAATGAAAAGTTTATAAATGAAAAGTCTTTGCTTGAATGTTTGTTTTTAGGTTTTGCTTCATACTTCAGATCCTGAGCTCGAAGCATTAGAGCTTAATGAAGGGCTTCGCCCACAATGGGTTATCCTCGAAAGCTTGAGGCCTTACAGGCACTCGCGATTTTCAGTTCCTCGAGGGGATTAAGGGGAAATAGCACCTGATGTTTATAGCGAAGTTCTTTCTTATATTAAAGGAGAGGATAAGGTAGTAGTATCTTCATCCTCAGAGTATGTAGATTGGTCTGACTCAGAGTACCAAGTCTAAGACCTAACGGAGGCTAGCTCTGAAACGCTTCTATCCTAGGCTGAACTTCAAGAAGAACAGAAAAAGTTGCAGGCTTCGAAGAAGAAAAGCACTCGGACCAAAAGAAAAGTTTTGAGAACTCCAAGCTTTGAAGACCGAACTAGTCCTAGTGGTAGTTCTAGAGGTCGGAGGGGTCTTCGCTTTTATTTAGGTTTAGATAATAATTTTTCCTAATTACGATGATTGTAACATGATTATCCAATTAATACAAATTATGTGAGAAGCATCATTGCATCATTGTATCTGGGGGACCATATGCAATGCAATAATGTCCGTCGGACACAATGTTTGGTATAAAAAAATGGTGCTTCACAATAGTACTTGGTAATCATGAATTTAACTCCGTAGAGTTTTTCGAACTGTTCGTTCGTACTGTGATGTTCATAATTTTTTGAGCTGAGTTTATACTTATAAGCTCCGATATAGGTCACTTAGGACTTATGAAGTGTTTCATTTGGCCGGAGCCTTGAAACCTTATTACTTGGTCTCCTACGACTCTTTTACAGATGCTTCGAACCCGGAGGATCGGAAATCTGTTGTTTTATAGTCCTTACATTCTTCTACGGATGCTATCAAGCCGAAGCCTGGAATCCGTAGGCTTTGGCCACCTTCGGCTATTTTACAGATGCTTCGAAGCCGGAGGATCGGAAATCTGTTCTTTTATAGTCCTTAGACTCTTCTACGGATGCTATCAAGCCGAAGCCTAGAATCCGTAGGCTTTGGCCACCTTTGGCTCTTTTACAGATGCTTCGAACCCGGAGGATTGGAAATTTGTTCTTATATAGTTCTTAGACTCTCCTACGGATGCTATCAAGTCGAAGCCTAGAGTCCATAGGCTTTGACCACCTTCGGCTCTTTTACAGATGCTTCGAACCCGGAGGATCAGAAATCTGTTATTTTATAGTCCTTAGACTCTTCTACTGATGCTATCAAGCCGAATCTTGGAATCCGTAGGCTTTTGCCACCTTAGGCTCTTTTACGGAATCCTTGAACCGATGGTTCAAAGGTCGTTTGCTAGGTTCTGATGAAAGATGCTTACCTTCGCAAGCATCTCCGTTCCTCTGATGCGTCCACCAAGGGTAAGGAATATTTGAAGAGTAAGCATAATTCGAACCTCCATCTTTATTTATTTTAGAAAGGTACTTTACAATTGATTACAAGGAGCCCCTAAGCGTAATAACGTTTAAGGTGCTCCGCATGCCATGCATGCTTTAATTCTTCCCCTTCTAAATTAGCTAATTTAAAAGATCTGGGGTGGCCCGAGCGTAGGATAATATATGGTCCTTCCCATTTGTTTACTAACTTCTCCGGAACAATTACACTTCGCAGTACCAAATGACTTGGTCTAAGTTCATTAACTTTTATCTTCGGGTCATACCATACCTTCGTTTGGTCTTGGTACTTCGTCAGATTGGCGATAGCTCGAAGCCTTGTTTCTTCTGACACGTCTAGCGAAATGTTCCTTTCAACATTATATTCAGGCTCTGTTACACGAAGGGATCCACCTTTTAGCTTCGTGGGAGTCATGGCCTCATCTCTGAATAACAATCTGAATGGGGTGAATCCTATGGACATAGCTTGAGTGGTCCGAATGGACCATAAAATCTTAGGAAGCTCTTCAGTCCACAACCCCTTTGCCAGCACAACAATCCTTCAATTTAAAACAGATAGAATATATCCATTTGCCTGCTTGATGACTCCATTGGATTAGGGGTGGAGAACAGATGCAAAGCACAACTTAATGCCCAAATCTTCGCAAAATTCTTTAAAAGGTTCGGCTTTGAATTGGGTGCCGTTGTCGACTGTCAACTCCCTAGGCACTCTGAACCTGCAAATAATATTCCGCCAAAAGAATTTCTGTACATTTTTCGAAGTGATTGCAGTTAAGGGTTCAGCTTCGACCCATTTAGAAACATATTCCATTGCTACCACCGTGAACTTCAAGCTACCTTTTGCCATTGGAAAAGGGCCGATGAGATCCATTCCCCATCGTGACATTGGCCATACTGGAGCAATAACTTGAAGAGGTGTTGGTGGACAATGGCTTCGTCTACCCATCCACTGGCACCCTTGGCAGGTTCGAACCAATGTTTCTGCATCTCTTATAATTGTTGGCCAATAAAGCCCCTAGCGAAGTGTTTTTCCTGCTAGAGCATGAGGGGATAAGTGGCAGCGACACAGGCCTTCGTGAATTTCCAAAATTATATCTTGGCCTTCAGGTTGTGCGATGCATCGGAGTAGAGGAGAAAAGACTCTAGCTTTATAAAGTAATCCGTTGACAAGCTCATAATTTCGGACCCTTGCTTGGAGCCTTTGTAAATCTGGATCTTCTAGCGAAGTTGTATTGTTTTGCAAAATATCTAAAATTGGACTCCGCCAATCAATGAATGGAATGCAAAGGACTTCTGCAGAGGGCAGTTGATGCACAGAAGGTGTAACAAGTTCTTCATAAAAAGTGCCTTCCGGGATGTTCAATGCTCCGACTTTAGCCTTTGCTAAGACATATGCTAGCTCATTATCTACTCGAGGGATGCTTCGGATAGAAATTCCTTTGAACAATGCCTCCGTCTTGCGGATTTCTTCTAAGTATTTTTCTTGGAATCTTTTGTCAATGTGCCCTGCAATAACTTGGGAATTTTTTTATTATAATTCTAGTTGCCCCAAGTGCTCTTGCTTTTCGGAGACCAAGCAGGATTCCTTCGTATTATGCAATGTTGTTGGTGGACATAAAGTTGAGCCTTGCGGAATACATTGTTTTTTGCCCTAAAGGTAATATTATAACGAATCTGGCACCATCACCAGATGCTTGATAGGATCCGTTAGAGAATATTGTTCATAGCCCTTCGGAGGTTTCTTCTGGATCCCAAATTGCATACGGAGTCCATTCGGCCACAAAGTCAGCTATGACTTAGGATTTGATAGTTGTTCTTGCAGTGAAGAAAATACGGATGGGGGCTAGCTCGACAACCCACTTTCCAATTCTCCCCGTGGAGTCTTTGCTCCGAAGCATATCACCATGGGGATTCGAAGTAGGGTCAATTAAATTATGTGCTAAGAAGTAATGCCTTAACTTCCTCGAGGCCATTACCAAAGCATAAACAAATTTCTCGAGCTCAGAGTATCATGTTTTTGCTCCGAACAAAGCATATGAAATGAAAAATACTGGGTTCTGCACCAGTTTTCCCTTGAGCTCTATTTCTCTTACAAGCACTGCACTTACTACGGAGCCTGTTGCTGCAAGATAAAGAAGGAGAGTTTCTTCTGGGAGGGGCATAGTAAGTGTTGACAAATTTCCAAGATAATCTTTAATATCATCAAAGCTTTTCTGGCACTCTGGCGTCCATTTGAAACTCTTAGACCCCTTTAGGGCTTTGAATATTGGGAGGCTTCGCTCTGCTGATTTGGCTAGGAATCTGCTGAGGGCTACGAGGCGTCCTGTCAGCTTATGGACTTGCTTCAAATTTTTAGGTTGAGCCATTCTTTGTAGTGCACTTATCTGCGTTGGGCTAGCTTCGATTCCTCTGCTCGAAACTAAGTACCTTAGCAATTTTCCTGCTTGTGCTTCGAATATACATTTTTCAGGGTTGAGGCGAACTCCACAGGCTTGGAGGCTCTCAAAAGTTTCTGCTATGTCTAGACTATGCTGGTGCTTTACAACACTTTTTATTACAATGTCATCCATATAGGCTTCAACATTTCGGCCTATTTGGTGACCTAGAGCCTTAGCAATAAGACGTGAAAAAGTAGCCCCAGCATTTCACAAGCCAAAGGGCATTCAGACATAACAGAATACCCCAGAAGGAGTTATAAAACTTGTCTTGGCTTCGTCTTCACGCTTTAGCCAAATTTGATGATAACCGGAGTATGCATCTAGGAAGCTTAAGAGTTTGGAGCCGGCCGTAGAATCCACAAGTTGATCGATGCGGGGCATAGGGTAGGGGTCTCGGGAGCATGCTTTATTTAAAGAAGTGAAATCAATGCACACGCGCCACTTGCTGGAGCCTTTCTTCTTGACGAAGACAGGGTTAGCCAACCACTCCGTGTGGGCTACCTCTATGATGATTCCAGCTCTCAACAACTTTTCTACCTCCGCATTAGCGAGGTCTGCTCTTTTGGTTGACAATTTATGGAGCCCATGGAGAATTAGTCGAGCCTTAGGGTTGACGAGTAACCTATGCTCAATAATGCTCTGGTCAACTCCGGGGATATCTTCGTCGGACCAAGTGAAGATATCTAAAGTTTCTTGAACTACTTCTTCTAGCGAAGTAGATATTTCCGAAGGTAGCCTCTTACCAAATTGAATTGGATATTCTTTGCCTTCTTTGAGAATCATCATTGTCATTACATCACCTTCTGGGCTTGGCTTGAGGGAAGGGTTCTTCGAAGAATCTGGGGACCCCGAAGTTTCCTCCAAGTGCTCTTGCACGCTGTTTTCTTGCCAAGGATCGAGAGGTGGGCTGTGGCCATATTTTGCTCTCCGAGCTACGACCTGGTCTCCTGGAATTGTAAGAACTCTACTTTGCGTGGGCATGTTGAGACATAGATAATTATGATGTGCTACAGCTCCGAATTGGTTTAGCATTCCTCTCCCGAAAATTGCGTTGTAGGCGTACGGGGCATCGACAACATCGAAGATGACTTCCTCCACTCTATCCAGGGGCCCCTCACTGAAGGCAACCTCGAGGCCTATTTGGCCGATGGCATCGAGAGGAGGACCTGCGAAGCCTTGGAGTGGGCGGGCTGCAGGAAGCAGGTGCCTTCGGGGAATACACATTTGATCAAAGGCTTGGACGAAGAGTATATCAGCAGAGCTTCCACCGTCCACTAATATCTTTTGAACTTTGACTCCTACTATGTCAGCTGAAATGACAAGGGGGTCAGCATGGGGGAATTTCACCCCTACGGCATCATCGATAGAAAATGAAATGGATACATGGGACCACTCGGACATTTCTGCAGCCGAGTTCGAAGTCCCTATATGACGTACTTCGTGAACATAATCCTTTCACTGATGCTTCGAAATATTACCAAGGGCCCCCCCTTCGAAGATGGGTAGGACCACTCGTTTTCCGTGATCTTGAGGGTCCTCTTGCTTCGTTGGTTGCATAATGTTGGCCACCGGAAGCTGCATTGGTGCTTCAGGGTTGCTAGCCCACCCCACAGCTTGTACAGGCTCGGATCATGTTGTTAGAGGAGCTCGATCTGTATTGCCTCGCCCTGAACTTCTCCTGAGGTACTCGCTCCGGAGATCCAGTATAGACTTACAGTCTTTTGTGGCATGTCTTCTGTTTTCAGCATGCACACAACAAAAAAGAGCCATGCCCCTGCCAGCAGGTTTTTCTTGTGGCTTCGAAGTACTAGCCTTATTACCTTGAGCATGTTGATAGTTGAAAGGCACATTCGGAGCGGAGGGGGCAATATTCAATACTTCGGAGCAGAAGTGTTTCTTTACCCTTCTCTGATCATTAGGGCGATTATCGAAGGGGACTTGCGGAGGAATCGGAGCTTGTGGCTCTAGCTTGACTTCTCGAGGGAGGACTGGCGCAGGCACCACAGTTCTTCGGAGGCAGCCTTCTTCTGCCTTGGCATACTGTTTGAACTATGCCATTAGTTGCACTACTGAAGACACTGGCTTCTAGTGAAGTTTGTGTTGCCACGAAAATGTGCCCCCGCACTTGGGTCAATTCAACGATCCAAAAGTGCACGGATACTTAGGGACAAGCCTAAGCGTGGCGTGGCACCGATGTCGCGTTCCGACTACCCTTAGTAGTGATAAGGGGGGTGGAGTCGCCAGGTGAGGAGCCATGCTGAATAGCGTGGGCCTCATGGCTCCAGATGTGATGAGTCATTGTCAACGATAGTCAAAGAGGACTGAAAAGAGAGAGAAGACCTGCTGCGTCTGGGCCGCGTGTGACTCAGGTACACGGGCAGCGAGCGACTGTCGGGCAGAGGAGGCTGTGAAGTCGGGCTGGCCCAATCCGGGTACATGGGCTAGGAGCAGCAGAGGATCCACTGGACTGTTGACCGGGATTGACTCAGGTACATGGGCGGCGAGTGATTGCCGGGCTGAGGGAGCCGCGGAATCGGGCCGGCCCAATCTGGGTACCCGGTGCGAAGACGGTGGACGCTTTGTCAGTTTCGGCGCAAAACTGACGACCACTGATCTTGGATCGGACCGTCCTGGAGCGAAGCCGTAGCTGCTACGAAAGCTCTGCATCAGGACAAGTTACCTTTATTTAGGATTTTACTATTTTGCCTTTAGGCCCACAGTCTGTCAGTCGAGTCTGTAAAAATATCCTAAGGGCAGTTTGGTCTTTTCCATTTATTTCAGCGTCTGTAAAAAATCCTAGGGTTATTTCTGCATTTTACCCATTTATTGGGCTGCCTATAAATAGGCCCCAATAGTCTAGGGTTAGGGCACCCATTTTTTCAGAAATTACTTTACCAATCTCAAATCCTTGGGTCACTTTTTTCGTGTGTTCTCCTCTTCTCCGCCGCCGGTGTTCTTCTTCTGTTCTAAAATCCTGTCGCCGCATGTGTTGTTTTTTTCTCCATGCGATTATTCCCTCCGGCCACAACTGCAGCTAGCTTGTAGCCTCTAGTCTCTAGCGCGGCAGCCTATGCGTAGCAGCACAGCAGGCTGCGGCTAGCTCCTAGCCTAGCGTAGCTTGCGTGCGGCGGAGGCAAAGTGTTGCACGACATGGCAAGATTTTTGTTGGTGTTCAGCGTTTTGAACAAGGTTAGTACTAATCACATTTCTTGATTTGCGTGCCAAACATAGCCACCGGGAGAACGTGAGTTTTTGGCATGCATTTGTGCTTGTGCTACTGTGCATTTTCTATTTCAGCGATTAGTTTTCCTGCAGATCAAGGTACAAGCTTACTGTAGAAATTAATTTCTTGATTAAAATGCAAGATTAGTCCGTGAGAAATTTTTCTGCACATCATTACTGCTGCTGCACGGTTCGTTTTGTATATCACCTAATCTTGCATTGGGAAACGTGCCTAATCATGTGCTTAACTTGTTGTCCAGATTATTACTTCACGTTAATGTTGCTTAATTACTTTTGAGCAATATAAAGTTGATTTCTAATTATCTGGCTTCTAGTTTTTTTTAGTTTCCTGTTTTGCAAGCATTTAATTCTTGTTTCGATGTACTGCTAAGAAGTACTTTCATGAAAATATCTCACTATAACTGATCCAACTCATCTGCTGTTTGTAAATGAATAGATGATATTGAATCTGTTGTTTTTAATCTGTGTGATGTATTTATTCCTGTTAGAACATCAGTTTATCATCTTCATGAATGTCGGTCTGATTAAATGCCTGTGAGTTAATTAATCTGTTAAATCTGCCTTTAAGCACTGTGTTGGTGTTTCTTCGATTAGGACACCGGTTGTTGTTAGGCAAGATCTTTTGAGGCTCTGTTGATCTATTTACTTTTCGTTGTTAGTCTGTTGAGGTGTGTTGGGTGTTGGGAGCAGGCCATTGATTCGAAAGAATTTTTTAGGCGCCCATTCACCCCCCCCCTCTAGTCGCTACTTTCGGTCCTACAAGTGGTATCAGAGCCTGGTTAGGGTTTTTCTATACCTTAACCGGTTCTAAACCCCAGTAGTGATCATGACGTCTCCTGGCAAGGTCCCGTCCTTGGAAGCTTATGGCTATAATTATTGGAAGACTCGCATGCGAGCCTATCTCATGAGCCAAAGCTCGGACATCTGGGATATTTGCGTTCACGCTACGTTTGTCATATTACCAGTTGCTGAGCGTGATTCTCCTGGTATCATCGCCCAGCATGTGAACAATAGCAAAGCGGTGAACATCTTGTTTTCTGGTTTGGGTCCCACTGAGTTTGAGCGTGTGAGCCATCTCTCCACTGCGAGAGAGATCTGGGCTACCCTTCAGGCACACCATGAGGGGACAGCTCAGGTCAAGGCTCGGCTCTATCAGACCTACCGGCGTGAGTACGAGAACTTCACACAAAAGCCGGGTGAATCTGTTGAAGCATTGTTTGGTCGTTTTCAGTCGATCATAAACAAGCTTCGGGACAACAAGGCTGAGGGTGTTCAGTTAGTCTCAGATCACGAACAGGCGCTCAAGGTTCTTCATACCTTGGACCCAAAGATCTGGGAGATCAAGGTATCCTCTATCATTGAGAGCACTTCTTATGATACCTTGACCATTTCTGATTTGTTTAGCAAGCTGAAGGCCACCGAGGTTGATACCCAGTTGAGATCAAATCTCACTGGCTCTGGATCAAAATCTCTGGCCCTTGCTACACCTTCTGTTGATCCCTCTTCTGTGAGTTGTGTTGGGTTCTCTTTGATGTCTATCACTGAGGATCAGCTTGAGTCATTGGGAGATGATGATTTGTGTCTTTTTAACAACCGGGTGCGTCGTGTCTATGATAAGAGGATGTTCAAAAGACACGGCACAAAGACCGGATGTTTTGAGTGTGGTGATCCAGGACACTTCATCGCCGACTGCCCCAAGCGCAATGGTCACAAGAAGGGCAGCGGTGGTGGCTTCCACGACTCCGGCAAGCACGACAGTTCCTCCTTCAACAAGGGCAAGCCAAAGACCAGATTCTTCAGAAAGGCCCTGAAGGACTACCGGCGAGAGAACAAGAAGCGCGACAAGGCCTTCTTCGCCGAGATGGAGAAGAGCTACTCCAAGCGGTCCACGTCTTCTTCCTCTTCATCGAGCTCGAGCGATGAGGAGATCATCATTAGGAAGGGGAAGGACAAGGACGATCCAGCAGGCCTTTGCTTCATGGCCTTCGGGGACAGACCAAAGAGCCACTCACATCAGCGCCGAAGATCTCGCAAGAGCTTCTGCTCAATGGCTCTTGGGGATAAGAAAGAGAAGAGCTCCTCCGATGACTCCGACGACGACGACAACGAAAAGGTATCATCCTATGAACGCGAAATTGTTAATTTACTTGAAAGCAATCGTCAGGAGTTAAAGTATCGGGAAAAACTGCTTAGAGGGGCTAAGAAGAGGATAGATGAGTTAGAGAGTGAGCTTGCCGTGGCCAACGGCAGAATTGAGAGTCTATCTTCTTCTCCTTGCTTGGGTGATAGCAGTGAGTGCCCAAAGTGTGAGGTGCTTCTGTGTGACCTGTCGACTCTGAAGTACAGGTACACAGAAAGGGTTGATGAGAGGGACGCTTTGGCCACTGAGCTTGAAAGCGCTCAGCTGGAGCTGAAAGATGCTCAAGCCGCTGTCGTCGTACCCTGTGCTGATTGCCCATCTCATCTTGCTAGTTTAGCTGAGCTGAAAGCCAAGGGCGATGAGCATCTAGGTGATTTGGAGAGAATGAGAGCTGAGCTGGCACAGACTAGGCTAGAGCTTGAGACATTGTCAGTTCCACCCACTGTCTGTGAGAACTGTCTGTCTCTTAGAATGGAGTTGATTAAGCTGAAAGCCGAGAAGTCTGTCCAGATAGATAGCGAGTGTGAGACCTGCTTGTCTCAGGTGGAGGTTCTAGCTGCCTTGAGAGAGGAGCTAGCTGATTCTCAGAATGAGAATTTTTACCTCCGTTCTATTCTGAGTTGGATCAGTGCCAGAGAGCCTCAGCTCGGCATGATGATCCAGCAGTTCAAGAGGCAGGATGGGTTTGGGGTAGGTTACACCTATACCAAGGCTGACTTTGAGAGTGCCATTAGCCGGGCAGTGGAGTGGAGTAAAATGACTCCTGAGCAGAGATATCCCAAGACCCATTCCACTGAGTCTTCCCAGGCTTGTCAGCCCAAGGATGGAGTGATCCATGAACCACCCAAAGCTCCACCCAAGAAACCCATCTGGGTTCCAAAGCCCAAACTCCTCCACACTTCTCTTGACTCTCTTCCTGGACCCTCTCAACCCAAGAAGCCGACACCAAACACCACTAAGCCCAAGGACCCCAAACCTCAACCACATCCCAAGAAGCCCACCTATCATTGTGAGTATTGTCAGAGAGACGGGCATCTTGCGGAGTTTTGCTTCAGGAGGAAGCGGGTTGAGAGAGCAGAGAGAGCTCGTGGTGGTCAGAAGCAGTTCTACCAGCAGGGTGGTAGACTACGTGTTCCTCGACGCGGGGAGAGGCTGGAGGCTAGGCCGCGTCGTGTAGGTGGTGGTAGAGGAGACGGCTTTCTTGGCCGTGCTCCAGATGGTGGTGTTCGTTCCGGCAGAGCTCCAGGCCGTTTTGGCTACGGTCCTGGACCTCGTGGCCGAGGTTTTAGGAAGAACCAAGGACCGCGCTTTGAGCCGCGTTTTGGTCCAAACTTTTCTGATGATTTCTGCTTTCCGTCTTTTGAGCAGATGGCTCGACACTGGTTTAGCTCTTTTGCTAAACCCGGTGCCGAACCATTTGCTCCCACTTACAGCCACTGATTATGCAGGATCGGGGACTGGAGGATGTTTGGATCATGGACTCAGGATGCTCTCGCCACATGACGGGACATCGCAGATGGTTCTCCAGTCTCACTCCCCCGAGCTCCAAAGAGTACATCACCTTCGGGAACAGTGGTCAAGGGAAAGTAAGTGGCATTGGCTCAATTCGCATTTCAGACCATTTTTCATTGAAGAACGTTGCTTTGGTTGGAAACTTGAACTTTAATTTGATTTCTGTTTCGCAACTTCTCGAGGATGGTTTGGAGGTGCGTTTTAAGAAGGGCAATTCTTCTGTGTTTGATTCTAGAGGGTCTTTGATTTGCCAGATTTTACCTTTCGGTAAGGTTTTTTCGGATTGACTTCTCTAGTTCTTTTGGCCCTTCTCGCTGTTTGATTGCTGGATCCTCCTCTGAGCTCTGGAAGTGGCATAGGAGGTTAGGCCATTTGAGTTTTGACCTGCTAGTCAGGTTGAGCTCTATGGACCTCATCCGAGGATTGCCCAAGCTTAAGATGGAGAAGGATCTGGTTTGCCATCCCTGTCGTCACGGGAAAATGGTTGCCGCTTCTCACTCACCTGTGACTCAGGTGATGACTTCGTATCCGGGCGAGCTATTACATATGGACACTGTCGGTCCAGCTCGGGTACGCTCAGTCGGTGGGAAGTGGTACGCACTTGTGATTGTTGACGACTTTTCTCGATTCTCGTGGGTTTTCTTCTTAGAGTCTAAGGATGAAACTTTTCATTTTGTTCATGACCTGATTTTGAAGCTGAAGAATGAGAACAATAGTAGGATGCGAGCAATTCGCTCCGACAACGGCTCTGAGTTCAAAAACTCTCAGTTCGTCAGCTTCTGCAGTGATCAGGGTCTTGATCATCAGTTTTCTGCTCCTTACACTCCCCCACAGAATGGCGTTGTGAAACGAAAGAACCGCACGCTAGTCGAGATGGCCAGGACGATGCTCGATGAGCACAGGACTCCTAGGCGCTTTTGGGCTGAAGCCATGAACACGGCTTGCTATCTGGCCAACCGCATTTTTCTTAGAGCTTACCTAGGTAAGACCTCATATGAGTTGCGGTTTGGTAGACAGCCCAAGGTGAGCCACTTGCGAGCGTTTGGCTGCAAGTGCTTTGTGCTCAAGAAGGGAGGGCATTTGGACAAATTTGAGTCTCGTTGCTGGGATGGAGTTTTTCTTGGTTATGCTTTGCATTCTCGAGGCTTCCGTGTTTGGAACCTCGACTCCCAGCAGCTTGTCGAGACTTGCGAGGTTTCTTTTGATGAGTCCTTGCCTTCTTTAACTCCTTCTTTTGAGCTTTTTGGTGATGGTGAGCTCGGAGAGTCCATCTTCGAGGAAGATGAGGATACTCCAGCTGCTGATGAGGGTGGGCCTTCTGCACCCCCTGCAGAGCCCACACCTTCTGAGACTTCTACTGAGGACGAGGGCGGACCTCTGATCACTTCTTCCACTTCGATCGAGCCCCCTCAGTCGAGTCCAGAGGTGCCAGCTGCTGACTCCGGAGAGGTGACTTCTGATCACCAGGGATCCCGAGCAGTTCAGCGTAATCACCCCTCAGAGCTCATCATCGGTGATGTGTCTTCAAGAACTTTGCGCTCTTCTGTTGACTCTCTTGCTGTGTTTGCTGAATCTGCTTTTGTTGCATATTTTGAGCCCAGAGACATTTCTCATGCTCTTTCTGACTCGAACTGGATTAATGCCATGCAAGAAGAGCTTGAGAATTTTGTCCGCAATCGGGTTTGGACTCTAGTAGAGCTGCCACCAGGATGCAACCCTATAGGCACCAAGTGGGTGTTCAAGAACAAACAAGGTGAAGATGGGGTTGTGGTGCGCAACAAGGCTCGACTAGTTGCCCAGGGTTATTGCCAGAAGGAAGGTATTGACTTTGAAGAAACCTTCGCCCCTGTTGCCCGTCTTGAGTCCATTCGCATTCTTTTAGCTTTTGCCGCTTCAAAGGGTTTTAAGCTTTTTCAAATGGACGTCAAGAGTGCTTTTCTGAACGGGTACATAGAGGAGGAGGTTTATGTTAGGCAGCCCCCCGGTTTTGAGAACCCTAAGTTTCCTCGACATGTTTTTAAGTTGCAAAAAGCTTTGTACGGGTTAAAGCAAGCCCCTAGGGCTTGGTATGACCGGTTAAAGCAGTTTTTGTTGGGGAAGGGCTTTGTGATGGGTTCTGTGGATAAGACTCTCTTCTTGCTCAGAGATGCTTCAGATTTTTTAGTCGCTCAGATTTACGTGGACGATATTATTTTTGGCGGTACTACTAATGATCTTGTGTCCAAGTTTTCTGAGCAGATGCACAGCGAGTTTGAGATGAGCCTCATGGGTGAGCTCAAGTACTTTCTAGGGCTCCAGATCAAGCAGACCAAGGACGGCACCTTCATCCACCAAGGTAAGTACACTCGTGACATGTTGAAAAAATTTGACTTTGGTGGTGAGCTGAAGCCACAGATGACCCCAATGGGTACATCTGGGGGCCTGGACAAGGACGAGAGCGGCGTCAAGGTCAACGAGAGAGAGTTTCGAGGGATGATCGGTTCGCTGCTGTACTTGACGGCGACGAGGCCAGACATACAGTTCGCCGTGGGACTGTGCGCGCGCTTCCAGTCTTCACCACGCGCGTCTCATCGGCAAGCTGTCAAGCGTATTTTCAGGTATCTTACCTATGCGCCTGATCTTGGTCTTTACTATTCAGCATCATCTTCTCTTGATTTATCTGGCTTTTCGGACGCTGACTTTGGTGGGTGCCGGTTGGATCGCAAGTCGACTTCCGGTACTTGCCAGTTTCTTGGTTCTTCTCTTGTCTCTTGGTCTTCTCGAAAGCAATCTGGAGTTGCTCTTTCGACCACAGAGGCTGAGTATGTAGCTGCCGCTAGCTGCTGCTCACAGTTGGTTTGGATGATTTCCACTCTGAGAGATTTTGGGTTGTTCTTTCCTACCAGAGTTCCTTTGTTTTGCGACAGCACCAGTGCTATTAGTGTAGGGAAAAACCCATGTCTTCATTCAAAAACCAAACACATTGATGTGCGCTTTCACTTTTTGCGGGATCAATATGAGAAAGGTGTCATTGACCTTGTTCATGTTGATACCCATCATCAGTTGGCTGACATTTTCACCAAACCCCTAGACCAGTCTACTTTTGAGCGTTTACGAGGGGATTTGGGTGTTGTGTATCCTTTTTAGGATATTTTGAGTCAGTTCATTTCTTTCTTCTTTACTCTTTTCTTGAGTCTTTTTGTGTGTGTTCATACCATACATATTCACATATCACACTTTTGAGCCTGCTTCTGTTATATGATTGAACTGCTTTACTTATTCTAGCTGGTACATGCTTTTGATTACTTGTCGATGATCATGCTTTGCTTCAGTTCATTTGATATGTCTGATATCTGTCATATGCATGGCTTTTATGCTTTCAACTTGAAAAATGATCACCATTGCTTCTGGTAACTAGCATGTGTAGGCTGAGTGCTTTTGCTACCTGTTACATACCTTGTAGCTAGTTCCTCACATAGATGCAGATATGCAACTTGGACATCTTTATGCTTTAACATGGAAAATATGCTATAAAAATGATAAAAAATCAAAAATGAATGAAAATTCCATGCCCTTTTATGCTTGAGTTGAAAAGATCCAAGTGGGTTTGCTTTGTCGCATTGCATTGTTCTGGACTGCTTACCATAGCACTTTGGTATGAACTAGGACAGTGTAGTGTATGCCAAGACCAATGTCTTAAGCTTCCGATGGTCCTGTTCTGGCCTAGGCTTGACTTGGTCGGTTAGCATAAGGTTTGACATGCAAATAACCCTTGGCAAAAATGAAAAAGGAAAATGAAAAAGCCTGAAAATTAAAAAGACAACAAGTTTGCTGAAGCACTTTGTTTTGGACAATGCTTATCTAGGTAGATATCAGTTAGCTTCTGCATCTCATGCTTTACCTCGCTTGTTAACTGGAAAATGTGGTGATGCCTTTGTTTGCAAAAACTGAAAAATGCGTGCTAATGACTTTCTTTAGATATCATCTGTTGCACTGATCATGCCATGTGTCTTAGACAGTATGTCTTTTGCTATACTTGTTAGATGTTGTAATTGCAGTCAATCATATCTGAGAAGCATGCTTTCTGCACTCCACTTGCACCCCAGTTGCATTCATTGCATATTTTGAGGGGGAGTTGCATTTCAGGGGGAGTCAGTGTCTTTTTAGAGTGCTTGATGAGTTCACTTGTCAACAAGGGGGAGAAATTTTGGTATAAGAGTTTAAGGGGGAGTTTTGGCTTTCTCTGGGATTTGTTTCAGGGGGAGTTTTTGTCCCGTTTGTCCTTACTCTTTTGATATTCTTGTTGATGTTTCTGAGACTGCACTCGTTTTGAGCTTTTACCTTCGGTTAACCATAATGACCGTTTCTTGCTTTTGTTCGGCTTTTTGGTCATTAGGGTTAAACTTTTACTTTATTTTCTTCTTCTCTGTTTTCTTGTGTTTTTGTTTTCGTGTTTCCACAGTTGCTTGCAGGTACTGAAGAGCAGATGAAGTGAAGTGTTGACAATGCACTCATCAAGGGGGAGATTGAGGAGCCATGCTGAATAGCGTGGGCCTCATGGCTCCAGATGTGATGAGTCATTGTCAACGATAGTCAAAGAGGACTGAAAAGAGAGAGAAGACCTGCTGCGTCTGGGCCGCGTGTGACTCAGGTACACGGGCAGCGAGCGACTGTCGGGCAGAGGAGGCCGTGAAGTCGGGCTGGCCCAATCCGGGTACATGGGCTAGGAGCAGCAGAGGATCCACTGGACTGTTGACCGGGATTGACTCAGGTACATGGGCGGCGAGTGATTGCCGGGCTGAGGGAGCCGCGGAATCGGGCCGGCCCAATCCGGGTACCCGGTGCGAAGACGGTGGACGCTTTGTCAGTTTCGGCGCAAAACTGACGACCACTGATCTTGGATCGGACCGTCCTGGAGCGAAGCCGTAGCTGCTACGAAAGCTCTGCATCAGGACAAGTTACCTTTATTTAGGATTTTACTATTTTGCCTTTAGGCCAACAGTCTGTCAGTCGAGTCTGTAAAATATCCTAAGGGCAGTTTGGTCTTTTCCATTTATTTCAGCGTCTGTAAAAAATCCTAGGGTTATTTCTGCATTTTACCCATTTATTGGGCTGCCTATAAATAGGCCCCAATAGTCTAGGGTTAGGGCACCCATTTTTTCAGAAATTACTTTACCAATCTCAAATCCTTGGGTCACTTTTTTCGTGTGTTCTCCTCTTCTCCGCCGCCGGTGTTCTTCTTCTGTTCTAAAATCCTGTCGCCGCATGTGTTGTTTTTTTCTCCATGCGATTATTCCCTCCGGCCACAACTGCAGCTAGCTTGTAGCCTCTAGTCTCTAGCGCGGCAGCCTATGCGTAGCAGCACAGCAGGCTGCGGCTAGCTCCTAGCCTAGCGTAGCTTGCGTGCGGCGGAGGCAAAGTGTTGCACGACATGGCAAGATTTTTGTTGGTGTTCAGCGTTTTGAACAAGGTTAGTACTAATCACATTTCTTGATTTGCGTGCCAAACATAGCCACCGGGAGAACGTGAGTTTTTGGCATGCATTTGTGCTTGTGCTACTGTGCATTTTCTATTTCAGCGATTAGTTTTCCTGCAGATCAAGGTACAAGCTTACTGTAGAAATTAATTTCTTGATTAAAATGCAAGATTAGTCCGTGAGAAATTTTTCTGCACATCATTACTGCTGCTGCACGGTTCGTTTTGTATATCACCTAATCTTGCATTGGGAAACGTGCCTAATCATGTGCTTAACTTGTTGTCCAGATTATTACTTCACGTTAATGTTGCTTAATTACTTTTGAGCAATATAAAGTTGATTTCTAATTATCTGGCTTCTAGTTTTTTTTAGTTTCCTGTTTTGCAAGCATTTAATTCTTGTTTCGATGTACTGCTAAGAAGTACTTTCATGAAAATATCTCACTATAACTGATCCAACTCATCTGCTGTTTGTAAATGAATAGATGATATTGAATCTGTTGTTTTTAATCTGTGTGATGTATTTATTCCTGTTAGAACATCAGTTTATCATCTTCATGAATGTCGGTCTGATTAAATGCCTGTGAGTTAATTAATCTGTTAAATCTGCCTTTAAGCACTGTGTTGGTGTTTCTTCGATTAGGACACCGGTTGTTGTTAGGCAAGATCTTTTGAGGCTCTGTTGATCTATTTACTTTTCGTTGTTAGTCTGTTGAGGTGTGTTGGGTGTTGGGAGCAGGCCATTGATTCGAAAGAATTTTTTAGGCGCCCATTCACCCCCCCTCTGGTCGCTACTTTCGGTCCTACACCAGGCAACCAGATTACACAAAATAATCCAATTAGCCGAAAATATAGATTAAACAGGATAAAATCAACAAACCAGTCGGAGCCCCGTCTAGTTCAATGTCTAGTGCGAAGGGGTCACCGAAGTGTACCTTCGGCGTCTGGTGCGAAGTGCTCCGCCGAAGGGTGCTTCAGCATTCGGACTGATCTGGCCGAAGATATACTCCGAATGGATCTAGACGCGATGATCACCTCCGAACAGCGGGGTTCGGCATGAGATCTCCGATACAGCAAACTACGGAATAGTGACGCAAGGGCCATGCGCGAGTGCAACTTCGTCCGGTGCGGAGTATAGTCGTGGCGAAGCCTATTGCGATGAAGTGTGCTGGCGAAGCCTATTGCCGGAACCTGCAGTCCCACCGAAGGGTGTCCTGGGGACCTCTGAAACCGATCTCTCAGCTCCGGACACCTCCGACGAAGTGGCTCCGAACGTGCGAACCTGCAACACAGATGATTCGAAGTACCAATTCGACCTGAGGACCGAATTTTGCTAAGTGTTGCACTAGTAGTGAAGGTAGCAATCTGTTACGCAGATTAGGGGATACTTCACAGGCGATGTAACAAGTCGATAGCAATCTATTACGTAGATTAACAGATACTTCACAAGCAAAGTAACAAGGGTTACCACTGTTCTTTAGTGGCCGGTGGAGGGCTTCCAGGCAAACCCACGAAGAGGTACAGGAAAATAAAGGTAAAGTAAATACGATCAAAGCATATGGCTTTGGTTTGGTTTGAGTTGGGGGGTTCTCTACGCCTGCCTTGCCTCTCTATTTATAGGGGCTTAACTCCTAATCTAATCTGCTATTAATCCGACCAAATAGAGATAAAGATTGAGCTGGGAACGCATATGATTCTATCTTTGCCGAAGTGGGCTTCGGTCAGGCCCGTCGAGGCCTGCTCCTCGGGCCAAAGCTTCGGCAGCGTGGGCCTCCGAAGGCTTCCCGACCGAAGCCCATGGGCTAGCTAGAGGCTTTCAGAGCCCATAGCTCAATGGACTTCGGCCCTGTAGGGCTTCGGACAGACCCTGGACATGTGTATTTTTGGCCCAAATTACCAAAATTGATATTTTGACAATCTAGCCATTAATGCCATTTTTTGCTATCAACACATGCCCCCCTGCCTTTTAGTGAACTAGTGAACTAAAAGCACAACGAGCTGAAGATGATACCATCTATATCGGCTTTCTGACACTTTTATGATGTTTGCCACACACTTGGGAAATACTTTTTCAAGTACCTACCATTCAAATCTCTCCGAAACCGCTCTCCCTGCAGGGATTCCAACACGTATGTGTTGCCGGGAGTGATTTCGGCTACCTTAAAAGGACCTTCCCAACTAGGTGACCATTTACCAAATTTGGGACTCTTCGTGCCTAAGGGTAAAATCGTTTTCCACACCAAGTCTCCTATTTGAAACGATTTTGGTTTAACCTTCTTATTGTAGGCTTTAGCTACTCTCTTCTTGTCTACTTCTATGGCTTCTAAAGCCCTTAGTCTCTTATCGGTCACTTCCTCTAGATTATCTTTTAGAAGAGTTTCATATTCGTCGACCGATAAGCCGTCTTGCTTTAACACTCTTAAGGAGATAAGATCTACCTCTATAGGCAGAACAACCTCTTGTCCATATACCAACTCATATGGACTGACCCTGGTAGCACCGTGCTTTGCAATCCTACAAGCCCATAGCACCTCGGAAAGCACCTCATGCCACCTTTTAGAAAACTCCTAAATTTTCTTCTTAATGAGCTTAATCACGGTTTTATTACTAGACTCGGCCAGACCATTGGCCTGATCATAGTAAGGTGAAGAGTTTATCAACTTAATACCATAGTATTCGGTGAAGTCCCTTACTTCTTTAGAGACAAATGAACTACCTTGATCCTTAGTAAGAGTTTGAGGGATGTCGAATCTATGTATGATGTGCTTTAAAATAAAATCACGTACCTCATTGTGAGCCATGTTCTTGAGAGGTACGGCCTCGGTCCATTTAGTAAAGTAATTTGTTGCCATCAACATGAACTGATGCACTTTTGATGAAGGAGGGTGAATCTGGCCAATGAAGTCTAAACCCCATCCTCGAAATGGCCATGACTTGACAATAGGATTGAGCAATGAGGCAGGAGATAACTGGATGTTGCCAAACTTCTGACATGCCTCACACCCTCTATAGTACTTGAAACAATCTTAAGTCATAGTCGGCCAATAAAAGACCACTCTTTTGAGCATAAACTCATTTTTTGGGCCGACTGATGAGCGTCGCAAAGCCCTTCATGGACTTTTCCTGTGGCCACCTGAGATTGCTCATGGTATAAATACTTCAATAGCATTCCGTCGATGGTTCGGCGATACAATGTGTCGTCTACCAACACGAATTTGCACACTTGTCACCGAACCTTCCGATCAACCCTTTGGCTAGGGTCTCTCAAATAACGGACGATTGGGACTCTCCAATCACCCTTACAGGTTTCAAATGGTTTCGCTAGTCCACCTTCTGAAAAAACCTCTAAATTAATGACTTCGGGGTGCCCCCGAGCCATTCCAGCTCCTATCGAAGCCTAGCCGAGGTGGCCGTTCGGAGTGTGCTGGGCGAAAGCCCTCCGGAGGTTTCGGACTCCGAGGAGCCTCCTCCGTTCAGGAGGCTTCAGACTATGGGCTCTGGCGTGCTGAATCCCTTGGTTGGTAGAGAACTCCGATCCAGGGGCTTCGACGTGCAGTGGCCTTCGGCGACCCCAGGGGTTCGACCCGAAGTGTGCGCCTGCCCACCGTTACTGGCTTCGGCGGTGAGACCAAGCATCATCTTCTCCAACATAGAAAATTTTCCTCTCCTGACTTGGTAACCAGATGCTTGCTGAGCCAAATCATTTGCGACTGAATTGGCTTCGCTTGACACGTGAGAGATTTTGAAGTCATCGAAAGTGGAAACTATGTCTAGACATTTATCCAAGTAACTATTTAGCAAGCCATTAAAACATTGAGCACTTTTAGCTACTTGCTGCACTACTAACAAAGAGTCACCGTATGCGTGAACATGTCTAGCACCTATGGATTCTAGTAATTCAAGACCTAGCAATAAAGCATCGTATTCGGCTTGGTTGTTAGTGGAAGTAAATTCTAGCCGGGCCGAAGTTTCAAAGTGCATCCCATTAGGTGATATGAGAACCACTCCAATGCCTTGGCCACTCTTGCAAGCCGAACCATAAAAATAAAGTTTCCATGGTACTACCTCAACTAAAGCAATAATATTACTCCAGCTAACGTCTACGTGATGATCAACTATAAAGTTGGCTATGACTTGGCCTTCCATCGCTCTCAGGGGTTCGTAGGCCAAATCGTACTCAATCAGCGCGTAAGCCCATTTTCCAATTCTTCCACTTAGAATCGGCTTCTATAACATGTGCTTTATAACATCGGTTTGGCAAACGACAACACATGTAGTGGGGAGAAGATAGTGGTGTAACTTAGTGCACGCGTAATAAAGTGATAAACAGAATCGTTCCACAAACGCGTACCTGGTTTCGGCATCCAACAGGCGACGGCTCAAGAATGTGATGATGTACTCCTTCCCTTCTACCTCCTGGGTTAGCATGGCCCCAATCACGCCATCTTCGGCAGCGATGTATAGCCGAAACGGAATCCCGACATTGGGTGCTCTCACCACAGGTGGTGATGACAAGCACTCCTTGATCTTTTCGAAAGAACTTTGTTGGCTTGCCCCCCAAGTGAACTCGGCTTCGTTCTTTAACCGGAGTATGGGGACAAAGGCATCAATCTTGCCAGACAAGTTGGATATAAAGCGACGCAAATAGTTCAACTTGCCTAGCAACTTTTGTACATCCCTTTTGCATGTCGGCGCTGCAATGTTTCTAATCTTTTCAAGTCTTTTGGGATCAATTTCGATGCCTCTCTCGTGAATCATGAAACCTAAGAACTTACCTGCTGACACGCCAAAAGCACACTTAAGCGGGTTCGTTTTCAACCCATACTGTCACATCCTATCGAAAGCAACCTTCAAATTGGCTAAATGGTTTCCCATAGCGTCCAATTTGACCACAACATCATTGATGTAAACTTCTAACATGACTCCTAACAAGTCATGAAAGATCAAATTCATAGCGCGCTGATATGTGGCGTCGGCATGTTTCAAACAAAAAGTCATGATGACCCATTCGAACAAACCAACAAAACCAGGGCATCGAAAGGCATTCTTGTAGACGTTCTCTTCGGCCATAAAGATTTGATTATAACCAGCATTGCCATCAAGAAAACTTAGTACCTTGTGTCCTGAAGCATCGTTGATTAGCATGTCGGCTATCGGCATCGGATACTGGTCTTTCGGGGTGGCTCTGTTCAGATCCCTGAAGTCAATGCATACTCGTATCTTGCTGCTCCCTTTCTTCTCTATAGGCACAATGTTAGCAACCCATTCCGTGTACCTGCACGTCCTAATAAATTCAGCCTTAAGTAGTCGCTCCACTTCCTCTTTAACTCGGTCATAGATGACCGAATTAAAGTGACGGGTAGGCTGCTTATAAGGCCTAAATCCGGACTTGATGGGCAGCCGATGCTCCACGAGCTCGCGGCTTAGCCCTGGCATCTCGCTATACTCCCATGCGAAACAATCGACATACGACCGAAGTAACTTTATTACTTCAGCCTTTTCATCGGGCTGCAAATGTTGATTTACAAAATCGGCCTCGGGATGCTACCATCACCTATGTAGACCTCCTCCCATGGATCAGCCGACGCAAAAACATGTCCTAATTTTTCTATTTCGCTAAAGACCTTGATGGCTTTGGCAATATCATCTTTATTAGACCAATACTGCTCCACACGAGACTTTAGCCACTCTAGATTACTCTTGCTAGACATGACCATTAATACAAAAATAGTTGTGCTACTCCAGCTGGCTTTATAGACACTGGTACAAACCGTCCTCTGGATACGCTAACAGAATCGTAGTCCGAAAGATCTCTACCTGACAGACACTCTACTTTGTTATGGACGGCATCGACTGATACATCGGCCAATGCTACTTGGGACAAAGTATCCGCGGGGATGACTTCTACCTCATCGCCGTCCCACTGTATCAGGCACTGGTGTAGAGTAGAAGGGATGCAATAGTTCGCGTGAATCCAGTCGCGCCCGAGTAGCACGCTATAGTTACCTTGTACGTCGACGATGAAAAACGCTGTTGGCAATGTCTTGTTGCCCACCGTCAACTCCATAGAGAGTACTGCCTTGGCATCGGAGCTCTCGCCGTTGAAGCCATTGAGCATCAAGTTGGTCTTCTCCAGGTCATCTTCGTCCCTACCAAGTTTCTTCAACAACGAATAAGGCATTAAGTTAACAGTGGCGCCGCCGTCGACGAGCATCTAGGAAATCGACTTCCCATCGATGTGACCCCTGACATAGAGGGGCTTTAGATGGCGAGTCGATTCCTCAGGCTTCTCGAAGATGGCATTGTGCGGGCCGAGGTTCAACTGAGCGACCTCGGCCTCGTCTCGTGGTAGGGCAAACTCGGCAGGCAGCATGACGATGTTGATGTCCATCACCTGGGGTGCGGGTCCCTTAGAGATGGGTGAGTAATCGTCGTCGAGCATGTCATCATCATCGCTTGGACTAGGAGCTGAGTTGGTTATCTCAACCGGCTTCTCCCTCCATACCTGTTTGGTAGCTGGCCGAGGGTGGTTCTCTTCGAAGAATGCGTCGCGCTCGGCCTCAGCTTCCTTCTCGCGCATCTCCTGTGCCCGTAACCATTGTAAGCGTCTCTTCTGTGATTTGGACATGCCCAAAGGTGCCCAAGATGGCTGAGGCTTGGTGTCGGGTGCTATTGTTCAACTTCTATTAATTCTGGCCGAAGTAGCACTGCGCCCTTCAGCCTTGTGCACCATGTGTTCGTAGGGGCTTCACTGCGAACCCCGTCGGACGGACCAGGCTTGTTCGGCCGATCGAACCAAACTTCGGCACAGAGCTCGTCCGAAGCATGAAACTTACCTCCGTCAAACCTCGGTGACAAAGTCTTCGGGATTGGGACTTCCTGAGACCCAACTCTGATGGTTATGGCTTCAGACTCCTTGACTTCAGCCTCCGCGTGCTCGCACCCTTCGGCTTCGCTCTGCATCGTCCAATTCGGAGGCACCACAAACAGTCTATGGATGATGCCCCCCCTCCGTTGTGTCTGTTTGCCCCTGCCATCCATAGTATTCCGAAGGAAAACAAGGCATAATGTTAGGTTGCGGAGGGTACCCCAGCACAAATACGTACGGAGCCCACGGGGTCCCCGCCCAGTTATACGGCGGAGGCATCGGCGACTCTAGTGGCCTCGCCCACTGCGAGCCGAACCCGTCATCAAGAGGGGGGTTCGGCCAAGTCGAAGGTATCTCGGACCACACCAGCGATAGGTCTTGCCAGGCCGGAGGTACGTTCGGCCAGTGCTGGCCGAAGCCTCCCATCGGGGAAGCCCAACACGGTGCGGGGTTCGGCCATTGAGGGCTGAAGTTGTTGTATAGGGGACCCGGCCACTGGGGCTCGAAGCTGCTGTATGGGGGGTTCGGCTGTTGTGGCTCGGAACCACCGTGCGGAGCATCAGGCCACCGTGGCCCGAAGCCTTCGTGTGGAGGGTTCGCCTGCTTTGGCCCGAAGCCACCCTTCGAGGGTCTTGGCCCCTTTGGCTGTTTTAGCTTAGCGCGTGGACCTGCTTCCTTGGCCCCTCTCTGATGCTTGTTCAACAACATATCATATGTCAGCTTCGGCCTCTTGCGAGCCTTAGCCGAAGGGGTATTAACGTTCTGTTTCCACACTCCTACCTCGGGGTTCTTTGGGACGAGTGTGCGAGTGCGTGGTTCTCCAACAATTACATCCTTCCCTTTAACTGACTCGGCCTGTTCTGGCCGAATCAACACCTTCTTTTCGCCGAGGTCGACGGCGTGGACTAGAAAAGGATCTTTATCCAGCTTCATCTTTGGATCATGGTCTATCTTCAATCGTCCTTCTTCTATGGCCTATTGTATCTGCCGTCGAAAAACATTGCAATCATTAGTATTAGGCGAATGTGAATCATACCACTTACAGTATGGATGCTTCTTTAACTCATCGACAGGTGGGATGACTTGACCCTTAGGTAACCTGAGAAGCTGACTTTTTAAGAGAAAATCAAATATTTTATCACATTTAGTTATATCAAACGAGTACTTGACCTCACTAATTAAGCCTATTCTTTGTGGGGGATGGTCGTAACTCGGAGCAAGTGACAGGTTTATTTTTAGTGTTCCAGACCCATTCGGCCGCGTACATGTCGGCTGAATCCTCCTCCTCTAACTCCTCCTCATCAGAGTGTTCCATGATGTGGATCTCGGCCCTAGGCTTGCTAAACATCTTAATAAATTTTTTATCTTTGGCTCGGCCTTCTTGGACCAGAGCCTGCTGTAGAACTTGGCTAACTTCTAAAAAGTTTTGGTTATCTAAACTTTCTTTAATTTCGGAACGCAACCCGTTAAAAGTTAATTCCGCTAGGTCCCTTTCTAAAATATTAAGGCTAAAACATCGGTTTCTAGTATCCCTAAAACGCTTGATGTGCTCACAGGTGCTAATGGGGGATTGGTCCCAATCTTCCGCTAGGTAAGGATAACTTGGATTGGTGGAGAATCTCGACGTTGACGATCCATTGCTCCGGTCCGGCGGATCAAAACCTTGCAATCGCTACACCACTGTCGCTGTCGGTTATCAACCACGCAGGGTGCGATTGACCTCGCCACGAAGGCTAGTTCCTACAAGAGAACCCAAGAACACAAGCAAGAACAGGAAGAACACAAGTCGAATGCCAAATCACAGATGAAGTATGATGAGGAGAGGTTTCACAAACGCTGATGCAGCAGCCAATCGGTCCGGTGCAGGAGCGGGATCTAAACACACAAGTGTAGATGCAAACAAAGAAAAACCTAACCCTAATGGCAGCTGGCGTGAGTATATAAGGCGTGAGCAGCCTGTAGGAGGCGCACACGACTCGGACTATGGGCCAGCACGGCCTCCAACTCAGTACAAGGTCCAACTCGGCCCAGTTCTATCACGCGGGACTGTTTCAGTCACACAGGACGACTCGACACTCCAAATGAGGCGAAACCAACATCAAAGATCTGTCTTCTCCTTAGCTTTCCAAAAAGTCCAAGAACGTGCCAATCGGACTTCTTATGAGGAGGTAATTCCGATTTTGGTGCATGGTGGTTGATGTAGTCCGAACCAGCGAATTCTTGACTTCAAATCATCCGTGCGACTCCGTCTTCAACTCCAACTTTTCTATTCCATCTCCCATGTTCCCAAGCAACAAAATATCACTAGTATTCAGTAGCATCCTGTTGGCGTAAAAGTTACACCAACAGGTTCTCGGTAATCAAGAACGGACAAACAAGAAGTTTGTCCTTTAGGACGAACTCGAGCCTCCGTAAAGGATAATAACTCAAGAGGTCCGAATGCGTGTGTTTGAACAACTGGTTCTGGATCCCTCTTACAAGGTACAATGGGGGGTATTTATAGGGAAAAAGGCATAAGGAAAAGACCTATTTACCCTACATTACAACTGACATAGTAGAATTTATTCGATATTATAAACAAGGTTATACACGGTAAAGCGCCGTAGGGTAGATGGATAAGCTGGACATCCAATCAATCACGTCTTCCTGCTTCGAGGCCTCCTTCTTCCCTTCGGAGGGTCCTCTGTGACTTCGCATCGTGGCACCCTCCGGCTGTGTTGACGTATGCTTCGAACATCAGTCCGCCACCTTCGGGATCTTCCCGGAGCCCACGGAGGGTTAGTCTTTAAGTCTTGGAAATAAAGTAATTTCCCCCAACAGTAGCCCCTCGAATACGCCTTTCTGTAGATAACCTGTTTTTAGAAAGAAGGCAGTATACGAAAGGAACATTTCTAGTTTCTGAGGCTTAAAGGGAATTCGAAGATGTTATGACTTAGCCCAGGATTTTGGGCCCAATATTTTAGAACCTTCGTCCTCGAGTTTTGGCACAGTGAAAGAACTCCCTGGGAACGGAACGGTTTCGGAGCGTGAGCATCGCGAAAGCGGTTACGGAGTGCCCTTTGTCGTGGAGACGGTTACGGAGTGCCCTTTGTCGTGGAGACGGTTACGGAGGGCGAACGTCGTGGGGTACCGTCAATACGACCGTTACGGCGCAGATAGCCGTTACCCTCTGTAAAAAAGGTAACGGTCGATTTCTTCAGCGGTTCATACGCCGTTCCAGTGATCGGGCCCGCTTGTCGGTGACGGAGGCAGGACCTGCAAAGTGAAACTACCCGAAGAGTAGTACTGATCGTACGGTTATAAAAAGGGGAAAACGGAGATTAACCGAGAGTTTTTACCGCATTCACCACCTGCAATTCCCCTTTCTCCCAATCTTCCCACTCCTTGAGCACTTGAGAGCGATGGCGAGAACTAGCCACACCACTCCCGCGGCGGCCAACCCATTGGCGCAGAGACAGGCGTGGGCTGCTTCGGCAGCGGCGGTAATGGCGGGAGGTCCGAGCGGTGCTTGGCCTAGGAACCCTCGGGCGCTCCGCCCGCCTTCCAAGAAGAAAATTGCGCAAAGCTTCCTCATCGGCCAGTCGTTGAGCACTGCTGAATCAATAGAAGAGGCAGTGGAAGGAAAGCTGGGGACGGGAATTAGGACTCGAGTTCCTGGTACAGAGTCAACCCCACGACCCCGAAGCGGAGAGGTGGTGGTCTTCGAAGCCTTTTTTGAGGCAGGTTTGGGACTGCCGGCTGTGGATTTCTTGGCAGAGGTGCTGGACTTGTTCCACATAACCCTGCCTCAACTGTCTCCCAACGCGATCGTCCGCCTGGCTGTCTTCGAATGGGCGCTTCGGGCCGAAGGATGCGAAGGCCGCTCCGAAATCTTTGCGGCGACCCACGAGGCCATCTGTCAACCGAAGCCTCAAGACGGGCCGGAGGATTCCAAGGTGACGATAGCCTTCGGTAACATTAACTTCCAGCTGCGGAGGGAGCATGCTCTTCATTTCCCTGCCAAAGCCATAAACGACCGATGGTACACAAACTGGATACTTCGGTGGTTCTACGCCGAAGTCGGAGAGGACTCCCCTCTCTCGGGCCCTCTGCAAGAGATCTGGTTTCGGAAGGAGGCCGACATCTCCCCGAACCCTAGCTTGCTCACGACGAGGCTAGGGTTGCTCGCTTCGGTGGCTCGCCGCATGAGCATGCGCGATCTGGCCGAAGAGTTCGTAGGTCTTCGGATTCCTCCCCTCGGAGCCAACTGGCCGATCGTGATCCCCCAAGCCTCGGAGGGGGACCTCCGAAACTTAGGTACATCTTTTCCCTGCTGCATTGTATTATATGAACAGATTAGTTATACTCATACTTCTATACATCTTCCTTTCAGCGGCGCCTCTGGCATTGGGTCCGGAAGACATAGTTCGGGCCACCGAACGAATTCTCGGAGCCCCTTCGGTGGCCGAGAGGCAGAGAAGGCTGGAGTTGGTGGGGAGTTGGGAGAGCTCGAATAGGGTGTGGAGAGCCCTCGGCATGGAGCCCCCGCAGCTTCCCGACTTCGCCCCAACCGGAGCGGCTGGCCGCAAGAGGAAAGCAGCGGCCGAGCCCTCCAAGAAAGCTGGCAAGCAACCACTTCAGAAGAAGGCAGCGAAGCAACCTCTCCACTTGACGCCAGCTTCATCTTCTTCGTCGCCGGACGAGAGGAGCCCGACTCCCGAAGAGGCAGAAGACTCCGAAGGTGCGACGGCGAAGGCTTTCGAAGCCTACCTCCTGATTGACGAAGATATGGGGGAGGTCCCCCCAAACCTCTCCGTCAGGGAGGGTGTTAGTGTAACTCCATCGACTCCTCCTGCACCCGTCGTCGTGCCGGTGGAGTCGGACTCTACTCCTGACTTGCCCTCACTCGAAGCGGTCCCTGCGGAGACTGCAACTCCGATGGAGGATACCGAGGGCAGGACCTCGGGGGATGAATTTGCCAATATCCTCCGGATGTACGAAGTCTTGGAGGATCCGGCGATCCTTCCTCAAGAAGCTCTCAGAGGTATTCTTCCGGAGCTCCTCCTTCTTTGTCGACATTCGCCTGCTATCTGTAAAACAGGCTTATTAATTTTGTTATTGAAGCAGTTACCTCTTCGGGTACCGAAGCTTTGGTGGCGCCGGAAGTCCCTGCTTCCTCGGAGACGGTTATCCGAGCGGACCCTTCTGCTCCTCTGGGGGCTCCGAGCCTGGTGGCAGAGAACGTGTCCTTCGGGGCGGACGACGTGCTTCCCGGGACGGAGTTGGCTCTGGCCGCGGCTACATCGACCACCGAAGTCGCCTCCGATAATGCGGTTCCAGCCGGAGAAGTGGCGGCCGGGGGTCTGAGTGCTCTTGCTTCTCCTCCCTTCGTGCAAGGGAGGGGTAAGAGCATTTCTAGCCTCGGCCTTCGTCCTGGCCAAACCGCACCTTCCGTCGGTAATTCGGAGGACGAAGCCGCAGTAGACGACGCCCAGGCTTTGTCTTGGCTTCCTCTACTGGCTCCTTTCTTGGAGCACCGGAGCGGCCTTCGAGGACTCCTGGAGCCCCTGGCTGAGAAAAGCAAGGATATTGCTAACTCGGAGTTGGTCTCCGTCGTGAGCGAGACTAGGGCTTCGACCCTCAACACGGCCCTCGAAAGGGCTACCCTTCAGGTATGAAAAAGGACACCACAGTTGCTATATTTTAATGGTTAAAACTTCTTTAGTGCTTACCTAGTTTTTCTTGCAACAATTTGCCCTGGCTAGAGCGACAGCGACTTCCACCGAGGTCGAAATTAATCGACTCAACCGGAAGGTCACCACCCTCCAGACGGCCCTCAATGACTCCACCGGGAGGTCCCTCAGACTGGAGGAAGAAGTTTTGGAGGAGAGGAAGGTTAGGGCAGCATCTGACGAAGCCCTTGAAGCCCTCCGTTCGTCAGCCCAGGAAGCCAAAGCTGAACGTGTTGTCCTCCGCGCGGAGGTCGAAAAGCTTCGTCAGGACGCAGCTACCTCGAACGCACAGTTGGTGGAGCTTCGAGGGGCTCTTAGCCAGGCAATGGCTCAGAAGAGTTCTTTGATGCTCCGGGTGGCCGCAGTGGAGGCGACTGTTGCGAACCTGGAAGCGACAGAGAGGAAAAATTCCAGTACTGCTGACCGTACCTTGGAAGCTCTTCAGGGTACGTTGGAGTACTTCGGCACTATGTGCCCTTCGTCTTCTGCCGCAGCCTACGAGCCACTCGACCGAAAGCTGACGAGGATCCAAGTTGCTTCGTCGCTGATGATGAACTCCGGCATTAGGTACGGGGAGATCTCCGGACAGTGTGCTGGCATCGGGGTTCTTCGTCACCTTGAATCTCTTCGGATTCCTCTTGGCTCGGTTGGAAGCTCGTCCCCTGGAGGCTTCGCGGATGATGACTTGCTGCGGCCATCTTCGGAGGTGGCTTCGGCTTGGGAAGCCTTCCGAGCAGCCTGGAAGACGGACCACAAGGTCGCTGCTAAGGCCTGGATCGACGAGGCCCGCCGGCAGAAGCAAGCTCAAACGAAGCCACCACTCCCAGCTTCGCCAGCCCCTCCGGTTCCAGCTCCGCCAGCCGACCCGCAGGTCTAGCCGCTTAGGACTGCTGTGTACCTGTGACCTTGTAAACCTTGTTTTATTAATGAAAAAGTTATAAACAGTACTTGTCTTGGGTGTTCTGCTCTTTTTTAGGTTTTGTCATGCCCTTCGAGCGCTGACTTCGAACTTCTGGAAACTACCGCCGAGCTTCGAAAGGAGTGGGCAGTCCTTGAGAGTTTGAGACCTTACCGCCGCTCCCGCTTCTCTGTTCCTCGCGGAGACAGGGGGGAGGTTACCCTTGAAGTACGAAGGGACGTTTTGTCTTATATTAAAGAGGAAGAGAAGACAGAGGGGTCTTCATCTTCTGAACCTATTGACTGGTCCGACTCGGAGTACCAAGCCGAAAACCTTGTCGAGGCATGCTCCGAAAAGCTCTTGACATGGGCTGAACTTCAGGAGGAGCAGAAGAAACTGCGAGCTTCGAGAAAAAAGAGAAGTGCCCGGCCTAAAAAGACGACTTCAAGCTCCGAAGAGCAAAGTAGCCGCAGGGGTAGCTCTAGGGGTCGAAAAGGTCTCCGTTTCTATTTGGGTTTAGATAACAATTTTTCTTGATGTATGAGTATAATATTTTAATGTGGGATGCTTCGACAGTATGCCGTGTGACTCCTATCCTCCTACCCCCCTTGTGGGTGGCGGAGCCTTTATCATACAAAAAGGGTTTGCTAGGCACAATGATGGTCTGAACGCCTGCATGCTTCGAACTTGCACATCTCGTCATAAAAGTTTTTATTATTATTTTTTTTGTACGTATCCTAACAAGCCGGAACCTGGAATCTGTAGTGTGGCCACCTTCGGCTCTTTTACGGACACTTCGCACCCGGAGGCTTGAAATTCTGTTTTATTTAAAGTCCTTAGACTCTTCTACGGATCCTAACAAGCCGGAGCCTGGAATCCGTAGGTTGGCCACCTTCGGCTCTTTTACAGACACTTCGCACCCGGAGGCTTGAAATTCTGTTTTATTTAAAGTCCTTAGACTCTTCTACGGATCCTAACAAGCCGGAGCCTGGAATCCGTATGTTGGCGGAGCCACTGAACCAATGGTTCGTAGTCAGCCCCTTGGGTTTTTGCGAAAAATGCTTGGCTCTACTAGCATCACCGACCTCCTAATGCGTCCATCAGGAGGATGGGATGTTCGAAGGGCGAAACAAATTTCAACCCTTATCTTTATTTATAAAAGAAGTGTTACAAGTGATTACAAGGAAGCCTTAAGCGTAATATCTCTTAAGGTGCTCCGCATGCCACGCAATTTTCAACTCTTCTCCTTCTAAACTAGCTAATTTAAACGATCCGGGGCATCCTGAGCGTAAGATAACATATGGTCCTTCCCATTTGTTTCCTTGCTTCCCCGGAGCTATTACACTTCGCAATACTAGATGACCTGGTTTTAACTCACTTAATCTGACTTTCGGGTCATACCACGTTTTTGTGTGCTCTTGGTACTTAGTCAGGTTGGCGACAGCTCGAAGCCTTGTCTCTTCTGACAAGTCTATTGAAGTACTCCGCTCATCTTCATCTCCGAAGAGCAATCTGAATGGCGTGAAACCGGTTGATCTAGTTTGCGTGGTTCGGATGGACCATAAAATTTTAGGTAGCTCTTCGACCCATAGGCCCTTGGCCAATCCCACAATTCGGCGATTTAACCCGGAGAGGATATTCCCGTTGGCTCGTTCGACGGCCCCGTTGGATTGCGGATGTCGCACTGCTGCGAAGCATAGCTTAATGCCCAGTTCTTCACAGAATGTTTGAAAGGTATCAGCTTCGAACTGGGTTCCATTATCTACCGTTAATTCTCTGGGGACTCCGAACCTGCATATAATATTTTGCCAGAAGAATCTTTGTACGTTCTTCGAGGTGATGGTTGTTAGTGGCTCCGCTTCCACCCATTTGAGAAGTATTCGATTGCTACCACCGCAAATTTCAACCCGCCTTTTGCTGGTGGGAAAGGGCCTATGAGGTCCATGCCCCATCTAGCCATCGGCCATACCGGGGCAATAACCTGAAGCTGAGCTAGCGGGCGATGGCTCCTTCTGCCCATCCATTGGCAGCCTTGGCATGCTCGAACCAGGTCTTCAGCGTCTCTGACGATTGTTGGCCAATAAAACCCTTGCCGGAGCATCTTTCCTGCTAGTGCTCGAGGGGCAAGATGACCTCCGCACAGCCCTTCGTGGATGCCTCGAAGTATGTCTTGACCTTCAGGCTGGGAGATGCATCGAAGCAGTGGTGAGCATACTCCGGCTTTGTACAGCACTTCCCCAATAAGTTTGTAATTTCGAGCTCTTGATTGCAATCTTCGAGCTTCTGGGCCTTCCGGAGGGTCATTGCTACTTTGCAACATAGTTATTATCGGAGCTCTCCAATCCGTAGCTGGAATACACATTACTTCTGATGAGGGTATTTGGTCAGCTGCTGGCTGCTCTAATTCTTCATAGAAAGCGCCCTCCGGGAGGTCTACTGCTCCTGCTGCAGCTTTTGCAAGAATATCTGCAAGTTGATTATCTGCCCGAGGTATGCTTTGAACTGTAAACCCTTTGAATGCTGCTTCGGCCTTGCGGATTTCGTGAAGGTATTGTGCGAGATGTGGGTTTTTTGCTTGGAAGCTTTTGTCAATATGCCCCGCGACGACTTGGGAATCTGTTTTGATCACTATTCTTGTAGCTCCGAGTGCTTTAGCCTTCCGGAGGCCTAGCAAGATTCCTTCATACTCGGCAATGTTATTAGTGGTTCGGAAGTTGAGTCTTGCGGAATACATTGCCTTTTGCCCTGATGGTGACAGGATGACTGCCCCTGCCCCGGCACCTGATGCTTGATAGGCTCCGTCGGAGAATATTGTCCAGAAACCGTCGGAGGGTTCCTCCGGGGTCCATACTGCAGATGGAGTCCACTCTGCTACAAAATCTGCTATAATTTGAGATTTAACAGCCGTCCTCGCTGTGAAGGAGATTTCGAAGGGTGCCAGCTCGACTGCCCATTTTCCAACCCTACCTGTGGAATCTTTGTTTCGGAGCATATCTCCAAGAGGATACGACGTAGGGACGATGAGGTTATGCGCCAAGAAATAATGTCTTAGCTTCTGCGAGGCCATTACTAGGGCATAAGCAAATTTTTCGAGCTCGGAGTATCTGATCTTGGCTCCGGATAATGCCTCCGACACAAAATAAATTGGGTTTTGTACCAGCTTCTCTTTAAGCTCGACTTCTCGGACCAGCACTGCGCTTACTGCTGAACCTGTTGCTGCAAGGTACAGAAGCGGTGTTTCCCCTAGAAGTGGAACAGTTAAGGTTGATAATGTTCCGAGGTATGCTTTTATCTCTTCGAAGCTCTTCTGGCACTCCGGCGTCCAGCTGAAGCTTTCGGAGCCCTTGAGCGCCTTGAAAATTGGGAGGCTTCTCTCTGCCGATCTGGACAGGAACCTGCTGAGTGCTGCTAGCCTTCCTGCTAGTTTTTGTACTTGCTTCAAATTCTCTGGTGGAGTCATTCTTTGCAGCGCACTTATTTGTGTTGGGCTGGCTTCGATCCCCCTGCTCGAAACTAAGTACCCTAGCAGTTTCCCTGCTTGCGCCCCGAATATACATTTTTCGGGGTTGAGGCGTACTCCACATGCTCGGAGGCTCTCGAAAGTTTCAGCTAGATCTAGGCTATGCTGGTGCTTTTGTACACTTTTTATTACAATATCGTCCATGTAGGCCTCGACATTGCGGCCTATCTGATGACCTAAAGCCTTAGCTATTAAGCGAGAAAATGTGGCTCCGGCATTCCGCAAACCAAAAGGCATTCTTACATAGCAGAATACTCCAGAAGGAGTTATAAAACTTGTCTTTGCTTCGTCTTCGCGTTTCAGCCACACTTGATGGTACCCGGAATAGGCGTCGAGAAAGCTTAATAATTCGGAGTCGGCTGTGGAATCTATTAATTGATCTATTCGGGGCATTGGGTAGGGGTCTCGCGGGCATGCTTTATTTAATGATGTGAAGTCGATACACATGCGCCATTTGCTCGAGTCCTTTTTTCTTACAAAAACAGGGTTGGCCAACCACTCAGTATGGGCCACCTCCCTGATAATGCCAGCTTTTAACAATGTTTCTACTTCGGCCTTGGCTAAGCTTGCTCTTTCTGCTGATAGCTTTCGGAGCCCCTGGCGCACCGGCCTGGCCTTCGGGTTGACGAGCAGACTATGCTCGATGATGCTTCGGTCAACCCCGGTGATATCTTCGTCGGTCCAGGCAAACATGTCTAGATTTTTCTTGACGACTTCTTCTAACGAGGCAGTTATTTCTGGAGATAGCCCCTTGCCAAATTTCACTGGGTACTCTTTGCCGTTTTCTGAGATTATTCTTGTCTCAACATCACCCTCCGGGCTTGGCTTAATCGAAGATCCCTTCGGAGGGCTCAATGCCTCCGGTACTTCCTCGGCGCTTTTCGCCACATTATGCACTTGTCGGGGGTCCAATGGCTGTCCGTGGCCATACTCTGTCCTTCTGGCTACAGCTTGGTCTCCTGAAATAGTGAGCACCCCACCTTGCGTGGGCATTTTGAGACAAAGGTAATTGTGATGTGCTATAGCCCCGAATTGGTTCAACATCCCTCGACCGAAGATAGCATTATAAGCGTAAGGGGCATCCACCACATCGAAAATCACCTCTTCTACTCGGGCCAGCGGCCCCTCTCCGAAGGCAACCTCGAGACCTATTTGGCCGAGGGCATCGAGAGGCGGTCCTGAGAACCCTTGAAGCGGCCGGGCTGCTGGAAGCAGATGCTTCCGAGGTATGCACATCTGGTCGAAGGCCTGGACGAAGAGTATGTCTGCGGAGCTCCCGCCATCTACCAGAATCCTTCGAACATCTGCCCCTGCTATATCGGCAGAGATGACTAATGGGTCAGCATGGGGAAACTTCACCCCTACCGCATCGCTGGCTGTGAATGAGATGGGCACACGGGACCATTCTGGCATCCCTTCAGCGGAACTTGAAGTCCCAATGTGCCCAACCTCGCGGACATACTCGCGGCGCTGTCTCTTGGACATGCTGCCGAGGGTCCCCCCTCCGGAGATGGGCAGGACCACTCTCTTGCCGCGGTCTTGCGGATCTTCTTGCTTTGGTGGTGGCATAATACTGGCCACCGGTAGTCGTATGGGGGCTTCGAGGGCACCAGCTCGGGCCACAGCTTGAACAGGCTCCGATCGTGTCGCCAGTGGAGCTCGATCCGAAGTACCTCGCCTGGTATTTCGCTCAAGGTATTCACCTCGAAGGGTTAACACTGTCTTGCAGTCCTTTGTGTCATGGCTTCTATTGTCGCCATGCACGCAACAAAAATGACTCTGGCGCCTACCAAGCATCCTTTCTTGAGGTCCTGGAGGCCCAGCCTTGAAACTTTTTCCCTGCTGGAAATTGGCAGGTGCCTTCGAAGCTGAAGGTGTAATGTTTAGCACTTCCGAGGGGAAATGCTTCTTCCCTCGCCTGTACTCGCTGGGGCGGTTGTCTTGTGGAGGTTGCGGTGTAGCGGCGGCTTCTAGCTCCCTTTTGACTTCCCGGAGGGTGGGTAGTGTTGCTTCAACTCGCCGCAGACATCCTTCCTCTGCCTTGGCATACTGTTCGAAGTATGCCATGAGCTGTGCCACGGACGTTACCGGCTTCCGATGGAGTTTGCTGAGGAGGTCGGGGTTCAGCACCCCTTCGCGGGCAGCATCAACTACTGAGGAGGTAGAGAGGCCCTTGATTTGTGACTTGGTGTGGGCGAAGCGTGTGAAGTACTCCCGGAGGGTTTCTCCCACCCGCTGCTTTACCTGAAACAAACTTCCTGTGGACATTGGGGCCACGAAGGTACCTTGGAAGTTGCTCACGAATTTCTTTTTGAGCTGCTCCCATGAACTGATCGATCCTGGTTTTAAGGACCAGAACCAGCGGAGCGCCACGCCTTCGAGAGCGAGGGGGAAGCATTTTGCCATGGTGCTTCGCACCCCTCCGCTTGCTTCTATAGCCAGGGCGTAAGAGCGGGCGAATTCTCCGGGGTCCGACCCCCCGGAGTATTTGTGCAGCTTCGAGGCCTTGAACTTGGGGTCGAAAGGCACTCTCTGTAGATCAGGGTGCAACGGCGACTCATTATCGAAGGAGGCATTCTCGGCCTCCTCTTGGACTTGTATAACTTCTGGGGGATTGCGGGCTCCATCGTCTTGAGGCCCCCTTGGAGTTTCGGTGGAAGCTTGAGTGCGGAGGCGATCGGCGGCCTCTTGCCTCCATCTGGATACCTCCTCCTGAAGCCTGGCTAGCTGCGTAGCCTCGGTTTCGGGAGGGCCTTCGTCTTCGTCGGAGGGTACTTCTGGATCCCGGCTTGCTGCGTAGTCGGTCTGAAGCGTTGTAGGAGGAGGCAGAGGGCCCCGGGGCGCTCGACGCCCAGTGACCTCTGCAGGAATCACCGGATTAGTCGAGGGTCCGGCTCCGTTGGTCCGAGGGGACCTTCGAAGGGGACCCGAAGCTTGACCACGCTTCGGAGGCATGGCTAGCCGTTGAGATGTCTTGGAGATGGAGGACTTCGAACGACTCGAGGAGTCGAGGGAAGGCCTTCGAGCTGCACTAAGAAGCCCTCAACTGAAGGGTGCGCGGAGTCTCTGGACTCCGAGGCTCCCTCCGTAAATGCTCTTCGGAGTGCAGTCAGCGGTAGGGAACAAGCTTTTAGAACTGGAATCCCCACGGACGGCGCCAACTGTTGGCGTAAAAGTTACACCAACAGGTTGTCGGTAATCAAGAACGGACAAACAAGAAGTTTGTCCTTTAGGACGGACTCGAGCCTCCGTAAAGGATAATAACTCAAGAGGTCCGAATGCGTGTGTTTGAACAACTGGTTCTGGATCCCTCTTACAAGGTACAATGGGGGGTATTTATAGGGAAAAAGGCATAAGGAAAAGACCTATTTACCCCTACATTACAACTGACATAGTAGAATTTATTCGATATTATAAACAAGGTTATACACGGTAAAGCGCCGTAGGGTAGATGGATAAGCTGGACATCCAATCAATCACGTCTTCCTGCTTCGAGGCCTCCTTCTTCCCTTCGGAGGGTCCTCTGTGACTTCGCATCGTGGCACCCTCCAGCCGTGTTGACGTATGCTTCGAACATCAGTCCGCCACCTTCGAGATCTTCCCGGAGCCCACGGAGGGTTAGTCTTTAAGTCTTGGAAATAAAGTAATTTCCCCCAACACATCCCATCTAAACAAATATTAACATAGTTGCTAAGGACAGAATTAACCTCATGGTTCAACCGACGGGCATGGCCGCGTGTGATTGGTCCTTGTAATTGAATTGTAGGTTGATGGTGCATGCGTGTATCATGGTGGTGCATGCGTGTATCATGGTGGTGCATTTGTGTATCATGGTGGTGCATGTGTGTATCATGGTGGTGCATGTGTGTATCATGGTGGTGCATGTGTGTATCATGTGAAGTGATGTCCTCATCAGGTGCTCTCACTAGATTTCTGCTTAACCAATGTCAAATGTGAAAGCCTAAGTTCTGTTTCGCCTGTATAAAAGTAATCATGGAATTTTTGCTCCAAATCATCCCACGTTTGGATGGAGTTCGGCGGGAGCGCCAAAAACCAAGTGAAAGTTGTGCCGGATAGCGAGAGATAAAAAAGTCTAACCTTTAGAGCATCTATCCTGCTAACCTCCCCACACTTTGCCAAAAATTGACTAACGTGCTCTAGTGTGGCATTGCTACCCTCGCCATCGAACTTAGTTAATTTAGGGATCCTATAGCCGCGTGGGTAGGGTACTGTATCAAGATGGTCGGGGTAGGGCTTACGGTAAACCCTAACCCGTCCCTTGGGCATGAAGCCGGCACACTCTCTAAATAGTGCGCGGACCCGCTCCTCTATGTCATCTTGGTACGTTGCTTGCACGCGCCTCTCGTGCGGGGGCGCGACACGCGGTGGGATATCAGGGTGTCGGCCATGGGCCTCTTCCCTACGCGCTATTTGTATGACGTGTTTGTGTCCGGGCGCCTGTGTGTGTGGTGTGGGCAGCGCGGGCACCGGCACAGGTGGTGATGCGTGGTATGCAGCGTTAGTTTGACTGTAGCTGTAATGATTGGTCTCGGCCATAAGTGTTGAGGCCAGAGACATGATTGTGTCGGTGATGTCGTTGGTCTTACCGTATGTGGTTTGCCGGTGGTGCACTAGCAATGGGAACCGGGGTACAACCTCAGTGAAGCCGAACCTCCTAAGAGTTGCCTCTACATGGGAGCTGACTGCTTAATCTAAACGGTTGGCTAGCGAAGCGCTAACGGCTTTGTTGGCGTAAAAGATTACGCTAACAGGTTTCTGTAGATTAGAAACTAACAAACGAAGTGTTTGCAAAGTGAACTGTTCTAAGCCTCCGAAAGGATAACAACTTAGAATAGTTCGAATGTGTGTATTGAATAACTTGTATTCGGTCCCTATTACAGGGTGAAACGGGGGTATTTATAGGCCCAAACATTAAGGAAAAGACCTATTTACCCCTCTATTACAACTGACATAATGGAAACTATTCGGTACCCTTAATAGGGCTAAAACGGTAAAAGACTAATCTAATGAGAAAAAAGATAAGTCTTCCATCTTAGCTGGCAGAAAAGATCTCAAAGAGCCTTAGTTCGAAGATATACTCCGAACCAAGGTCTATCATCAGGCTTCGAGCTTGACTCAGGACATCTCTGAAGATGTTTGTTTGGAAACCTTCGAATCCATTATCTGCTTTTGCGCTGTTGCTACAATAACCCTGAGGATGGAATATTTTCCCCCAACAGTAGCCCCTCGAATACGCTTCTCCGTTAAGCCTGTAATGTTAGGAGAGCAGTATATGAAAGAAAAAATATCAGGAATAGGGGTTATTAGATTTTAACTTATCTCCGAAATGTATGGAGATATAAAACTTCGAATCGGTTTTAGGACAATTACTTTTGAACTATCTTAGAACCAATTCAAGAAGCTTGAAAGCCTTTCGAACTTAGAAGAAATAGCTGTTAGCTTCCTTCTTCTAACGGAAGTTACAGAGTGCGTTAATTTCGGAGAAAAGTAACGGGCAAGAATGCGAAACGGCATGGACTAACGGTAAAAAATGTAAAGTCTAGGCTATAAATAGAGGGCCTAGAACTTTCCTGAGTACCTTTCCACAGCTCTCTTCCAAACAATAAACACCCTTTGAGCCCTAGCCTCCATTCTTCCTCCAAAGCAACCCAGTAGCTTCAATGGCGAAAACCAAGAGTATTGTAGCCCCTTCGGCCTTGGCTCGACAGCAGGCAGCTGCAGCAGCAGCGGCTGCGGCATTGGCGACGGCACCTCCAACACCTGCAATGGCATCCATTGCGGCAGGAGGGGGAAATCCCCAAAATGTTGGTGATCAAGGTCTCTGCCCGCCATCAACGAAATATTTGGATCAATCCTTCCAACTGGGACCTTCTACCTGCAAAAGAGAATCACTGGCGGTCACAGTAGAATGGAAGATTAGTACGGGAGTTATGATCCGCAAACCTGGAAAGGAACTAATCCCGTCACCAAGACCTGGAGAAGTGGTTGTCTTCGAAGCCTTCTTTGAAGCTGGCTTAGGCCTTCCGGCAGTGGACTTCTTGGCCGAGGTACTTGATTTGTTTCACGTCACTCTCCCTCAACTTTCTCCGAACGCAGTAGCTCGTTTAGCTATCTTCGAATGGGCGTTGAGAGCCGAAGGTTGTGAGGGGAGGGCAGAGATCTTCGCTGCGCTGCACAGAGCTTCGTGCCAGCCAAAAACCTTCGTAGGCCCTGGAGGTGAAAAAGTAGAAGTAGCCTTCGGAAGTATTAACTTCAAGCTTCGGGATGAATACGCTCTTCAGTTTCCTGCTAAGGCCATTAGTGCTAGATGGTATACTGACTGGGTTATGAGATGTTTCTATGCCGAAGTTGGGGCAAGCAATCCTCTAGCCGGACCTCTGAAAGACATCCATTTCCGGAAGGAAGCCCTAGTGCATCCAGATCAAGGTCAGCTCGAAGCTCGCCTCAGCCTACTTCAGAAGATCAGTCGAAGGTTGAGCATGCGAGACTTAGCCGAAGAGTTCCTCGGGTTACAAATCCCTCCGTTGATGGCCAACTGGCCTATCATCTTCGAAGAGGATTCGGAAGGCGGTCTCCGAAAAATTACTTCGACTTCGAGACCTGCAGGTATCCTCGAAAACAACATATATTACTTCGGAGCAAATCGTACGGGCTTCGGAGAAGATTTTGGGCGCTCCAACTCCGACCAAAAAAGAATGGAGAATCAAGTTGGTCGGGAGTTGGGAAAGATTTAACAGAGTGTGGGGAATGCTAGAAATCACTCCGCCCCCTTTGATGGATTGGGTGCCTTCGGAGAAAGGACCCCAAAAGAAGAAAGCCGAAGCGCGGACTTCGAGCTCTGCCAAGACTCCGGTCAAGAAGGTGGCTTGGAAACCAAAGAATCCAGCACCTTCGAGCCCAAGGGCGTCAGTCTCTAACTCCCAAGAGAACGAAGGGAGTTTGCTTGTGCGTTTGATAGACGAAGATGCATCTCAAAGGACTGCACAAGCCGAAGTACCTGCGAACGTGCCGGAGTCTCAAGAGAACCTTGAGCAAACAATGACTTCGGTAGTTCAAGAGGATTTACCTCAAGACGAAGTTCCTGTGGATGATAGTGGAGTCGAAGTTACTATGGCTTCGATTCCCGAAGAGGCAACAAGGACTGTACAGGAAAATGTTCCTGTAGTCGAAGATTTGACGGCTGATTTGGACGAAGATCTCGCCTTCGATCCGCCAAACAGTCCAATGATTACTCCTCGCCAGAATGTCGAAGGTAAACTTCGAATAATTCTTTTATGTTTATTTTGCGTATTTATACGATGTATAATACTTTTGTTTTTACAGAGTCCAGTTCTGTGGAAGAGGTCCGTCAAGAAGATATAATCCCTGGACCTTCGATGACTTCGGAGCCAATCCCAAGAGCCACTCAAATGGGGCCTGGAAGAGGCAGAAGAAATATAGACTCCCTCCCTGTTGCGAGCTCCGGATCAACTCCGTCTGAGTCAACAGACGAGAGTCAATCTACCGAGGGGGTCAGTCTCCGGGGGCTCCGAAGACTACAGGCCAACACTCCGGCCCTTCGTTAAACGAAGATGACCAACAAGCGATAAGTATGCTCCCCCTTCTAGCTCCTTTCTTAGAGCAAAGAACTGGTCTTCGGACTTTGCTCGAGCCTTTGGATCGAGCTAGTCACGACATTGGGGAGACGAACTTGGTGGCCATTCTAAGCGAGGCGAAGAGCTCGGAGCTTAACGCTGCTATGGAGCGCGCAACCTACCAGGTACGAAGCATCTGTGAAATAACATTAAGTTTACATACAAATAATTTCTTACCTTGATTTTTTCTTTTCGCAGCAAACAGTCTTGGCCCGAGCTGCAAATATATCGAATGAACGAGAAATCGCTCGCCTTCTAGAGGAAAACGAAACTCTTCAGCGGAATCTCACTATCTCCGAAGGCCGAGTGGTTCAGATGGATAGTATAGTGTCAACGAAGCGCAGGGCCAGACAAGGTTTGGAGGCTGCGAACAAGGAGCTCGAAGCAGAAAGAATTGTGCTTCGAGCAGAAATTGAAAGAATGCGGGCTGAGCACGCTACTGCGGGGACCGAGCTTGTCAGATTTCAAGAGAAAGCTAGCCAGCTTTTGAACCAAAAGAATTCCTTGACTACAAAGACTGCTAGACTTTCTTGAATTCTGGAAGAGGTAACTTCGGCGAAGGATGTGCTAATCGAAGATAAGCTGAAGTCGGAGAAGGTAGCTGCGGATGTTATGAATCAACTGCTAGGTGTTCTGGAGTACTTCGGTACTACCGGAACACTTCCTTCTGACGATAACATTTCTCTTCTGCACCGGTTGAAAAGGATTCAAGGAGTAGCGAAGCAGATGAAGATAGTAGGCATTCGCTACGGAGAACTCTCCGGACAAGTGGCTGATGTTGGCCTACTTCGTTATTATGAGAATCTGGGCCGATCGATAACTCCGGGCGCAGGAGAGGGCCCAATTACCTTCGACGACGAGCAGCTTCTGACTCCTTCCGAAGGTGTGGCTGCTGCCTGGCGAGCCTTCCAAACTTCATGGAGAGCCGAAGGTCGCTCTGCGATTAAGGCCTGGATCGACGAAGGACAACGACAGAAGCAAGCTCGGACCCAAGCTTCAAGCAGTCAGCCTCCTCCGAATCCATAGGTTTAGATATATCTTAGGATTTTTGACTATGTAAAGCTTTGTGCTTATGTACATTTAACAATGAAAATTTGTTTATCATATTTTTAGGCTTTGCCTCATATGGAAGATATCGAAGTGTTAGACATTAACGACGAACTTCGCTCATTATGGGCTACCTTCGATCTTCTAAAAGCTTATAAACGCCCTCGATTTTTAGTAAGCAAGGATATACTATCTTATATTAAAGTGGAAGAAAAAGAGGTTAACTTGGACACTTCGTCTTCTGAAGACGTTATATGGTCCGAAGACGAAGATGAAGCTCGAGGTAAAGAGCCTGAAGAACTTGGAAGCTGGGAAAGGAGTCCCGAATGGCTTCGAACTTGGGCCGAGCTTCAACAAGAACAGAAGGATTTTAGAGCTTCGAAGGGAGGCAAAAGAGTTAAACGTAAAGTTGTTAGAACTCCCGGCACTGGAACTAGTCGTTCCAACCCTAGCTCTAGAGATCGAAGAGGTCTTCGATTCCTTCTTGGTATAGATACCAATTTTTCATGATGTAATCTGTAAACATATTCGTTCGAATAATGAATACCGATTTAAAATTGTCTCCCTATTTACTAGCCCCTCTTTGGGTATAAGCAACTTCAAACGGTATTCAAAGATGGTTATGCGGAAAGAAAAAACTTCGGAGTACAATTTTTTGGGGTTCGGAGCCCCTCTGTAATTTAAAGATCTTTTAAAATCTTATAAAATGTCCTCGACTATTTGTAGTCTGGAGAATGGCAACTTAGTACCCTTTGTTTTTTGAAAGAAATCATTTGAGATAACTTTCAGGACACCTTAGTGTCTTAGATAATTTGTCACTTTGGACTATGTTAATAGACATTCGAAGCTCATGGCTCAAACTCTGTTTTGCTTTGGCCACCTTCGGCTCTTTTTTGTGAACTCTGTCAAACCAGTGGTTCGGAGTTTGCAATGGTCTCTTTGGACTCTTTTTACGGATGTCTACCAGCCAATGGCTTGGACTCCGCATATTTTGGCCACCTTCGGCTCTTTTTACGGATGTCTACCAGCCAATGGCTTGGACTCCGCATGTTTTGGCCACCTTCGGCTCTTTTTACGGATGTCTACCAGCCAATGGCTTGGACTCCGCATGATGTGGTTTTGGGCTCTTTTACGGATGCCTACAAGCCGGTGGCTTGGACTCCGGATTATGTAAGCCCCCATGTCGGAAACTTCGAACCAATGATTCGAAGTCCGAAAATATGATTTAGCTTTATGACACTTCCCTCTCGGTCAACCCCGCGGTTCCAGTGCGTCCACTCGGAAGCTGGAAGTTTATGAGGGGAAGGCACTATCTGAACCATATGCTTTATTAATTCAGAAGATTATTACAAGTGATTTACAAGGAGCCCTTATGCGAAGTATCGCTTTAATTGCTCCGCATGAAAAGTATGTGCTAACTCTTCACCTTATAAATTAGCTAATTTAAAAGAGCCAGGGCGTCCTGAACGAACAATTAAATATGGACCTTCCCATTTATTTCCTAATTTCCTTGGCGCTATAATGCTTCGCATAACAAGATGACTCGGCCTAAGCTCATTGATCTTAACCTTCGGGTCATACCAAGTCTTTGTCTGCTGGTGATATTTTGATAAATTAGCCACATCTCGAAGTCTTGTTTCTTTTGATAAATCTAGCGAAGCTTCTCTTTCTTCTTCAATCTCCGGTTCGGTGCTGCGAAGTGATCCTCCTTTGAGCTCCGTTGGAGTCATAGCTTCATCTCCGAATAGTAATCTGAATGGAGTAAAACCTGTGGACCTTGTTTGCGTTGTCCGAATGGACCACAAAATCTTCGGAAGCTCTTCGGTCCACAGTCCTTTTGCTAATCCTACTATCCTTCGATTTAGCCCTGACAAAATATTTCCATTGGCTCTTTCTACAGCTCCATTAGACTGAGGATGCCTTACTGCAGCAAAACATAACTGGATGCCTAGATCTTCGCAAAACTTCCTGAAAGGTTCTGCATCGAACTGTGTTCCATTATCAACTGTAAGTTATCTAGGCACTCCGAACCGGCAAATGATATTCTTCCAAAAGAATTTCTGTACATTGTTCGAAGTGATAGCTGTTAAGGGCTCTGCTTCTACCCACTTTGAAAAATATTCAATAGCTACCACTGCGAACTTTAGATTTCCCTTAGCTACTGGAAAGGGACCAATTAAATCCATACCCCATCTGGCCATAGGCCATACCGGAGCAATAACTTGAAGAGCTGTTGGTGGGCGATGACTTCGTCGACCCATCCACTGACATCCTTGACAAGTACGGACTAAGCTCTCCGCATCAGCTGTTATTGTAGGCCAATAAAGCCCCTGGCGAAGTGTTTTTCTTGCCAAAGCTCGAGGGGCTAAATGGCTACCGCAAAGGCCTTCATGAATTTCTCGAAGAATTTCTTGACCTTCGGCTTGAGATATACATTGGAGTAGAGGGGAACATACTCCGGCCTTGTATAAAATATCGTTGATTATTTGATAATTTCTAGCCCTGAGTTTCAATCTTGAAAGTTGTGGCTCTTCAGGCAAATTTGTTCCTCCTTGCAAAAGTTCCATGATTGAATTTTTCCAATCTGTACTTGGAATGCAAAGAATCTCTGCAGAGGGAATTTGTGGCACCGAAGGTGTACTGAGCTCTTCATAGAAAGCTTCTTCTGGTACATCTACAGCTTCGGCTGCAGCTTTTGCTAAGATGTCCGCTTGTACATTTTCTGCTCTTGGTATACTCCGAATGGAAATACCCTTGAAGTGTGCTTCGATCTTACGGATTTCTTCTAAGTACTTTGCAAGCTGTGGATGCTAAACTTGAAAACTTTTATCTACGTGCCCTGCTACTATTTGAGAATCTGTCTTTATAACAACTCTTGTAGCCCCTAGAGCACGTGCTTTTCGGAGTCCCAATAAAATCCCTTCATACTCCGCTATATTATTGGTAGACTTAATGTTGAGTCTTGCGGAGTACATTGCTCTTTGCCCTGAAGGCGAAATCAACACTGCTCCAATTCCTGCTCCAGATGCTTGGAAAGCTCCATCGGAATAAACAATCCAAACTCCGTCACTTGACTTCTCCAGAACTAAAGTTGCAGGTGGAGTCCATTCTGCTACAAAATCTGCTAAGACTTGCGATTTGATTGTTGTTCTTGCCAGAAAAGATATGCCGAAGGGTGCTAGCTCAACTGCCCACTTCCCAATTCTTCCAGTGGAATCCTTACTTCGGAGCATATCTCCCAAAGGATACGAGGTTAGTACAATTACATTGTGAGCCAAAAAATAATGTCTTAATTTCCGCGAAGCCATTATCAGAGCATAAACGAACTTCTCGAGTTCGGAGTATCTTGTCTTCGCTCCTGATAATGCTTTGGACACAAAATAAACAGGATTTTGTACCAACTTCCCATTGAAATCCACTTCTCTAACAAGGACTGCACTGACAGCAGAACCTGTAGCTGCAAGGTAAAGGAGTAGGGTTTCGTCCGCAGTAGGCACCGTGAGTGTAGCGAGATTACTGAGATACTCTTTAATATCTTCGAAGCTTTTTTGACACTCCGGTGTCCATGCAAAATTTTCGGACCCTTTCAATGCTTTAAATATAGGTAAGCTTCTCTCCGCAGACCTTGATAAAAACCTGCTAAGTGCTGCCAGACGCCCAGTCAGCTTTTGCACTTGCTTTAAATTTTCTGGAGGAGCCATCTTTTGTAGCGCAGTTATTTGAGTATGGCTAGCTTCAATCCCCCTGCTTGAAACTAAATACCCTAACAACTTTCCAGCCTTAGCTCCGAAGATACATTTTTCGGGGTTAAGACGAATCCCACATGCCCGAAGGCTATTAAATGTTTCTGCTAGGTCTAGGCTATGTTGGTGCTTTAAAGCACTCTTTACTACAATATCATCCATATAGGCCTCCACATTGCGGCCTAATTGATGACCTAGAGCCTTAGCAACTAACCTCGAAAAAGTAGCCCCGCCATTTCTTAAGCCGAAAGGCATTCTTACATAACAAAAGACTCCCGAAGGAGTTACGAAGCTTGTCTTGATCTCATCTTCGCGCTTCAACCATATTTGATGATAACCAAAATACGCGTCGAGGAAGCTTAATAACTCCGAACCTGCGGTGGAGTCGACCAATTGATCAATTTGGGGCATGGGGTAGGGGTCACGAGGGCATGCTTTATTCAATGATGTGAAATCAATGCACATGCGCCACTTCCCGGGAGATTTCTTTTTGACGAAGACTAGGTTGGCTAACCATTCTGTGTGAGCTACTTCTCTGATAATCCCAGCCTTCAACAATTTCTCAACTTCGTCCTTCACCAGAACAGCTCTTTCCGCAGACATTTTTCGGAGTCCTTGCCGAACAGGTCGGGCCTTCGGGTTTACAAGCAAACTATGTTCAATGATATCTCGATCGACTCCGGTGATGTCTTCGTCAGACCAAGCGAAGACATCTAAATTCTCTTCCACCACCTTTTCCAAAGAGGTTGCAACTTCTGGAGGTAAATCTTTACCAAATTGAAATGTATATTCTTTACCATCTTTAACAATAACCTTCGCTGCAATCTCTCCTTCAGGACTTGGTCTTGGGAAGGATTTCTTCGAAGCTTCGGAAGGGGCTGAAATTTTTTTTTTGATTATCTTGCACATTGTTTACTTGTCTTGGATCAAGAGGGGGACCATGGCCATATTCCGCTCTTCGGGCGATAGCTTGATCTCCGAAGACAGTAAGAACTCCTGCTTGCGTGGGCATCTTCATACACAAATAATTGTGATGCGCCACAGCTCCGAGCTGGTTTAACATGCCTCTTTCGAAGATGACGTTGTAAGCATATGGGGCATCTACAACATCGAAGATTACTTCCTCAGTTCGGGCCAACAAACCTTCTCCGAAGGTAACTTCCAGGCCTATTTGGCCGAGTGCATCAAGCGGAGGTCCTGCGAAGCCTTGCAAAGGGCGAGCTGCTGGAAGGAGGTGCTTCCTGGAGATTCACAATTGATCGAAGGCTTGAACAAAAATAATGTCTGCCGAACTGCCTCTGTCAATCAACACTCTTCGAACTTCAGTGCCCGCAATATCAGCAGTAATAACAAGTGGGTCTGCATGTGGAAATTTAATGCCAGCTGCATCCTCCGCAGAAAATGATATTGGTACATGAGACCATTCCGGCATAGCAGCTGCAGACGATGAAGTCCGAATGTGGCCCACCTCTCTGACATAGTCTCTTCTCTGTCTTTTTGACATGCTTCCGAGGGTACCTCCTCCAGAGATGGGGAGGACTACTCTTTTCCCTCGGTCTTGCCCCTCCTCTTGCTTCGGCGGTGGCATAACATTGGCCACTGGAGGGCGTCTCGTGGCTTCGAAGTTTTCTATCCGCGCCACAGCCTGGACCGGCTCCGGGCGCGCTTGAGCTGGAACTCGGTCAGTAGTACCTCAACCCGAAGTTCTTTCTAGATATTCTCCTCTCAGAGTGAGTATAGCCTTGCAAGTATCAGTTGCGTGGCTTCGGTTTTCACCATGGATGCAGCAGAAAAGGGTCTGGCCTTTGCCAGCCATTTTCCCTGGCGGCCTCCAGCCGCTGACCTTGTTCCCCGAAGGTTGTGGAGCTCTTTGTGTGAACTTTTGCGGGGGTGCAATGTTCAAGACTTCAGAACGAGGATGCTTTTGCCCCCTTCTCCGATCATGTTGAACTTCGGAGACTGGTTCTTGCGGCTGTGCCGAAGTTTTTACTTCTACTTTTACTTCCTGCAATATGGATGGAGTAGCTGCAGTTCTTCGAAGCCAACCTTCTTCTGACCATGCATACTCCTCAAAGTATGACATCAACTGAGAAACCGAGGATATGCTTTTCCGATGAAGCTTATCCAGGAGGCCTTGATGAGTGACACCTTCCCGAGCTGCATCAACTACCGAAGATGTAGACAACCCTCGGATCTGCGACTTCGTATGAGCGAAGCGCTTAAAATATTGCCTCAAGGTCTCTCCAGGGAGCTGCTTTACCTGGAAAAGACTTCCCGTCGATATTGGAGGCACGAAGGTGTCTTGAAAATTGCTTACGAACTTCTTCTTCAGCTGCCCCCATGAATTAATTGATCCTGGCTTCAAAGACCAGAACCACCTTAATGCCACTCCTTGAAGAGCTAAAGGGAAGCACTTTGCCATGGTATCTCGAACTCCTCCACTAGCTTCAATTGCTAGGGCATAAGAACGGACAAATTCTCCAGGATCTTCATCTCCGGCATACTTACAGAGCTTCGAAGTCTTAAACTTCGGGTCGAATCGAACTTTTTGCAGCTCAGGATGCAGCGGAGATTCAGTATCGAAGGAGGCGTTCTCCGGGGCTTCGGGATAGATGGGTTCGTCGTCTTCAGGCACTTCTGGAATAACCGGGATGGCTTGATAACGAAGCCTATTCGCAGCTTCTTGCCGCCACCTCGCTACTTCAGCTTGGAGACTGGCCATTTGAGCGGCCGTATCACCAAGATTGTCTCCATCTCCTCCGGAAGGATCTTCCGGGTCTTGAGGACTGAGAGGATCAGTTCGAAGTGGGATTGAAGGTGGAAGAGGGACTCCGGGTGGTCGAAGTATAGATGGAGTCGGTGGAGGTACTCCGTATGCTGGAGGAATGGAAACTCCTTCCGGAGTTTGAGGTGGAGAAAACGTTGAAGGTCCTCCGACCTCAACTGTATCGGATGGTGCCTCTCTGGAGATCCGAGAGGACCTCCGAACAGGGTTACGAGTTGTGCTCCGCTTAGGAGGCATGATGTAAGAAGTTGGTAGAGAACGAAGTTTCTTGGACTAGGTTCCCCACGAACGGCGCCAACTGTTGGCATAAAAGATTACGCTAACAGGTTTCTGTAGATTAGAAACTAACAAACGAAGTGTTTGCGAAGTGAACTGTTCTAAGCCTCCGAAAGGATAACAACTTAGAATATTTCGAATGTGTGTATTGAATAACTTGTATTCGGTCCCTATTACAGGGTGAAACGGGGGGTATTTATAGGCCCAAACATTAAGGAAAAGAGCTATTTACCCCTCTATTACAACCGACATAATGGAAACTATTCGGTACCCTTAATTGGGCTAAAACGGTAAAAGACTAATCTAATGAGAAAAAAGATAAGTCTTCCATCTTAGCTGGCAGAAAAGATCTCAAAGAGCCTTAGTTCGAAGATATACTCTGAACCAAGGTCTATCTCCAGGCTTCGAGCTTGACTCAGGACATCTCCGAAGATGTTTGTTTGGAAACCTTCGAATCCATTATCTGCTTTTGCGCTGTTGCTACAATAACCCTGAGGATGGAATATTTTCCCCCAACAGGCTTGATCTACTGATGCGGCTATTTTCTGCTCAGTTTCTAAAGAAGATAAACGAGGCGATAGAGTTGTTACCTGGACCTGAGCGAGGTCGGGTGTGACGATGTCGTGCTTGATGAAGCCCACACGTGTCTTGACGTAGCCCCCAAGCATCATGTCTTGGAGTGCCTTTAACTTTGCCTCGATCTCTACTCGGTCTTCTGCGGGGATATCTTCAAGTGTAGGTGACATTATGTTGCAGTTGTCGATATCTGCGCCTCCTATTGCGTCCATCGGCGGTGTAGACGTGGTAGTAGATGTAGATGTACCGGTGGCCGATGTAGACGTACTCATCACGTTGGCGTAGCCTTTCCCCAGTGGAGTCACCAAAAAGTGTGTTGACACGAAAACGTGCCCCCGCACTTGGGTCAGTTCGACGATCCAAAAGTGCACGGATACTTATGGACAAGCCTAAGTGTGACGTGGCACCGACGTCGCGTTCCGACTACCCTTAGTAGTGATAAGGGGGGTTGAGTCTCCAGGCAACCAGATTACACAAAATAATCCAATTAGCCGAAAAGATAGATTAAACAGGATAAAATCAACAAACCAGTCGGAGCCCCGTCTGGTTTGAAGTCTAGTGCGAAGGGGTCACTGAAGTGTACCTTCGGCATCTGGTGCGAAGTGCTCCGCCGAAGGGTGCTTTGGCATTCAGACTGATCCAGTCACAGATAGACTCCGAACAGATCTGGACGCGATGATCACCTCCGAACAGCGGGGTTCGGTGTGAGATCTTCGATACAGCAAACTATGGAATAGTGATGCGAGGGCCACGTGCGAGTGCAACTTCGTCTGGTGCGGAGTATAGTCGTGGCGAAGCCGGTTGCGATGAAGTGTGCTGGCGAAGCCTGTTGCCGGAGCCGACAGTCCCGCCGAAGGGTGTCCTGGGGACCTCCAAAATCGATCTCTCAGCTCCGGACACCTCCGACAAAGTGGCTCCGAACGTGCGAACCTGCAACACAGATGATTCGAAGTACCAATTCGGCCTGAGGACCGAATTTTTCTAAGTGTTGCACTAGTAGCGAAGGTAGCAATATATTACGCAGATTAGCGGATACTTCATAGGCAAAGTAACAAGGCGATAGCAATCTATTACGTAGATTAATGGATACTTCACAAGTGAAGTAAAAAGGGTTACCACTGTTCCGTAGTGGCCGGCGGAGGGCTTCCAGGCAAACCCATGAAGCGGTACAGGAAAATAAAGGTAAAGTAAATACAATAAAAGCATAGGGCTTTGGTTTGGTTTGAGTTGGGGGGTTCTCTAAGCTGGCCTTGCCTCTCTATTTATAGGGGCTTAACTCCTAATCTAATCTGCTATTAATCTGGCCAGATAGAGATAAAGATTGAGCTAGGAACGCATACGATTCTATCTCTGCCGAAGTGGGCTTCGGCCAGGCCCATCGAGGCCTACTCCTTGGGCCGAAGCTTCGGCAGCATGGGCCTCCAAAGTCTTCCTGACCGAAGCCCATGGGCCGGCTAGAGGCTTTCGGAGCCCATAGCTCAATGGACTTCGGCCCTGTAGGGCTTCGGACAGACCCTGGACATGTGTATTTTCGGCTCAAATCACCAAAATTGATATTTTGACAATCTAGCCATTAATGCCATTTTTTGCTATCAATAGTTTGCTGAGGAGGTCGGGATTCAAAACACCTTCACGTGCCACATCCACCACAGAAGATGTAGACAATCCTTTTATCTGGGACTTGTTGTGGGCGAAGCGTGCGAAGTATTCTCGAAGGGTTTCTCCTGCCAGTTCCTTCACCTAAAAAAGGCTTCTAGTAGACATTGGGGCTACGAATGTCCCCTGGAAATTACTCATGAATTTCCTTTTTAACTGCTCCCACGACTTAATTGATCCTGGCTTTAGAGACCAGAACCAATGAAGGTCCACACCTTCCAACGCAAGGGGGAAACATTTTTCCATTGTATTCCGGACCCCTCTGCTAGCTTCTATTGCAAGGGCATAAGAGTGAGAAAATTCTCCAGCATCAGAACCTCCAGAGTACTTGTGCATCTTCGCGGCTCTAAACCTTGGATCGAAGCACACTTTCTATAAGTCTGGATGTAGCGGAGATTCGCTGTCGAAGGAGGCATTCTCGACATCTTCTTGGACTTAAGGGGCTTTGGGATAATCATCAGGGTCTCCATTTTGATGCACTTCTGAAGAAGGAGGGATGGCTTGAGGGCGAAGCCTGTTCACAGCCTCCTGCCTCCATCTGGCTACTTCTGCCTGTAGCTGCGCTACCTGAGCAGCCACATCCTCAGGAAGGTCTTCGCTTCCTCCGAAGGGGTCCTCTGGGTCTTGAGAACTGACATAATCAGTTCGAAGTATAGACGGAGCTACCCGAGGGACTCTGGCTGCTCGAGGTCTAATGACTACTTCAGGAGTTTGGGGAATGACTGAAGGTCATGCACCGTGGGTCCGAGGGGACCTTCGGGGAGGATTAGTGGCTATACTCCGTTTGGGAGGCATGACTTACGAAGCTAAGGTCCGAAGACCAGAGGCTTCGAACGATTGAGGAAGGCGAGGAAAGGCCTTTGAAGTCTATTTTGAAGCCCCTTGCCAAAGGGTGCGTGGAATCTCGTGACTGCAAAACTCCCTCCACAAACGCTCTTCGAAACACAGGCAGTGGCAGAGAACTAGCTTTTAGAACTAGGTTCCCCACGGAGGACGCCAACTATTGAGATCAAGAAGGGAGATGAGAGGTTCTTTGAAGCTAAGATTTAGATCTCATCTAAACTGTAGCTAATCTGATATCCATGACCTCCTCCTCCCTTTATATAGAGAAAGGACCCTGGGCCCAAATCCACATTAGGCCCAATAGATCTAATCCATTTCGTCCACCTCGGAACATCTGATCCTGGATCAGAACTTCTGATCAAGACTCTTTGTTTCAGTTCTAGAAATTATCAAAAGTTCCAATACACTATCAGAACTTTTGATCTGTTGGTACTTTAGTTGATTTCAGAACATCATAACTTCCAATCCACCATCGGAACTTCTGACTCGTTTCAAAAATAGAAAACCATCCAAGGTTAAGTCTTGTTTGATCTTTCGATACCTTATCGAAACTTCTGACGTGTGCAATATTATCGGAACTTCCGGTTCCAAATCAAAACTTTCAATCTGCCCAAAATTCTCTTAGGCACAATTCCTTCATGCATATCACGTGCCTTGTTTGGAGGTACTAGCCCCTGTGGGAGCCCTCGCTCAATGATTGGCCCGGGCGGTGTTCCACCTTTGGCACTCACGCTGGTGAGTGCTAGACTCATTTGCATCAGAGGGCTCGTTGTTTGAGATGGACCCCATTATCATCTTGATGATAGATGGATATGACACCATCTTAAACGAAACGACCAACTGGCGAGGTTGCTTTGAAGCAGTCGTGGTAAATTGGCACCATTGGATTGTACTCCTACCCGAATGAGCAATAATGACATAGTCAGTGGGCGAGTCGATGATGACCTGGGGGCAAGTTTTGATTAGGCCTAGCTGCTTAGATGGTTGAGGAACCGATAAGAGTGCCTGAGACGAAGCTATGAACTTGGACATCTGGGGAACCGATGAACATATGTGAAGCTTTTTCCTTCATCGGTGTGGTGGTCAGAACCAACTGATGCATGCAATCCCCAATGAAAAACATACTTCCGGAGGACATCGTGGCACCGACGAGAATCTTAGTGTTGACCTTGCAAACAACAACCATCGAATCAATCCAAAAAACATAAACTATGACACTACCTGGTGCGCTAGCTGTTGTTGTGTACAAACAACAATATTCTACGGGTGTCCACAAAGGGGTTTTTGGTTATGCTAAGGAGAGTATTGTGCTGCGATCAAATGATTATCTCTAAGTAAGAGACAAAAGAGATATTTAGACAAGTTCATGCCTCCTGGAGGATAATAACCCTACTCCTATGTGAGTATATTAAGAAAATGTATATCCTGTGCCCTTTTAGGCTCCCTCTAATTCCTTTTTATGAGAAGGATCAGGAGTTACAAGTCATGAATAATGATCCCCATTAATGACCAATTAAAATATTAAATGGTCAGTTTATGGGTGATAACTTTGAAGGTAAGCACACTAATTACTGTGGGTTATTGAGGTTAATGATGGTCTGGTCCTTAATGATGACTGTCTAAATACTGGTGGTAGGGAGGGCACTCTTCTCGAGTGTTGGACTCGGAATCCTTTAGAACCTCAATCGTTGGCGACCAGGAGGATACCTACCGTTGGCTGGTAGGCTTAAAACCAGTTAGGAGGTAGCTTGGGCTCATATTCCTCACAAATATGGTAATAAAATTAAACATTAAATTGTTTATAGTGGATGTATAGTAATGTTTCCTCTTTGATAGGCATAGCATGTCTATGCCAGTGTTGATAATTACTCAGTTAGTCATCATCTACAGGCTTACATTCTTTACCTTTTTCTAGGAGATGTTCACCAACACACATGCAAACACCGTTGATAAGCACCTGGTGCAGTTTACCTGAGCCATTGTCAATTCGCCCAATGATGCCATGCCACAATACTGATTGGGATCTATTATTCTTCACGCCACATATCATGCTCTTTGCGACACATGACAATGACGGACGGCTAGCACGTCTATCATAGGGTGTCCATTGTTGATACAGATCTGGTCATACAAGAGGGTACAGATTGGTCGCCCCTAGGTTAACATGACACCATACCCACCTGGGCCAAAAAATGAGGACATCGACCTTCTGACGATGGGCACCCTTTGGTATGGACGATGGGTCACTATTTCTTGTACTTTATTATTAAATAAAATTATTTGTGTATTGACATAACTTCTTTTGCAGCTAACTTGGTCACACTAATAGATCCTTCTATCCTATCTAACCTACATGGCACAGATGGACAACCTTCAGGTCAAGGACTTTCGATGGAGATCGTATCTGTGAAGGAATTATGCCCAAGAAAATTCTTGTTGGATCGGAAGTTCCGATTATTTTTTGAATTAGAAACCGAGAACTCAAATTGGAAGTTCCGATATGGTATCGAAAGTTCCGATAATTTATGGTTTGAGAAACCAAGAGATAAAACCAGAACTTCTAATTTGGAATCGGTAGTTCTGATTATTTATGATTTAGAGACAAAGAGTTCAAACTGCAGTTCCGATTTGGAATCGGAACTTCCGATAATTTCTTGGTTGCAGACCGAGAGTCCATATCAAAAGTTTTGATCTAGGATCGTAAGTTCAAAGGCGGACGAAACAAATTAGATCTGTTGGGCCTTAATGTGGATCTGGGCCTAGTGTCCTAGCTCTATATAAAGAGAAGAGGAGGAGGTCTTTTGATACAGATTAGTTGTAGTTTAGATTAAATCTAAACCCTAGCCTCAAATAACCTCTCTTTTCTCTTCTTGATCTGAATTGTTGAGATTGGGAATTTTGCCCGTGAGGAACATAGTGAGTTGTGTCACTATTGTTCAAAGGAATGATGAGTGATTGACTAGTTTGATTCACGAGTTGAGTCTGGTTGTGGAGTAAAGGTGGTTGCCGAGGGTTCCGGCAGGGCGTCGCGTTCTTGTTTTGGCTTGTCTTGTTTGTGCAGGGTGGAGATGCTAACCGACTATCGACGGCGGATGATCGAGGGTCGAGCGGGGAGCTTGATGCCAAGGATCAAGGAGGCCGGGTGAAGTTTGGGTAGATCTCAAGAGTGCATGAAGAGACGGAGCGAAACTCAGACGGACGGCTGACGGACGGACGAACGACTGACGGATGGACGGCTACCTGCGACGGCGTGTCGATCGTGTTCGTGAGAGGGAGGCCAGGACAAGCATTCGCGAGGCTCGAGGGGATCGAGAGCGGAAGTGGATTGCTGGCGCTCGGAGTCGTGGAACGGTGTCACGAGTCAACGAGCTGGAAAGGCTTTGTCGGTTTTTGCTAAAAACTGTCAGAACATTTAATGTTTTTAGTTTTTCAATAAAATAGTGTCAAATTGTTAGTCTAAAATTTTAGTGTCATTAGTGTATACTTTTGAGTGTATTTTTGGAATATATATTCTGAAAATATATTCAAAAGGAATCAAATGTAATTTTCCTTTTTAGAATAGAATATTTTCTTGTTTGAAATTTCAGTTTTGAAATAAGGTTTAGTCTAGGGGGCTGTTTGTAAAATTGTCCTTCTAGAAACTTGGGAGTAGGTGGATAAATATCCCCTCTCCTCCCTTGGCCGGGGAGGCCTTGAACTACTCCAGAACTTTCCACGGAAATCAAATCGGTTTTGCTTTCTCCTGTTTTTTTTCGTTAATCCGATGTAGTTTTTGCTGCGGTATTCTATTGATCGCTCATGAAAATGAACAGAGTTCCAGCGTGTTGCTGTATCGGCAACAGCGCCAGTAGCGTGAAGAACAGCTTCCAGCAATAGAGATAAGTTCTTGCTGTATGCGATTTTGAGAACTCTTTTTCTTGTGATTTCTCTACAGAAGTGCATGTGAATGTCTAAACACTTTTTGTAGTATATATTTTGTATGATCCATTTTCGGAATTTGGATCAAAGTTTTGTGAATCTAAGTAATGTTTCGGCTGATCCCAAGTGGGTTCTCTGGATGTGTTTTCAGTGCTTTTGAATTGCAACTTGTTCTTCTGAGAGTGGTTCTTCCATCTTGTGAATGTGAAGAGGTTTTTGATTTGCCTTGGACCAGAACCTTCCACCAAAGAAAAGAGAGATCCATTTTTCTTTTGCTGTTCATCCGAAAGAACAAGTTTCCAGTGATTGATCTTGTACAGTGCAGCGCATCGTTGCCTGTTATTCAACAGCATTGCCGATCAAAATTCTAGGGAGTTCTATTCATCTTCATGGGTGAAATTAGTTTTGTTTTTGCTCGGAGGAGGTGTTCTTCCTAGCGGTTTATTTCTTGTTTATCGTCAAGAGCTTGAGGACACCAGAGCTTTCATAGAAACCAACTCTCGTTTTGCATGCTCTTTTTGTGTTCTTCTGGAGAACTTTTTCTATTGCATGTTTTGGGAAGTCCAGTGCATGATAAACTCCAGAGCCAGCTCTTTGCCGGATGTGCTACACTGTTGCTGACAATGTCTACAACATGAGATGAAGAGGAACAGCACTTTAGGAAAGTCTGTGAGTTGTTCATTGAGTATTCTAGAATTGATCTGATGATCTGAACTGTTTCATTGTGAAATTATATCTGAATATACTGAACACATATAGGTTTTATTCTTGAATCTGCTCAGGTTTGATATCTCTGAATATACTGAACCCATTCTAGCATTTGCCATTCGAATCAGTATTGTAAATCTTGTCTGTGCAGGATTATAAATAGTGCTGTCCTTGAAATACTGTTTCATAATTTCAGAATCTGGTTGTGTACTTGGATGAGTCTTCCTGATTTTTAATGCATAAGTACATACAGAACTTGATTTGTTAGTGATAGAAAAGATTACCATTCTGATTCACTGTTTTGATTATTAGACAAGGTTGTTGCTCTCAAATTGCTGTTATCTGATCTGTTTTCAGTATTTGAACTGAAGTGGCTGTTTGAATTCAGATTGTAAATTTGATCCAATCGTGCTCAATGTTCAGCATTTGAAGTGAGCTGATTCAAGTTCATAATTATCCTCTTGTTTTGTTCTCTAGTATGAACTTGCTAAGAATGATAATCTGAAAATATTTGTGCTGATTTGAGATGAAAGTGATGAGAATACTTGCAATCTGAATCATTTATTGCTATATACTCCTTGCTGAAATTGTCGGTTACTATTCACTGTCTGAAAACATTCTGAGTGTGCTTAAGCAATTGAGTTGTTATCACCTTGATTGAGCTGAAGTAATTTTTGAAAGGTATCAATTACTCATTGCAGTTTTCAGTTTACTATTCAACGTACGAAAAGTTGAAATCAGATTTTGATTGATTAGAGCTGTGAAATCTCAGGATCTGAAATGTTTGACATACTCTGAATTGATTTGTGCTGTTCTGAAAATACAATGAAGTTGGAACTTGCAATCTGAATCAGTTTTAATCAAGTGCATGTTATTGAAGTTACATTCACTATTCATTGTCCGATAAATTTCATATTTGGGTTGAACTGATTTGAGATTGATTTGAAACTATCTGAGATATTCTTTTATTTGAAAATTGTCCTTCAGAGTGAGTGTTTCAGATAGGTGTTTGTTGACACGGAAACGTGCCCCCGCACTTGGGTCATTCCGGCGATCCAAAATTGCACGGATACTTAGGGACAAGCCTAAGCGTGATGTAGCACCGATGCCGCATTACGACTACCCTTAATAGTGATAAGGGGGTGGAGTCGCCAGGCAACCAGATTACACAAAATAATCCAATTAGCCGAAAGAAATAGGTTTAACAGGTTAAAATCTGCAAACCAGTCGGAGTCCTCCTGGTTCGAAGTGTGATGCGAAGGGTGCGCCGAAGGGTACCTTCGGCGTATGACGCGAAGTACTCCGCCGAAGGGTGCTTCGGCATTCGGACTGATCCGGCCGACGGATCTGAACAAGGCGATCACCTCCGAACAGCGGGGTTCGGCGTGCAATCTCCGATGCAGCGAATTACAGAGTAGTGACGCGAAGGCCACATGCCCCCTGCCTTTTAGTGAACTAGTGAACTAAAAGCACAATGAGCTGAAGACGATATCATACATATCGGCTTTCTGACATTTTTATGATGTTTGTCACACACTTGGGAAATACCTTTTCAAGTATCTTCCATTCAAAGCTCTCTAAAACCGCTCTCCCTGTAGGGATTCCAACACATATGCGTTGCTGGGGGCGATTTCGGCTACCTTGAAAGGACCTTCCCAACTAGGTGACCACTTGCCAAATTTGGGACTCTTCGTGCCTAGAGGCAAAATCGTCTTCCATACCAAATCTCCTATTCGAAACGATTTTGATTTAACCTTCTTATTGTAGGCTTTAGCTACTCTCTTCTTGTCTACTTCTATGGCTTCTAAAGACATTAGTCTCTTATCGGTCACTTCCTCCAGATTATCTTTCAGAAGAGCCTCATACTCACTAACCGATAAGCCGTCTTGCTTTAACACTCTTAAGGAGCCGAGATCTACCTCTATAGGCAGAACGACCTCTTGTCCATATACCAACTCATATGGACTGACCTTGGTGGCACCGTGCTTTGCAATCCTACAAGCCCATAATGCCTCGGAAAGCACTTCATGCCACCTTTTAGAAACTCCTCAATTTTCTTTTTAATAAGCTTAATCACAGTTTTATTACTAGACTCGTCCTAACCATTGGCCTGAGCATAGTAAGGTGAAGAGTTTATCAACTTAACGCCATAGTATTCGGCGAAGTCCCTTACTTCTTTAGAGACAAATGAACTACCTTGATCCGTAGTAAGAGTTTGAGGGATGCTGAATCTATGTATGATGTGCTTTAAAATAAAACCACGTACCTTATTGTGAGTTATGTTCTTGAGAGGTACGGCCTCGGTCCATTTGGTGAAGTAATCTGTCGCCATTAACACGAACCGATGCCCTTTTGAGGAACGAGGGTAGATCTGGCCGATGAAGTCTAAACCCCAACCTCGAAACGGCCATGGCTTGAAAAATAGGATTGAGTAAAGAGGCAGGAGCTAACTGGATGTTGCCAAACGTCTGACATGCCTCACACCCTCTGTAGTACTTGAAGCAATCTTCAGTCATAGTCGGCCAATAAAACCCCACTCTTTTGAGCATTCAACTCATCTTTTAGGCCGATTGGTGAGTGCCGCAAAGCCCCTCATGGACTTCGCCTGTAGCCACTTGGGACTGCTCATGGTCTAAACATTTCAGTAGCACTCCGTCGATGGTTCGACGATACAATGTGTCGTCTACCAACACGAATTTGAACACTTGTCGCCGAACTCTCCAATCGCCCTCACAGGTTTCAAAGGGCTTTGCTGGTACACCTTCTGAAAAAATTTCTAAAACACTGACTTTGGGGTGCCCCCCGAGCCATTCCAGCTCCTGCCGAAGCCTGGCCGAGGTGGCCGTTTAGAGTGTGCTGGGCCGAAGTCCTTCGGAGGGTTCGGACCCTGGGGAGCCTTCTATGTCCGAGAGGCTTCGGACTATAGGCTCTGGCATGCCGGATCCCTCGGTGGGTGGAGCACTCCGATCTAGGGGCTTCGGCGTGCAGTGGCCTTCGGCGACCCGAGGGCTTTGACCCGAAGGGTGCACCTGTCCACCATCACTGGCTTCGGCAGTGAGACCAAACATCGGCTTCTCCAATACAGAAAATTTCCCTCTTCTGACTTGGTAGCCAGATGCTTGCTGAGCCAAATCATTGGCGACTCAATTGGCCTCCCTTGACCCGTGGGATATTTTGAAATCATCAAAAGTAGCAACTATGTGTAGACATTTGTCCAAGTAGCTATTCAGCAAGCCATTAAAACCTTGTATGTCGACGACGAAGATTGCTATTGGCAACGTCTTGTTGCCTACCGTCAACTCCATAGAGAGTACTCCCTTGGCTTCGGAGCTCTCGCCATTGAAGTCGTTGAGCATCAAGTTAGTCTTCTTCAGGTCGTCTTCGTCCCTGCCAAGTTTCTTCAACAATGAATAAGGCATTAGGTTAACAGTGGCGCCGCCGTCAACGAGCATCCGGGAAATCGGGTTCCCATCGATGTTACCCCTGACATAGAGGGGTTTTAGATGGCGAGCCGAGTCCTCGGGCTTCTCGAAGATGGCATTGCGTGGACCGAGGTTCAATTGAGCTACCTCGGCCTCGTCCCGTGGTAGGGCGAACTCGGCGTGTAATGTGACGATGTTGATGTCCATTGCCTGAGGTGCGGGCCCCTCAGAGACGGGTGATTAATCGTCGTCGAGCAAGTCATCGTCGTCGCTCGGACTAAGAGCCGGGTTGGTTATCTCAACCGGCTTTTCCCTCCATACCCATTTGGTAGCTGGCCGAGGGTGGATATCTTCGAAGATAGCATCGCGCTAGGCCTCAGCTACCTTCTCGCGCATCTCCTATGCCTGCAACCTTTGTAGGCGTCTCTTCTGTGATTTGGACATGCTCGGAGGACCCAAGATGGCTGTGGCTTGGTGCCTGGGGATACCGTTCGACTCCTGTTAATTCTGGCCAAAGTGTGCCCTTCAGACTCGGGCACCCTGTGTTCGAAGGGGGCTTCGCTGCGAACCCCGTCGAACAGATCGGCCTCGTTCGGCCGATCGAACCAAGCTTCGGCGCGGAGCCCGGCCAAAGCATGCGACTTACCTCCATCAGCCCTCGGCGACAAAGTCTTCGGGATTGGGACTTCCTGAGACCCAACTCTGATAGTTATGGCTTTGGACTCCCTGACTTTGGCCTCTGCCTGCCCGCACCCTTCGGCTTCGTTCTGCAGGGTCTGATTCGGAGGTACCACAGATAGTCTGTGGACATTGCCCCCCTCCGCTGCGTCTGTTTGCCCCTGCCATCCATAATACTCCGAGGGAAAACAAGGCATAGGGTTAGTCTGCGGAGGGTACCCCGACCCAAATACGTACGGAGCCCACGGGGTTCTCGCCCAGTCATACGGCGGAGGCATCGGTGGCTCTAGTGGCCTTGGCCACTACAAGACGAACCCGTCACCCAAAGGGGGGTTCAGCCAAGTCGAAGGTGTCTCCGACCACACCAGCGAAGGATCCCACCAGGCCGGAGGTATGATCGGCTAGTGCGGGTTGAAGCCTCCCATCGGAGAAATCCACCATGGTGTGGGGTTTGGCCATTGGGGGCCGAAGCTGTCGCATGGGGGACCTAACCACTGGGGTTCGAAGTTGTTGTGCGGGGAACCCGACCATTGGGGTTCGGAGTCGTTACACGGGGGGCTCGGCCATTGTGGCTCAGAACCACCGTGCGGAGCACCAGGATACCGTGACCCGAAGCCTTCGTGCGGAGGGTTTGCAACCTTCGGTCTGAAGCCTTCATGCGGAGGGTTCGCAACCCTCGGTCTAAAGCCACCCTTCGAAGGTCTTGGACCCTTCAGCCATTTTAACTTGGCGTGCGGACCTGCTTCTTTGGCCCTCTTCTGATGCTTGTTCAACAACATGTTATATGTTACCTTCAGCCTCTTGCGAGCCTTAGCCGAAGAGGTATTGATATTCTGTTTCCACACTCCTACCTCAGGGTTCTTTGGCACGAGTGTGCAAGTACGTGGTTCTCCAACAATCACATCTTTTCCTTTAGCAGACTCGGCCTGTTCTGGCCAAATGAACACCTTCTTCTCGCCGAGGTCGACGGCGTTGACTGGAAAAGGATCTTTATCCAGCTTCATTTTTGGATAATGGTCTATCTTCAATCGTCCTTCTTTTATGGCCGATTGTATCTGCTGTGGAAAAACATTGCTGCAATCATTAGTATTATGAGAATGTGAATCATGCCACTTATAGTATGGATGCTTCTTTAACTCGTCGGCAGGTGGGATAACTTGACCCTTAGGTAACCTGAGAAGCTGACTCTTTAAGAGGAAATCAAATATTTTATCACATTTAGTCACATCGAACGAGTACTTGACCTCATTAAGTCTACCCTTTGTGGGGGATGGTTGTAATTCGGAGTAAGTGACAGGTTTGCTTTTAGTGTTGGTAACCCATTCGGCCGCGTACATGTTGACCAAATCCTCCTCCTCTGACTCCTCCTCATCAGAGCGTTCCATGATGTGTATTTCGCCCCTTGGCTTGCTAAACATCTTAATAAATTTCTTATCTTTGGCTCGGCCTTCTTGGACCAGAGCCTGCTGTAGAACTTGGCTAACTTCTAAAAAGTTTTGGTTATCTAACCTTTCTTTAAGTTCAGAACGCAACCCATTAAAAGCTAATTCCGCCAAGTCCCTTTCTGAAATATTAAGGCTAAAACATCGGCTTCTGGTATCCCTGAAACGGTTGATATACTCAAAGGCGCTCTCACTAGATTTTTGCTCAACCGATGTCAAATGCGAAAGCCTAAGTTCCGCTTCATCCGTGTAGAAATAATCATGGAATTTCCGCTCTAAATCATCCCATGTGTGGATGGAGTTCGACGGGAGCGCCGAAAACCAAGTGAAAGTTGTGCCGGATAGCGAAAGAGAAAATAGTCTAACCTTTAGGGCATCTATCCTGCTAACCTCTCCACACTGTGCCAAAAATTGACTAACATGCTCTAGTGTGGTCCTGCTACCCTCGCCATCGAATTTAGTGAACTCAGGGATCCTATAGCCGTGGGGGTAGGGTACTCTATCAAGATGATCGGGGTATGGTTTGCGATAAACCCTAACTCATCCCTTGGGCACGAAGCCGGCACACTACCTAAACAGTGCATGGACCCGCTCATCTATATCATCTTGGTAGTTTGTTTGCATGCGCCTCTCATGTGGGGGCGCGACACGCGGTGGGATATCGGCGTGTCGTCCATGTGCTTCTTCTCTACACGCTATTTGTACAACGTGCTCGTGTCCGGGCACCTGCTCGTGTGGTGCGGGTTGCGTGGGTATTGGCGCAGGTGTTGTGTGGTATGCAGTATTAGTTTGACCATAGGTATAATGATTGGTCTCAGCCAAAGTGATGAGGCTGGAGACATGTTTGTCGGAGGTGCACTAGCTATAGGAACCGGGGGTACGGCCTCAGTGAAGCCGAACCTTCTAAGAGTTGCCTCTACTTGGGAGCTGACTGCCGAATCTAAATGGTTGGCTAGCGAAGCGCTAACGGCCTGATCTACTGATGCGGCGATTTTTTGCTCAATTTCGAAAGAAGATAAATGAGGTGATACCGGTGTTACCTGGACCTCAGCGAGGTCGGGGGTGATGATGTCGCGCTTGATGAAGCCCACGCGTGTCTTGATGTAGCCCCCAAGCATCATGTCTTGGAGCGCCTTTAGCTTTGCCTCGATCTATGCTCGGTCTTCTGCGGGGATATCTTCAAGTGTAGGTGACATTATGTTGCGGTTGTCGATATATGTGCCTCATATTGTGTCCATCGGCAGTGTAGACGTAGTAGTCGAAGTAGATGTACCGGCGGCCGATGTACACGTACTCATCATGTTGGCGTAGCTTTTCCCCAGTGGAGTCGCCAAAAAGTGTGTTGACACGGAAACCTGCCGCCGCACTTGGGTCAGTTCGGCGATCCAAAAGTGCACGTATACTTAGGGATAGGCCTAAGCATGACGTAGCACCGACGCCGCGTTCCGACTACCCTTAATAGTGATAAGGGGGGTGGAGTCGCCAGGCAACCAGATTACACAAAATAATCCAATTAGCCGAAAGAAATAGGTTAAACAAGTTAAAATCAGCAAATCAGTCGGAGTCCTCCTAGTTCGAAGTCTGATGCGAAGGGTGTGCCGAAGGGTACCTTCGGCATCTGATGCGAAGTACTCTGCCGAAGGGTGCTTCGGCGTTCAAACTGATCCGGCTGAAGGTAGACTCTGAACGGATCTGAACATGGCGATCACCTTCGAACAGCGGGGTTTGGCATGTAATCTCCGATGCAGTGAATTACAGTGTAGTGACGCGAAGGCCACGCGCGGGTGCAACTTCGTTTGGTACGGAGTATGTTCGTGGTGAAGTCTGTCATGATGAAGTATGCTGGCGAAGCCTGTTGTCAAAGCCTGCGGTCCTGTCGAAGGGTGTCCTGGGGACCTCCGGGACCGATCTCTCAGCTCCGGACATCTCCGGCGAAGGGCTCCAAATGTGCGAACCTGCAACAGAGACGATGCGAAGTACCAATTCGGCCTTAGGACCGAATTTTGCGAGGTGTTGCACGGGTGGCGAAGGTAGCAATCTATTACGCAGATTAGCGGATACTTCACATGCGAAGTAACAAGGCGATAGCAATCTGTTACGTAGATTAACGGAGACTTCACAGGCGAAGTACCAAGGCTTACCACTATTTCGTAGCGGCGGACGGAGGGCTTCCAGGCAAACCCACGAAGAGGTACAAAAAGGTAAAGGTAAAAGTAAAGGTACGATCAAAGCATGGCATTGGTTTGGTTTGAGTTGGGGGGAGTTCTCCACGCCGGCCATGCCTCTCTATTTATAGGGGGTTAACTCCCAATCTAATCTACTATTAATCTGGCCAGATAGAGATAGAGATTGAGCTGGCAATGCAAACAACTCTATCTCTACCATGGTGGGCTTCGGGCAGGCCCTTCGAGGCCTGCTCCTCGGGCCGAAGCTTCGGCAGCGTGGGCTTTGGCCAGGCCCGTCGAGGCCTGCTCCTCCGGCCGAAGCTTCGGCAGCGTGGGCTTTGGACAGGCCCATTGAGGCTTGCTCCTCGGGCCAAAGCTTCGACAGCGTGGGCTTCGGCCAGGCCCGTCGAGGCTTGCTGCTTGGGCCAAAGCTTCGACAGCGTAGGCGTCGGCCAGGCCCGTCGAGGCTTGCTCTCGGGCCGAAGCTTCGACAGCGTGGGCTTCCGAAGCTTCGGCAGCGATGGCCTCCGAAGGTTTCCTGGCCGAAGCCCATGGGCTGGCTAGAGGCTTTCAGAGCCCATAGCTCGATGGACCTTGGCCCTGTAGGGCTTCGGACAGACCCTGGACATGTGTAGTTTTGGCCCAAATCACCAAAAATTTATATTTTGATAATCTAGCCATTAATGCCATTTTTTGCTATCAACAGTGTTGTCGAGGATCTCAAATTGAATCGATTTCATGAATTTGACTCTGTTTGAGATCCACATTTGTACTGTTTGAATTGAATCGTGAGTTTGTGTTTTTAGAGGAGCGTTGGGTGATTTGATTAGGCCATCACTTCAAAAGAAGTTGTCGAGGCACCTATTCACCCTCCTCTAGTCACCATTCCAATCCCACAGCCCGGTTCTTACGAGTGGTGCTAGCACGCAGGCTTGAGATCAATCTCATCCCTATACATGTGGACTCCGTAGAGGCGCTACTCGAATAATGGCGCTCATAAGCTTCTTCACGTGGACATCGCCGATCTTCGCCGATTGGATCACCGGGGAACGGATGGAGCAAGGAGAGCATAAGAGAGGACACACTTTCCCAACATCTTCTTCTATTGCACTAGCGCATAGTTACAAGGTTTGGGGGTGTTGATGCCAAGATTTGGTAAAACCCAGACCCACTAAATATGCTGACCGGTCAATAGAAGTCAAAGAGGTCCGGTCAAAGATAGTATAAGAAGCCCATCCATGATGTAACATGACCGGATATAAAGGAGCTGATGGAGATAAAAGTGAGAGCGTATCAAGATGATCCAGAATCGAACTTCTGGAAATTACCGACGAACTCCGAAAGGACTGGGCAAACCTCGAGGGCTTAAGGCCTTACCGCCGCTCCCGTTTTTCTGTTCCTCGTGGAGACGGAGGAGAGATCACCCTTGAAGTTTGTCGGGATGTCTTAGCTTATATTAAAGAGGAAGAGAAGGCGGAGGGGTCTTCGTCTTCCGAACCTATTGACTGGTCCGACTCGGAGTACCGGGCCGAACACCCTGCGGAGGCTGACTCCGAAAGGCTCCTGACATGGGCCGAGCTTCAAGAGGAGCAGAAGAAATTGCGAGCCTCGAAGAAGAAGAGAAGCACCCGAACTAAAAGGACAATTTCGGCGGCTTCGAGCTCCGAAGGGCAAAGTAGCCGTAGAGGTAGCTCTAGAGGCCGAAAGGGTCTCCGATTTTACCTAGGCTTAGACACAAATTTCTCTTGATGTAAAAGTATAATAATTTAATGTGAAATGCTTCGAAAGTATGCTGTGTGACTCCTATCCTCCGACCCCCCTTGTGGGTGGTGGAGCCTTTACTATAGAGAAGGGTTCGCTAGGCACAATGAATCGCCGAACAACCGCATGCTTCGAATTTACACTTATCATCTGTATTTTTAGTTCGCGCCCGAAGACTAAAAATTTGTTCACTTTTTAAAGTCTTTAGACTCTTGTATGGATCCTAACAAGCCTGAGCCTGGAATCCATAGGGTGGCCACCTTCAGCTCTTTTACAGATACTTCGCACCCGGAGGCCGAAAGTTTGTTTTTCTTTAAAGTCCTTAGACTCTTCTATGGATCCTAACAAGCCAGAGCCTGGAATCCGTAGGGTGGTCACCTTCGGCTCTTTTACAGATACTTCGCACCCGGAGGCCGAAGGTTTGTTTTTCTTTAAAGTCCTTAGACTCTTCTACGAATCCTGACAAGCCGGAGCCTGGAATCCGTAGGGTGGCCACCTTCGGCTCTTTTACAGATACTTCGCACCCGGAGGCCGAAGGTCTGTTTTTCTTTAAAGTCCTTAGACTCTTCTACGGATCCTGACAAGCCGGAGCCTGGTCCGTAGGGTGGCCACCTTCGGCTCTTTTATAGATACTTCGCACCCGGAGGCCGAAGGTCTATTTTTCTTTAAAGTCCTTAGACTCTTCTACGGATCCTGACAAGCCGGAGCCTGGAATCCGTACGGTGGCAACGAAGCCTCTGAACCAATGGTTCGAAGGCAGCTGCCTGTGTCCTGGGAAAAATGCTTGGCTCTACAAGCATCTCTTTACTCATAGAAGGGAAAGTTTTACACGTGATTACAAGGGACCCTTAAGAAAAATAGCACTTAACGTGCTCCGCATGCCATGCATGCTTCAATTCTTCTCCTTCTAAATTAGCTAATTTAAACGATCCGGGCGTCCTGAGCATAAGATAACATATGGTCCTTCCCATTTGTTTCCTAGCTTCCCCGGAGCTATTACACTTCGCAACACTAGATGACCACACTTTAATTCATTTAGCTTTATTTTCGAGTCATACCATGTCTTGGTGTGGCCCTGGTACTTAGTCAGGTTGGCGACAGCTCGAAGCCTTGTTTCTTCTGACAAATCCAGCGAAGTGCTCCTGTCATCTTCGTCCCCAGGTTGAATTACGCGAAGCGATACACCTCTGAGCTCCGTAGGAGTCATGGCCTCATCTCCGAAGAGCAATCTAAATGGTGTAAAACCTGTTGACCTGGTCTGAGTGGTTCGAATGGACCACAAGATTTTGGGGAGCTCTTCGACCCACAACCCCTTGGCCAATCCAACAATTCAGCGATTCAACCCGGAGAGGATGTTCCCATTGGCTCGCTCAACGGCCCCGTTGGACTGTGGATGTCGCACCGCCGCGAAGCATAGCTTAATGCCCAGTTCTTCACAAAATGTTTGGAAGGTGTCAGCTTCGAACTAGGTTCCATTATCCACCGTCAACTCTCTTGGAACTCCGAACCTGCATATAACACTCTGCCAGAAAAATTTTTGCACGTTCCTCGAGGTGATACTTGTTAATGGCTCCGCTTCAACCCATTTTGAGAAATACTCGATTGCCACTACCGCAAATTTCAAGCCGCCTTTTGCCACTGGGAAAGGGCCTATGAGGTCCATGCCCCATCTAGCCATTGGCCATACTGGGGCAATAACTTGAAGCTGAGTTGGCGGACGATGGCTCCATCTGCCCATCCACTAGCAGCCTTGGCATGTTCGAACCAGTTCCTCCGCATCTCTTACTATAGTTGGCCAATAAAATCCTTGCCGAAGCGTCTTGCCTGCTAGTGCACGAGGGGCTAAATGACCTCCGCACAACCCTTCGTGGATGTCTCGGAGTATGTCTTGACCTTCGGGCTGTGAGATGCATCGAAGTAGAGGTGAACATACTCCAGCTTTGTATAACATTCCATTAATAAGCTTGTAAATGTGAGCTCTTGCTTGCAACCTTCGGGCTTCTGGACCTTCGGGAGGGTCCATGCTACCTTGTAACATGTTCATAATCGGAGCCCGCCAATCTGTAATTGGAATGCACAGTACCTCCGAAGAGGGTATTTGAACAACTGCTGGCTGCGCTAGTTCTTCGTAGAAAGCACCCTCCGGGAGGTCCACCGCCCCTGCTGCAGCCTTTGCAAGAATATCTGCAAGTTGATTCTCTGCCCGAGGGATACTTCGAACTGTAAATCCTTTGAATGCTGCTTCGGCCTTGCGGACTTCTTCAAGGTATTGTGCTAGATGCGGATTCTTTGCTTGAAAACTTTTATCAACATGCCCCGCGATGACTTGGGAATCTGTCTTAATCACTATTCTTGTAGCTCCGAGTGCTTTAGCCTTTCGGAGGCCTAGCAAGATTCCTTCATACTCGGCAATGTTATTAGTGGTTCCAAAGTTAAGCCTCGCAGAATACATGGCCTTCTGCCCCGATGGTGATATGATGACGGCCCCTGCTCTGGCACCTGATGCTTGATAAGCTCCGCCGGAAAATATTGTCCAAAAGCCTTTGGAGGGTTCTTCTGGGGCCCAAATAGCAGATGGAGTCCACTCTGCTACGAAATCTGCTATAATTTGAGATTTAATAGTTGTTCTTGCCGTGAAGGAGATTCCGAAGGGTGCCAGCTCAACCGCCCATTTTCCAATCCTGCCCGTAGAATCTTTGTTTCGGAGCATATCCCCAAGAGGATACGATGTAGGGACGATCAGGTTATGCGCCAAGAAATAATGCCTTAGCTTTCGCGAGGCCATTACTAGGGCATAAGCAAACTTCTCGAGCTCGGAGTATCTGACTTTAGCTCCGGATAATGCCTCCAACACAAAATACACTGGGTTCTGGACTAGCTTTTCTTTAAGCTCAACTTCCCGGACCAATACTGCACTCACCGCTGAACTTGTTGCTGTAAGATAAAGGAGCAGTGTTTCTTCTGGTATGGGAACGGTCAAAATTGGTAATCTTCCGAGGTATGCCTTTATATCATCGAAGCTCTTCTGGCACTCTGATGTCCACTGAAAGCTTTCGGACCCTTTTAGTGCTTTGAAAATTGGGAGGCTCCACTCTGCTGACCTGGCTAGGAACCTGCTAAGAGCTGCGAGTCTTCCTGCTAGCTTTTGAACTTGCTTCAAATTCTCTGGTGGAGCCATCCTTTGTAGCGCACTTATCTGTGTTGGGCTAGCTTCGATTCCCCTGCTCGAAACTAAGTACCCTAGCAGTTTTCCTGCTTGTGCTCCGAATATACATTTTTCTGGATTGAGGCGTACTCCACATGCTCGGAGGCTCTCAAATGTTTTAGCTAGATCTAGGTTGTGCTGGTGCTTTTGAGCACTTTTTATTACAATATCATCCATATAGGCCTCGACATTCCGGCCTATCTGATGACCTAGAGCCTTAGCTATTAAACGAGAAAAGGTGGCTCCGCCATTCCGCAGCCCAAAAGGCATTCTTACATAACAAAATACTCTGGAAGGAGTTATAAAGCTTGTTTTGGCTTCGTCCTCGCGTTTCAGCCATACTTGATGATATCCGGAGTAAGCGTCGAGGAAACTTAGCAATTCAGAGCCGGCTGTGGAATCTACTAGCTGATCTATTCGAGGCATCGGGTAGTGGTCTCGCGGGCATGCTTTATTTAATGAAGTGAAGTCAATACACATGCGCCATTTGTTTGAGTCCTTCCTTACAAAAACAGGGTTAGCCAACCACTCGGTATGTGCTACCTCCCTGATGATGCCAGCTCTTAACAATTTTTCTACTTAGGTTTTGACGAGGCTTGCTCTTTCTGCTGACAGCTTGCGGAGCCCCTGGCGCACTGGCCTGGCCTTCGGGTTGACGAGCAGACTATGCTCGATGATGCTTTGATCGACCCCGGTGATGTCTTCGTCAGTCCAAGCAAATACGTCCAGATTTCTCCTGACGACTTCTTCTAATGAGGCGGCTATTTCCGGGGATAGCCCCTTGCCGAACTGTACTGGGTACTCTTTGCCATCTTTCGAAATTATTCTTGTCTCAACATCACCCTCCGGGCTTGGCTTGAGCGCTGATCCCTTCGGAGGGTTCGAGGTCTCCGGCACTTCTTCGATGCTTTCCGCCACATTATGCACTTGCCGGGGGTCCAACGGCTGCCCATGGCCATACTCCGTCCTCCGGGCTATAGCTTGGTCTCCTGAAATAGTAAGCACTCCACCTTGCGTGGGCATTTTGAGACAAAGGTAATTATGGTGTGCTATAGCCCCGAACTGGTTCAACATCCCTCGGCCGAAGATAGCATTGTAAGCGTATGGGGCGTCAACCACGTCGAAGATCACCTCTTCTACTCGGGCCAAAGGCCCCTCTCCGAAGGCAACCTCGAGGCCTATTTGGCCGAGGGCATCGAGAGGCGGTCCTAAGAACCCTTGAAGCGGCCGGGCTGCTGGAAGTAGATGCTTCTGAGGTATGCACATCTGATTGAAGGCTTGGGCAAAGAGTATGTCCGCGGAGCTCCCACCATCTACCAGGATCCTTCGGACCTACACTCCTGCTATATCAGCAGAAATGACCAATGGGTCAGCATGGGGGAACTTCACCCCCACAGCATCACTGGCGGTAAACGAGATGGGCACGTGGGACCACTCTGGCATCTCTTCAGCGGAACTCGAGGTCCCAATGTGCCCGACCTCGCGGATGTACTCACGCCGCTACCTTTTGGACATGCTTCGGAGGGTCCCCCCTCTGGAGATGGGCAGGAATACTCTCTTGTCGCGGTCCTGCGGGTCTTCTTGCTTTGGTGGTGGCATAATGTTGGCCACCCACAGCCGCATGGGGGCTTCAGGGGCACCACCTCGGGCCACAGCTTGTACAGGCTCCGAGTGTGCCAATGGTGGGGCCCGATCCGAAGTACCCCGACCGGTACCTCGTTCAAGGTAGTCGCCCCGAAGGGCCAACACTGCCTTGCAATCCTTCGTGTCATGGCTTCTATTGTCGCCATGCACGCAACAGAAAAAATTCTGGCGCCCGCCAGGCACCCTTTCATGAGGCTTCAGCGGCTCGGCCTTGAAATTCTTCACCTGCTGGAAATTGGTAGGTGCCTTCGGAGTAGAAGGTGCAATGTTTAGCAACTCCGAATGAAAATGCTTCTTTCCCCGCTTGTACTCGTTGAAGTGGTTGCCTTGTGGAGGTTGTAGGGGAGCGGAGGCTTCGGGCTTCGTTTTGACTTCTCGGAGGGTGGGCGATGGTGTTTCAGCTCGCCGAAGACAGCCTTCCTCCGCCTTGGCATACTGTTCGAAGTATGCCATTAGCTGCGCCACAGACGTCACTGGCTTCCGATGGAGTTTGCTGAGGAGGTCGGGGTTTAGCACCCATTCCCGGGCAGCGTCGACTACAGAAGAAGTAGACAGGCCCTTAATCTGTGATTTGGTGTGGTCGAAGCGCGTGAAGTACTCTCGTAGTGTTTCTCCCACCCGCTGCTTCACCTGGAACAAGCTTCCTATGGACATCGGGGCCACGAAGGTGCCTTGGAAGTTGCTCACAAATTTCTTCTTCAGCTGCTCCCAGGAACTGATCGATCCTGGCTTCAGGGACCAGAACCAGCGAAGTGCCACGCCTTCGAGGGCGAGGAGGAAGCATTTTGCCATAGTGCTTCAGACCCCTCAACTCGCTTCTATTGCCAGGGCGTATGAGCGGGCGAACTCTCCGGGGTCCGACCCCCCGGAGTACTTGTGTAGTTTCGAGGCCTTGAATCTGGGGTCAAAAGGCACTCTCTGTAAATCCGAATGTAACGGAGACTCGTTATTTAAGGATGCATTCTCGGCTTCCTCCGGGACTTGGATAACTTCTGGGAGATTGTGGGTACAACCGTCTTGAGGCCCTTCTGGAGTTTCTGTGGAAGCTTGAGTGCAGAGGCGATCGGCGGCCTCTTGCCTCCACCTGGATACTTCCTCCTAAAGCATGGCTAGTTGCGTAGCCTCGGTTTCGGGAGGGCCTTTGTCTTCGTCGGAGGGCACCTCCGGGTCTCGGGAGCTGACGTAGTCGGTCTGAAGCACCGTAGGAGGAGCCCGAGGGCCCCGGGGCACTCGACGCCCATCAGTCTCGGCGGGAATCGCCGGATTAGCCGAGGGTCCGACTCTTGTGGTCCGAGGGGACCTTCGGAGAGGACCCGAAGCCTGACTTCGCTTCGGAGGCATAGCTAGCCACGAAGAGGTCTTGGAGATGGAGGGCTTCGAACGACTCGGGAGGTCGAGTGAAGGCCTTCGGGCTGCACTAAGAAGCCCTTAACTGAAGGGTGCGTGGAATCTTGAGACTCCGAGGCTCCCTCCGCAAGTGCCCTTCTAAGTGCAGTCAGCAGCAGAGAACAAGCTTTTAGAACTTAGGTCCCCACGGACGGCGCCAACTATTGGCGCAAATATTACGCCAACAGGTTCTCTGAAATCAAGAACGGACAAACAAGGAGTTTGCGCTTTAGGACTAGCTCGAGCCTCCGTATTGGATAATAACTCGAGTGGTCCGAATGAGTGTGATCAATAACTTGTTCTGGATCCCCTTTTACAAGGTACAAAGGGGGTATTTATAGGGGAAAAAGCATAAGGAAAGGACTTATTTACCCCTAGATTACAACCGACATAGTGGAAACTATTCGGTACCATAAACAAGGTTATATAAGGTAAAATACTACAAGGTAGATGGATAAGGTGGACATCCAATCAATCATGTCCTTAGGCTTCGAGGCCTCCATCTCCCATTCGGAGGGTTCTCCAGAGCTTCGCACCGCTGCACCCTTCGACATGGCGACTGATACTTCGAACAACTGCTCACTAGCTTCAGAGTTCTCCTCAGCCTTTGAAGGATTAATCTTTAAGCCCTGGAAATGGAGTAATTTCCCCCAACACTCGTGAATCACCCGTTTAATCCACATAATGTATTTCTATCGGTTTTATCTGTTTTTATCGGTAATTCGGTCTCTTGGCCTAATTGCCTCTCACCTTTAGGTGTTTCTGTAGTGTTTCATCTTCCCTTTCTTCGCTAAGAACCCCCACTACAAGCCACCAATCGAAAGATGGCCGCTGGCAACTTCGGGCATTCGGATCTGCCACTGTCGATGATATGACCACGCCAGCAACCAACATGTTACAACCCCAAAACAAGCACCACCATCTCAAGTATCACCTACTTCGACACTAGCCCAAGCCTTTGATGGCCCGATCACACATAGTCGAGCAAAGAAACTACAACAAGAGGTGAATGCGCTACTTTATTAAGATCAATTTAATATTTATGAGAATTATATACCCCCTAAGTTGTGCACACTGTTATTTCTCAGGTTCACCCAAGAGGAGTACAAGAACATGAAAGGCGATTACTGCAGGGAAGACCATACTTGTGAATCCCATAACTTTTTATTCCTAGAAGATATTGAGGTGAATGAGTACTTTTTGGAAATCTTATCAAGCCTAGTTTTTAATGCCACCAGGGATGCCCAGTTTGGAATTTCCATTATTGAGATCCGATCAGATTAGTGAAGATTGGTCAGAAGATTGATAGCCTATCATACATTCAAATTTCCATTAAAAATGCATTAATGTATAATATTTAATGCCACATAATGCACATGGTGTGAAAGTTAATAATTTTGTGATTCCAACGCAATCAACGGCATGTCATTTGGACTTCCCAAGACGGAGTTATGACCAAAACATTAAAGACTGCGCACAAGAGCAACAACGAGGTGGAACCACTCGGACCTCTCGGGACCCTCTCGGGAAAAACTGTTCCGACGAGACCTTTCACCTGGTTTATTGGTTCATCTCCATTTCTCTTTCATACATGTTGGCGCAAAAGATTACGCTAACAGGTTTAGAGAACTTGAAAGACTGACAAACAGAGTGTTTGTTTGTGTAGACTATTCCAAGCCTCCGAATTGTATAATAGCTTGAGATAGTTCGAAGTGTCTATTGAATATATGAGTATTCGATACCCTTTACAAAGCGACGAGGGGTATTTATAGATGGAATACATGGGGAAAAGACTCCTTTAACCTCTAATTACAACCTACTTAGAAGATACTATTTAATATCCTTTAACCCCTCGAATACTACTCTTTGAATTGCCTATGTAGTGAAGAGGACAGTATATGTTGGCGTAAAAGATTATGCTAACAGGTTTCTGAAAATTAAAAACTAACAAACGAAGTGTTTGCGAAGAAAACTATTCCAAGCCTCCGAAAGGATAATAACTTAGAATAGTTCGAAAGTGTGTATTGAATAACTTGTATTCGGTCCCTATTACAGGGTAAAACGGGGGGTATTTATAGGCCCAAACATTAAGGAAAAGACCTTTTTACCCCTCTATTACAACCGACATAGTGGAAACTATTCGGTACCCTTAATAGGGCTAAAATGGTAAAAGACTAATCTAATGAGAAAGAAGATAAGTCTTCCTTCTTAGCTGGCAAAGAAGCTTTTGGAACAATCCACGTTCCAAGATATACTCCGAACTAGAGTCCGTCTTCATACTTCGAACTACCTTCAACATACATCTAAGAATATACGTCGGAATCCTTTGACTTGATTTCTTGTCTTTGTCTTGTTACCGCGATAATCCTGAAGATGGAATATTTTCCCCCAACAGTAGCCCCTCGAATACGCTTCTCCATTAAATCTGTGATGTTAGGGAAGCAGTATACGCAAGAAAACATATCCATGTGCAAGGATTAGCAGACTTAATACACCTCCGAAATGTATGGAGATGCGAACTTCAAATTATTTTCTAAGTGAATTGCATTCGAAGTATTTTAGAATTAACTCAGGAAATCCGAAAGTCTTTTTAGACTTGGAAAAAATAGTTGTTGGCTTTTTCCTTCTGACGGAAGTTACGCAATGCGTTAATTCCGGAACAAAGTAACGGTCAAGAATGCAAAACGGCATAAGAAAACGGTAAAAAATTGGGGTCTAGGCTATAAATAGAGGGCCCCGGTGGGTGGAAATACCCAAAATGCCGATCCTCAAGATCTATTTCCGGCGTCGACGAAGTATGTGGACCTGTCTTATCAATTTGGACCATCAACCTGCAGAAGGGAATCACTTGCGGCCGCATTAGAAGGCAAGATTAGTTCGGGGGTGATGATTCGCAAACCTGGGAAGGAAATTATTCCGTCACCAAGACCCGGAGAAGTGGTCGTCTTCGAAGCTGGCTTGGGAATTCCGGCGATCGACTTCTTAGCGGAGGTATTGGACTTGTTCCATGTCACTCTCCCCCAACTCTCTCCGAACGCAGTAGCACGCCTCGCCATCTTCGAATGGGCGCTGCGAGCCGAAGGTTGAGAAGGAAGGGCGGAGATCTTCGCAGCATTACACAGAGCATCATGCCAACCGAAGACCTTCGTTGGTTCCGGAGGTGAGAAGATAGTAGTGGCCTTCGGAAGTATCAACTTCAGACTCCGAGACGAATATGCCCTCCGGTTTCCTGCCAATGCCATCAATGCCAAATGGTATACTGATTGGATCTTGAGATGGGTTTATGCCGAAGTTGGGGCGAGCAGCCGCCTAGCTGGACCTCTGCAAGAAATCCACTTCCAAAAGGAAGCCTTAGTGCACCCGGATTTAGGCCAACTCGAAGCTCGCCTGAGCTTGCTTCAAAAAATCAGTCATCGCCTGAGCATGCGAGACTTAGCCGAAGAATTCCTTGGACTACAAATCCCTCCCCTGATGGCCAACTGGCCGATCAACTTCGAGGAAGATTCGAAAGGCGGTCTTCGAAAAATTTCTTCAACTTCGAGTCCTGCAGGTAACTTCAAAAACAACATATTTTATGTATATTTATTCGAAGAATTAACAAACTTAACTCATTTTTCAGCTTCTTCAGCCCCTATAACTTCGGAGCAAATCGTACGAGCTTCGGAGAAGATTTTGGGCATTCCAACTCCGACCGAGAAAGAATGGAGAATCAAATTGGTTGGTAGTTGGGAACGATCCAACCAAGTATGGGGGCTGCTCGAAATTGTTCCGCCCCCTCTGATGGATTGGGTGCCTTCGGAGAAAGGGCCCAAGAAGAGGAAAGCCGAAGCTGGAACTTCGAGCTCCGCCAAGACTCCGGTTAAGAAGGTGGCTCGAAAGCCAAAAGTTCTTGCGCCTTCAAGCCCAAAAGCTTCGATCTCCGATTTTCAGGAGGATGAAGGCAGGTTGCTCGTGAGGTTGATTGACGAGGATGCAGCCCAAAGAGCTGTACAAATTGACGAAACTGCGAACGTACCGGAGTTTCAAGAGAATCTTGAGCAAGCGAGGACTCCGGCTGCTCAAGAAGATTTACCTCAGGACGGAGCCCCTGTGGATGAAAGCGAAGTCGAGGTTACTGCAGCTTCGATTCCGGGCGAAGTAACAACGACTATTCAAGAAGATGCTCCGACAGACGAAGATTTGACGGTTGACTCTGACGAAGATCTTTCATTCGACCCGCCAAGCAGTCCAATGCTCACCCACCGCCAAAATGTCGAAGGTAAACTTCGAATAATTCTTTTATCCTTTTTCCCTGCGAAATTATACAATGTATAATACCTTCGCTTTTACAGAGTCCACTTCCATGGAAGAGGTCCGTCCCGAAGATACAATTTCTGGACCTTCGACAACTTCGGAGCCAATTCCAGGAGCTACTCAAACGGGGCCTGGAAAAGGCAAAGGGAAGATGAATCCCCTCCCTGCTCTGAGTTTAGGATCAACTCCGTCTGAGTCAACAGACGAGAGCCAATCTACTGAGGGGGGCCAGTCTACTGGGGCTCCGAAGACCATAGCTCAACACTCCGGGCCTTTGCCAAGCGAAGATGACAAACAAGCCTTAAGCATGCTCCCCCTTCTAGCTCCTTTCTTGGAGCGAAGAACTGGGCTTCGGACTTTGCTCGAGCCTTTGGATCGAGCTAGTCGCGAAGTCGGGAAGACGGACTTGGTGGCTATCTTGAGCGAGGCGGAGAGTTCGGAGCTTAACGCTGCCATGGAACGCGCAGCATACCAGGTACGAAGTATCTGCAAAACAGAATCAAATTTATATACAAATAATTTTTCACCTTGGTTTTTTCTTTTCGCAGCAAACAGTCTTGGCCCGAGCTGCAAACATCTCCAATGAACGTGGAAACATTCGCCTTCGAGAGGAAAATGCAACTCTTCAACGAAATCTAACTATCTCCGAAGGTCGAGTGACCCACATGGACAACATGGTTTCAACGGAGCGCAGGGCCAGACAAAGCTAGGAGGCTGCGAACAAGGAGCTCGAAGCAGAAAAAATTGTGCTTTGAGCAGAAATTGAAAAGATGCGGGCGGAGCACGCTACTGCGGGGGCCGAGATTGTTAGACTCCGAGAAGAAGCTAGCCAGCTACTGAATCAAAAGAATTCTTTGGCTACAGAGGCTGCTAGGCTCTGTGGAGTAGTAGAAGAGCTAACTTCGACGAAGGATGGATTAACTGAAGATAAGCTGAAGTCAGAGAAGGTAGCTTCGGAGGTCATGGACCAATTGCTAGGAGTTCTGGAGTACTTCAGTACTACTGGGACGCTTCCTTCGGATGACAACATCTCTCTGCTGCGCCGGCTGAAGAGGATCCAAGGAGCAGCGAAGCAAATGAAAACAACAGGCATACGATATGGAGAAATCTCCGGACAAGTGGCTGCTGTCGGCATACTTCGTTACTACGAAGATTTGGTCCGATCAATAACTCCGAGCGCAGGAGAGGGTCCCATTACCTTCGACAACGACCAGCTTCTCACTCCCTCCGAAGGTGTGGCCGCTGCTTGGCAAGCCTTTCAAACTTCATGGAGAGCCGAAGGTCGTTCTGCGATCATGCCTAGATTGACGAAGGACAACGCCAGAAGCAGGCTCGGTCCCAAGCTTCGAGCAGTCAGCCTCCTCCAAACCCGCAGGTTTAGAATTACCTTAGGATTTTCAACCATGTAAAGCACTACGCTTTTGTACATTTATGAATGAAGATTTGTTTATCATGTTTTTAGGCTTTGCCTCATATGGAAGATGTCGAAGTGTTAGATGTTAATGACGAACTTCGCTTATTATGGGCTACCTTCGAAATCTTAAAACTTCACAAGCGCCCTCGATTTCTAATTCCTCGAGATAGTTCCGGAATGATTATGTCCGAAATAAGCAAAGATATATTATCTTGCATTAAAGAGGAAGAAAAAGAAGTTAACTTGGAAACTTCATCTTCTGAAGATATTAAATGGTCCGAAGATGAAGATGAAACTCAAGGTAAAAAGCCTGAAGAACTTGGAAGCTGGGAAAGGAGCCCCAAACGGCTTCGAACTTGGGCCGAGCTTCAGCAAGAACAAAAAGACTTTAGAGCTTCGAAGGGAGGTAGGAGAGTCAAACGCAAAGTTGTTAGGACTTCCGGCACTGGAACTAGTCGTTCCAACCCTAGCTCTAGAGATCGAAGAGGTCTTCGATTCCTTCTTGGTATAGATACCAATTTTTCATGATGTAATCATATTTTTCGAATAATAAGTATCGATTTAAAATTGTCTCCCTATTTATTTGCCCCTCTTTGGGCGTAAGCAACTTCGAATTGTATTCAAAGATGGTTAAGCATAAAGAAAACTTAGGAGTACAATTTGGGGGGTTCGGAGCCCCTCAGTAATTTAAGGATTGAGTAAAATCTTATAAAATGTCTTCGACTATTTGTAGTCTGAAGATTGACAACTTAGTACCTTATGTTTTTTGAAAGAAATCACTTGAGATAACTTTCCGGACACTTTAGTGTGTTAGATAATTTGTCACTTTGGACTTTCTTAACAGACATTCGAAGCTCATGGCTCAAACTCTGTTTTGTTTTGGCCTCCTTCGGCTGTTTTTGCGAATTTTGTCAAACCAGTGGTTTGGAGTTCGCAGTGGTCTCTTTGGACTCTTTTTACGGATGTCTACAAGCTGGTGGCTTGGATTCCGCATGATTTGGTCTCCTTGGACTCTTTTTACGGATGTCTACTAGCCGATGGCTTGGACTCCGTATGGTGTGGTTTTGGGCTCTTTTACGATGACTACAAGCCGGTGGCTTGGACTCCGGATTATGTCAGCCCCCACGTCGGAAACTTCGAACCAATGGTTCAAATTCCGAAAATATGATTCAAATTAATGACACTTCCCTCTCGGTCAACTCCACGGTTCCAGTGCGTCCACTCGGAAGCTGGAAGTTTATGAGGGGTAGGCACTATCTGAACCATATGCTTTATTAATTCTGAAGATGATTACAAATGATTACAAGGAGCCCCTATGAGAAGTATCGCTTTAGGTGTTCCGCATGCGAAGTATGTGATAACTCTTCACCTTCCAAATTAGCTAATTTAAAAGAGCCAGGACGTCCTGAACGAACAATTAAGTATGGACCTTCCCATTTATTTCCTAATTTTCCTGGCGCTATGATGCTTCGTAAAACGAGATGACCCAGTCTAAGCTCATTGATCTTAACCTTCGGGTCAAACCAAGCCTTCGTCTGCTGATGATACTTTGATAAATTGGCCACAGCTCGAAGTCTTGTCTCCTCTGTTAAATCCATCAAACCTTGTCTTTCTCCTTCAATCTCCGGTTCGGTGCTGTGAAGTGATCCTCCTTTGAGCTCCGTTGGAGTCATAGCTTCATCCCCGAATAGCAATCTGAATGGAGTGAAACCTGTGGACCTTGTTCGCGTAGTCCGAATGGACCATAAAATCGTCGGAAGTTCTTCGGTCCACAGTCCTTTTGCCAATCCTACTATCCTTCGATTTAACCCTGACAAAATATTTCCATTGGCTCTTTCTACATCTCCATTAGACTGAGGATGTCTCACTGCAGCAAAACATAACTGGATGCCTAGATCTTCGTAGAACTTTCTGAAAGGTTCTGCATCGAACTGTGTTCCATTATCAACTGTGAGTCGTCTAGGCACTCCGAACCGGCAAATGATACTCTTCCAAAAGAATTTCTGTACATTGTTCGAAGTGATAGCTGTTAAGGGCTATGCTTCTACCCACTTAGAAAAATATTCAATAGCTACCACTGCGAACTTTAAATTTCCCTTAGCTACTGGAAAGGGACCAATCAAATCCATACCCCATCTGGCCATGGGCCATACCGGAGCAATAACTTGAAGAGCTGTTGGTGGGCGATGACTCCGTCGACCCATCCACTGACATCCTTGGCATGTGCGGACTAAGTTCTCCGCATCTGCTACTATCGTAGGCCAATAAAGCCCCTGACGAAGTGTTTTTCCTGCCAAAGCTCGAGGGGCCAGATGGCTACCGCAAAGCCCTTCATGAATTTCTCGAAGAATATCTTGGCCTTCGGTTTGGGAAATACATCGGAGTAAAGGGGAACATACTCCGGCCTTGTATAAAATACCGTTGATTATTTGATAATTCCTGGCCCTGAGTTTCAATCTTGAAAACTGTGGCTCTTTAGACGAATTTGCTCCTCCTTGCAAAAGTTCCATGATTGAATTTCTCCAATCTGTACTTGGAATGCAAAGAATCTCTGCAGAGGGAATTTGTGGCACCGAAGGTGTACTGAGCTCCTCATAAAAAGCCTCTTATGGTATATCCATAGCTCCGGCTGCAGCTTTTAATAAGATGTCCGCTTGCACATTTTCTTCTCTTGGTATACTCCGAATGGAAATACCCTTGAATTGTGCTTCGATCTTACGGATTTCTTCTAAGTACTTTGCAAGCTGTGGATGCCGAACTTGAAAACTTTTATCTACGTGCCCTGCTACTATTTGAGAATCTGTCTTTATAACAACTCTTGTAGCCCCTAGAGCATGTGCTTTTCGGAGTCCCAGTAAAATCCCTTCATACTACGCTATATTATTGGTAGACTTAAAGTTGAGTCTTGCGGAGTACATTGCTCTTTGCCCTTAAGGCGAAATTAAAACTGCTCCAACACCTGCTCCGGATGCTTGAAAAGCCCCATCAGAAAAAACAGTCCAAATTCCTTCGCTTGACTTCTCCGGAACCCACGTTGTAGGGGGAGTCCATTCTGCTACGAAATCTGCTAAGACTAGCGATTTGATTGCTGTCCTTGCCAGAAAGGATATGCCGAAAGGTGCTAGTTCGACTGCCCACTTTCCAATTCTTCCAATGGAGTCTTTACTTCGGAGCATATCTCGCAAAGGATATGAAGTTGGTACAATTACATTATGAGCCAAAAAATAATGTCTCAATTTCCTCGAAGCCATTATCAGAGCATAAGTGAACTTTTCGAGCTCGAAATACCTTGTCTTTGCTCCTGACAATGCTTCGGACACAAAATAAACTGGATTTTGTACCAACTTCCCATTGAAATCTATTTCTCTAACAAGGACTGCGCTGACAGCAGAGCCTGTAGCTGCAAGGTAAAGGAGTAGGGTTTCGTCCGCAGTAGGCATCGTGAGTGTAGCAAGATTACTGAGATACTCTTTAATATCTTCGAAGCTTTTCTGACACTCCGGTGTCCATGCAAAATCTTTGGACCCTTTCAATGCTTTAAAGATGGGCAAACTTCTCTCCGCAGACCTTGCCAAAAACCTGCTAAGTGCTGCCAGATGACCAGTCAGCTTTTGCACTTGCTTTAAATTTTCTGGAGGAGCCATCTTCTGCAGCGCAGTTATCTGAGTAGGGCTAGCTTCAATTCCTCTGCTTGAAACTAAATACCCTAACAATTTCCCAGCATTAGCTCCGAAGATGCATTTCTCGGGGTTAAGACGGATCCCACATGGCCGAAGGCTATTAAATATTTCTGCTAAGTCTAGGCTATGTTGGTGCTTTAAAGCACTCTTTATTACAATATCATCCATATAGGCCTCTATATTACGACCTAATTGATGACATAGAGCCTTAGCAACTAACCTCGAAAAAGTAGCCCCGGCATTTCTTAAGCCAAAGGGCATTCTTACATAACAGAAGACTCCTGAAGGAGTTACGAAGCTTATCTTGATTTCATCTTCGCATTTCAACCATATCTGATGATAACCGGAGTACGCATCGAGGAAACTTAATAACTCCGAACCTGTAGTGGAGTCGACCAATTGATCAATTCAGGGCATGGGGTAGGGGTCACGAGGGCATGCTTTATTCAAGGATGTGAAATCAATGCACATGCGCCACTTCCCGGATGATTTCTTCCTGATGAAGACTGGGTTGGCTAACCATTCTATTTGAGCCACTTCTCTGATAATCCCAGCTTTCAGCAATTTTTCAACTTCGTCTTTGGCAAGAACAGCTCTTTCTGCAGACATTTTTTGGAGTCCTTGCCGAACAGGCCGGGCCTTCGGGTTTACATGTAAACTGTGCTCAATAATATCCCGACTGACTCCGGTGATGTCTTCGTCAGACCAAGCAAAGACATTTAAATTTTCCTCAACTACTTTCTCCAAGGAGGTAGCAACTTCTGGAGGCAAATCTTTACCAAATTGAAATAAATATTCTTTGCCATCTTTAACAATAACCTTCGTTGCAATCTCTCCTTCAGGACTTGGTCTTGGGAAGGATTTCTTCGAAGATTCGCTAGGAGCAGAAAAATTTTCTTGATTATCTTGCACACTATTCACTTGTCTTGGATCAAGAGGGGGCCGTGACCATACTCCGCTCTTCGGGTGGTAGCTTGATCTCTGAAGATAGTGAGCACTCCCGCTTGCGTGGGCATCTTCATGCACATGTAATTGTGGTGAGCCACAGCTCCGAACTGATTTAACATGTCTCTTCCGAAGATGGCGTTGTATGCATATGGAGCATCCAAGACGTCAAAGATTACTTCCTCTTTCCTGGCTAACAGCCCTTCTCCGAAGGTAACTTCTAGGCCAATTTGGCCGAGGGCATCAAGCGGAGGTCCTGCGAAGCCTTGCAAAGGGCGAGCCGCTGGAAGAAGGTGCTTCCTGGAGATGCATAGTTGATCGAAGGCTTGAACAAAAATATTGTTTGCCGAACTCCCTCCGTCAATTAGCACTCTTCGAACCTCAGTCCCTGCAATGTCGGTAGTAATGACAAGTGGGTCTGCATGTGGAAATTTAATGCCAGCTGCATCCTCTGCAGAAAAAAATATTGGTACATGGGACCATTTAGGCATAGCAGCTGCAGACAAAGAAGTTCCAATATGCCCCACTTCTCTGACATACTCTCTTCTCTGCCTCCTTGACATGCTTCCAAGAGTCCCTCCTCCGGAGATTGGGAGGACTACTCTTTTTCCTCGATCTTGCCCTTCTTCCTGCTTCGGAGGTGGCATAACATTGACCACCGGAGGACGCCTTGCTGGATCGAAGTTCTCTATTCACGCCACAGCCTGGAAAGGCTCTGGACGCACTTCGATTTGAACTCGGTCAGTAGTACCTCGACCCGAAGTTCTTTCTAAATACTCTCCTCTCAGAGTAAGTATAGCTTTGCACACGTTAGTTGCGTGACTTCGGTTCTCACCATGAATGCAGCAGAAGAAAGTTTGGCCTTTTCCGGCCGATTTTCCTAGAGGCCTCCAACTGCTGGTTTTACTTCCCGAAGGTTGTGGAGCTCTCTTGGCAAACTTTTGTGGAGGTGCAATGTTCAGAACTTCTGAACGAGGATGCTTTTGCCCCCTTCTCCTATCATGCTGAGCTTCGAAGACAGGTCCCTGCGGTTGTGCCGATGTTTTCACTTCCAATTTTACTTCCTGCAGTATGGACGGAGTAGCTGCAGTTCTCCGAAGCCAGCCCTCTTCTAACCTTGCATATTCTTCAAAATAGGACATCAACTGAGAAACAGAAGATATGCTTTTCCGGTGAAGTTTATCAAGTAGGCCTGGATGAATGACTCCCTCTCGAGCTGCTTCACCTGGAAAAGACTTCCCGTTGACATTGGAGGCACGAAGGTGCCCTGAAAATTACTCACGAACTTTTTCTTCAATTGCCCCCATGAACTGATTGATCCTGGTTTTAAAGACCAGAACCATCGTAAAGCCACTCCTTGAAGAGCGAGGTGGAAACATTTTGCCATGGTGTCCCGCACTCCTCCACTGGCTTCAATCGCCAAAGCATAATATCGGACAAATTCTCCAAGATCTTCATCTCCGGCGTACTTGCAAAGCTTCGAAGTCTTAAACTTCGGGTCGAAGCGTACTTTATGTAGCTCTGGATGCAGCGGAGACTCAATGTCAAAGGAGGCATTCTCCGGGGCTTCAGGATAGATAGGTTCATCGTCTTCAGGCACTTCAGGAATAACCGGGATGGCTTGAGAGTAAAGCCTATTTGCAGCTTCTTGCCGCCATCTCGCCACTTCGGCTTGGAGACTGGCCATCTGAGTGGCCATATCGCCAAGTCTGTCTTCATCTCCTCCGGAAGGATCTTCTGGGTCTCGAGAACTATAGGGATCGGTTTGAAGTGGAACTTGGGGTGGAAGAGGGACTCCGTCGGGCCGAAGTATAGATGGAGTTGGCGGAGGAACTCCGTATACTCAGGGAAGGGGCGTCCCTTCCAGGTTTTGAGGTGGAGGAAAAGTCGAAGGTCCTCTGACCTCGACTGTATCTGTGGATCTAGCTCCGAAGGTCCGAGGAGACCTCCGAGTAGGATTACCAGCTGAACTCCGCTTAGGAGGCATGGTTTGGAAACTCGGTAGAGAACGAAGTTTCTTGGACTAGGTTCCCCACGGACGGCGCCAACTGTTGGCGTAAAAGATTACGCTAACAGGTTTCTGAATATTAAAAACTAAGAAACGAACTGTTTGCGAAGAAAACTATTCCAAGCCTCCGAAAGGATAATAATTTAGAATAGTTCGAAAGTGTGTATTGAATAACTTGTATTCGGTCCCTATTACAGGGTAAAACGGGGGGTATTTATAGGCCCAAACATTAAGGAAAAAACCTTTTTACCCCTCTATTACAACCGACATAGTGGAAACTATTCGGTACCCTTAATAGGGCTAAAATGGTAAAAGACTAATCTAATGAGAAAGAAGATAAGTCTTCCTTCTTAGTTGGCAAAGAAGCTTTCGGAAGAATCCACGTTCGAAGATATACTCCGAACTAGAGTCTGTCTTCATACTTCGAACTACCTTCAACGTACATCTGAGAATATACGTCGGAATCCTTTGACTTGATTTCTTGTCTTTGTCTTGTTACCGCGATAATCTTGAAGATGGAATATTTTCCCCGAATAGTATACACAATAAATAATTTAATGTCTAGAATTTGGAAAAAAAAGTTTGAAAGCCTTTACAACCATTGGAGATAATATCTTCAGAGGTTAGGATCTCTTGACTCAAAGCCTGTTCAGAGGCATCCAATGGAGTGGCTTCAGAGTCAGACTTCTTTCGGAGCCAAACTAGCCATTAGTCCTCAGAGCCATTAGACCCAAATTAGAGTCGTTACTCTCTGAGAAAGCTAATGGCCGCACGATCTCATGACGGTTGGCAATCTTCATTGAGATGACCCTACATGCCATAATGGCATCGAAACCGAAACAAAGCAACCCAAAGGTTGCTTTGTAATGTGCAGTACAAGTGACTCCAAGTGTTACAAAAGAGAAAGTAAAAGTGAATTTTAGACACTTTACCGACTGCTTTTGCATACTTCCTTTCTTCTTCCTGATCACACACTTCTAGTCCCCTTGCTTTCTCCAATGGCGAAAACCAGCAATAGAGTTCTAGTACCTACTTCGGGTTTGGCTCGGCAGCAAGTGATGGCAGCGGCTGCGGTAGCGGGGCCCTTAGAGAATCCTCATCCTGTCGGTAATCACGATCTTCGCCCGGTGTCCACCAAGTATACATACCAGTCGTATAGCTTGGGGCATTGACTTTCTCTAAGAAAACGATTGCCATAGTAGTTTCTGGGAAAATGGGGCCCGGAGTGAAGGCGCGTCTTCCCAGGAAGGAGGTGATTTTGGTGCCGCAGGTGGGAGAGGTCGTAGTGTTCGAAGCCTTTTTCGAGGCTGGACTTGGGCTCCCTGCAATGGACTTCTTGGCGGAGGTACTAGACTTGTTCCATGTAACGCTCCCCCAACATTCCCCCAATGCAATCGCTCTCCTAGCCATCTTTGAGTGCGCCATACGAGCCGAAGGGTGCACGAGGAGAGCAAAGATCTTCACTACTCGTAGGGACTTGGGAGCGGTTCAACAGAGTTTGGAGTGTCCTCGGAGTCGAGCCCCTGACCCTTCCCGACTGGTCCGCAACGGACCAGGCTCCGAGGAAGAGGAAGGTTGAGGCCGGGCCTTCGGGCCCGGTGATGACACCAGTGAAGAAGGTGGCCCACAAACCAAAGGCGCTTTATCCTTCAAAATCGCCTGTCTCATCGCCGGAGCAATCCGAAGAGGTAGATGACGCGGACATGTAGATGGCATAGGGGTTCAAAGCTCTCTCGTGGGGGACGATGAAGAGTCTTGGATGGGAACCGAGGCCCTCGTCTAAGATGGCGTGGAGGTGTCACCATCAATTGAGGGCGATCTTGGGCAGCCGGATGCCGAAGTCACTCCGTCTAGCCAGATAGACAACCCTATTTTGGATTAAGGCAGAGTTGAGGCCAAAAGGGTTTAGACCCTGGATACGAAGGTCTTGGCTTCTGACGAAGTGACGGTTGTTGTGGCCAAAGAAACTCCAACAGTTGCTACTCCGGTCCAATCTCCGGAGTCTGTAGAAGACTTTGACCAAATGTTCGAGCCTCCGAGCAGTCCAGTGCTCGTACGACAATAAGGTGCCGGAGGTAAACCTTGACTGAAGCTTGTTTCTCTTTCTTTTACATGCATCATTTAAATAATAGCATATACCTTGGGTTTCACAGAATTAGCTCCGGCGGAGGTGGTCCCAACTACGGAGGTGGTCCCGAAGCTTGAGGCATCTTTGATGTTGTTGACGACTTTGGTGCAAAAGACAATTCTGGCACCGGAGGTGGCTCCGATGCAAGAGTCAACTCCGGCCAAGGAGACGGCTCTGAAGCAGGCGATGGGTCCTGGAAAGGGCAAAGGCAAATCTTGGCTAATGCCTGCTCCTGGTACGGGGTGGACTCCTTCCGAGTCGACTGACGGAGGCCAGTCGACAAAAGCCTCGAAAGACACTTCACTATGCTCCGGCCCTTCTCCCAATGACGACGATCGGAGTGCCTTGATGAGGCTCCCCCTCCCGGCCCCCTTTATTGAAAGGAGGACAAGGCTTCGAACTTTGCTAAAGCCTATGGCTCGGGCTAATCGAGAAGTTGGGGAGACCGAATTGGTCTCCATCATAGGTGAGGCCGAAGGGTCAGAGCTCGATGCCGCCCTTGAATGGGCAGCTTACCAGGTATAAAGCACCTACAAAAGTTAGTTTCATTTTAAGTATATATATAACATACTCACATTGCTCTTCTTTTCCTTTGTCAGCATGTTGTTTTAGCTCATGCAACTGCTGTTTCTAACGAGCGTGAGTGTAATCGGATCAAAGAGAAGGTGACGGCTCTCCAAGAGAGCCTTGTTGACTCTGAGAACCGAGCTTCGAGCTTGGAGGAGATAGCTCGTGTTGAGCGAAGCGCAAAAGCGAAGCAGGAGGCTACGAAGGAGGAGCTTGTGGCCGAGTGGGTGGTGCTCCGAACCGAAGTCAAAAGGCTTCAAGAGGAGCAAGCAAACTCCGGAGCTGAGGTTGTAAGGCTTCGTGAAGAGCGGCAACGCTTGGCTGACGACACAAGGATGCTGCTTGGGTAGAAGACTGTCCTTATGACAAAGACAGCTAAGCTCTCCACTTTGATCCACGAAATGCAGTGCTCGACTGAGGCTCTGAATGCGGAGAAGACAAAGTGTGAGAGTGTGGCCTCTGAGACCATGGACATCCTGTGCCTCTTCGTCGTCGACCAACAATACTTTAATCCAGAAATTGAAGATGATCCAAGTAGCGGCGAAGACAATAAAGACTTTGGGTACTCAGTATAGATAGATCTCCAGACAAGTAGCCGCTCTCAGAGTACTTCGCCACTTTGAGGACATTGGGATTTCAATTTCGCCGGATCTTGGAGTAGCCCCCTCCTGCTTTGGCAGTGACCAGCTGTTGACCCCTTCGCCCGACGTGGTCGCAGCTTGGGAAGCCTTTCATCCATCTTGGAGAGATGAAGGCAGAACGACAGTGAAGGCGTGGATCGATGAGGGCCCCATAAAAAACAAGTGTGGACGCTGCCTTCGACCAGCAAGCCCCCTCTGGACCCGAAGGTCTAGCTCTACTTAGGGTCCCGTTATGTAAAAAACTTGTATTTCTATCTTTCTTTTGAATGAAAAATACTTATTTGGAAATTTTTTTAGGATTTTCCACATCTTTTGGATGATGAACTCGAAGTATTAGAGGTTAACGAAGGGCTCCGTCAACACTGCTCTACCTTTGAAGCCTTAAGACCTCACAAGCGTCCTCGATTTTCAATTCCTCGGGGGAACCATGGAAATGTTATAGCCGAGATTTATAAAGAAGTATTAGCTTATATTAAGGAGGAAAAGGGGAAAACAAGGTTGTAAATTTAGCATCCTCATCCTCAGAGGATGTTGATTGGTCCGAAGAGGAGTGGTCTGGCGTACATCAAGTGAAGACTAGCCCCCAACAACTTTGAACCTGGGCCGAGCTTTAGCAAGAGCAAAAAGACTTCTGAGCTTTAGCAAGACTCCTAAAGGCTCCGGGCTTAGGAACAAGTCACCCTCGAAGCCAAGCTAACTCCGAATCTAGTCTTGGGGACCCAAGGGGTCTTCACTTTCTTCTTGGCTTAGACACTGATTTTTCATAGTGTAATATAACTGATTGAGTAATATAAACTGAAATGCTTCAAATTTGTGCTTTTACCACCTAGACCCTCTTTGAGGGTGAGCGCCATCGATTTTCAAGCGAAGCCGGTTGTGCACAATGATTTTCATGGCTGCTAAGAGTACAATTTCAATAAGGATTTTGATTTTGGGTGCTCGGAGCCCCTATTGTATTGATAAAGAATTTGTAACCAATGGTTCTAAATCCAAATAGATGGTCATTATGGACCTCGTACGGCTCTTCGAACCTATAGGTCTGGAGTCCGTAAATGGTAGCTTAGTACTCTTTTTCGGATGTATTGGAATCCTATTATTTTGGTCTCTTCGTACTCTTTTACAGATGCTTTCAAGCTAATGGCTTGGAATCCATCTATTTTGGTCACCTTCGACTATTTTTATAGATGCTTTCAAGCCAATGTCTCGGAATCCATTTTTACGGTCAACTCCAACTCTTTTCCGAATGCTTTCAAGTCGGTGTCTCGGAATCCATGCATTTGGTTGCTTTTTGACTCTTTTTACGGATGCTTTCAAGCTGATGGCTCGAAATCCGTTTTTCATTGTACTTTCCCACCTTGACGGATGCTTCGAGCTGTTGGCTCAAAGTCCATTGATTGGGTTCGAATGAATAATACTTACCTCCACAATCAGCTATGTTCCCCTAGTGCGTCCATTAGGGGTAGGAATCATCTTGAGAATCATGCATTATTCGAACCATAAGCTTTATTCAATTAGAAAGGTGTTTACAATATGTTATAAGGAGCCCCTAAGCAAAGTATCATTTAAGGTGCTCCGCATGCTATGCATGTTTCAATTCCTCACCTACTAAATTAGCTAACTTAAAAGATTCGGGGAATCCTGAACGCAAGATGATATATGGTCCTTCGCATTTATTTCCTAATTTTCCCGAAGCAATTATACTTCGCAATACTAAATGGCCCATCTTAAGTTCGTTAAGCTTTATTTTTGAGTCATACCAAGTCTTCGTCTGATGTTGATACTTCGTTAAGTTAGCAACAGCTCGAAGTCTGGTTGCTTTAGTCAAGTCCAACAAAGTCTGTCTTTCATTGTCTAGCTCTAGTTCGATGGTGCGGAGGGATCCTCCCTTGAGCTCCTTCAACGTCATGGCTTCATTTCCGAATAATAACCGGAAAGGGGTGAACCCTGTAGACCTTGCTTGAGTGGTCCAAATGGACCACAAAATCTTCTGATGTTCTTCGGTCCACAACCCCTTCGCCAATCCTACTATCCTTCGATTTAGGCCCAACAAGATATTAGCATTGGCTCGCTTGATGGCTCCGTTGGATTGGGGATGATGTACAACTGCAAAGCACATTTGGATACCAAGACCTTCGCAGAATTCTCTGAAAGGTTCGGCACCAAACTGTCTAGGCACTCCAAATCTGCAAATAATATTTTGCCAGAAATTTTTTTGCATATTCTTGGAGGTGATAGTGGTCAGGGGTTTGGTTTCGACCCACTTAGAAAAATACTCAATCGCTACCACTACAAATTTTAGGCTGCCTTTTGCCATTGGGAAGGAGCCAATGAGATCCATTCCCCACCGAGCCATTGGCCATACTGGAGTGATAACTTGAAGAGGTGTTGGTGGACAATGACACTGTCTTCCCATCCATTGACAACCCTAGCAAGTGCGGACTAATGCCACCGCATCAACTACTATTGTAGGCCAATAGAGCCCTTGCGAAGTGTTTTGCCTGCTAAAGCCCGAGGGGCAAGATGGCTACCACTTAGGCCTTCATGAATTTCTCGGAGCATGTCCTGGCCTTCGGCTTGGGAAATACATCGGAGCAGGGGAGAACAGTCACCAGCCTTGTATAAAATATCGTTGACAATATGATAGTTCCGGACCCTTAATTGTAATCTTGATAGCTTTGGGCCTTCGGGAAAATTTGCTTCGTCTTGCAATAAATCCATAATTGGGATCCACCAATCGGTGCTTGGTATGCAAAGTACCTCAGCGGGAGGAAGTTGTGGCACCGAAGGGGAGGCAAGCTCTTCATAAAAGCCCCTTCCGGGATGTCTAGGGCTCCGGCTGTAGCTTTTGCCAAGATGTCTGCTTGCAAGTTATCGTCTCGTGGGATACTTCGGACAGAAATCCCTTTAAATGCTGCTTCGGTCTTGCAGATTTCTTCCAAATATTTAGCAAGTTGTGGATGTCGAACTTGAAAGATTTATCAACGTGCCCTGCTACAATCTGGGAGTTTGTTTTTATAACAACTCTTGCGGCACCAAGTGCACGCGCCTTGCGAAGCCCCCAACAGGATTCCTTCATACTCCATAATATTATTGGTTGACTTAAAGTTGAGCCTTGTGGAGTACATTGATTTTTGCCCTGAAGGCAAAATTATAACTTCTCTGGTGCCTGCTCCGGATGCTTGAAAACCTCGGTCAGAGTATATGGTCCATATACCTTCATTTGATTCTTCTGGAGCCCATTATGCAGATAGAGTCCACTCTGCTACAAAATCAGCCACCACCTGTGACTCGATGGTTGTTCTTGCTACGAAAGAAATACCAAAGGGGGCTAGCTCGATAGCCCATTTTCCAATTGTCCCCGTAGAATCCTTGCTTTAGATCATATCCCCAAGAGGGTAAGAAGTTGGTACAATTACATTATGTGCCAAAAATAATGTCGTAATTTCCTCAAAGCCATTACCAGGGCAAAGGTAAATTTCTCGAGCTCGGAGTACCAAGTTTTGGCTCCGGATAAAGCTCCCGATATGAAGTATATCGGATTTTGTACCAACTTCCCATTGATATCCACTTCTCGAATAAGGACTGCAATGACAGCGGAGCCTATGGATGCAAGATAGAGAAGAAGAGTTTCATCTCCGAGGGGCACAATGAGTGTTGCAATATTGCCGAGATAGTCCTTTATTTCATCAAAGCTCTTATAGCACTCCGGTGTCCAGGAAAAATCTTTGGACCCTTTTAAAGATTTGAATATTGGGATGCTCCGCTCTGTGGACCTTGCCAAAAATCTGCTAAGGGCCATGAGGCGTCCGGTAAGCTTCTGGACTTGCTTCAAATTTTTCGGCAGAGCCATCCTTTGTGGTGCACTTATCTTTGTTGGGCTAGCTTCAATCCCTCTGCTCGAAACTAAATACCCTAACAATTTTCTATCTTTAGCCCCGAAGATACATTTCTCAGGGTTGAGGTGAACTCCACATGCTCGGAGGCTCTCAAAAGTTTCTACTAAGTCTAGACTATGTTGGTGCTTCAAAGCACTCTTTATTACAATGTCATCCATATAGGCCTCAACATTGCGACCTATCTGGTGACCTAGAGCCTTAGCAATTAATCTTGAAAAAGTTTCCCCGACATTTCTTAAGCCGAAGGGCATTTTGACATAACAAAAGACTCCCGAAGGAGTTATGAAGCTTATCTTGGCTTCATCTTCGCATTTTAACCATATTTGATGAAATCCGGAGTACGCATATAGGAAGCTTAAAAGCTCGGAGCTGACAGTGGAGTCCATGAGTTGATCAATGCGGGGCATGGGGTAGGGGTTATGTGGGTATGCTTTATTTAGGGATGTGAAGTCAATGCACTTGTGCCACTTGTCGAAGGCCCTTTTCTTGACAAAGATGGGGTTAGCTAACCAGTCCGTGTAGGCCACCTCTCTAATGATCCCGACCTTTAATAACTTTTCAACCTCCGCTTTGGTAAGGTCCGTCCTTTCTGTTGACAATTTGCGGAGCCCGCGAACAAGTCGAACCCTTGGGTTGGCGAGTAGGCTGTGCTTGATAATGCTTCGGTCGACTCTGGGAATATCTTCGTTAGACCAGGCAAAGACATCCACATTTTCTTTAATTACTTCTTCTAGCGAAGTGGCAATTTCTGAAGGCAGTTCCTTGCCAAACTGGATGTGATAGTCTTTGCCATCCTTGACATTGATCTTCATTACAATTTCACCTTCGGGGCTTGGCTTGAGGGAGGAGATCTTTGAGGGGTTACTTGATGCAGAGGCATCCTCGCAATGATCCTGAACATTATCTATCTACCTAGGATCAAGAGGAGGACCATGGCCATACTTCGCCCTCCGCTCTACAGCTTGGTCGCCGAGCACCACAAGTACTCCTACTTGCGTAGGCATTTTCAGGCATAAATAATTGTGACGTGCCACAACTCCGAATTGATTTAGCATTCTCCTTCCAAAGATAACATTATAAGCGTAAGGGGCATCGACGATGTCAAAAATCACCTCCTCCGATCTAGCTAGGAGCCCCTCTCCGAAGGCGACCTCGAGGCCTATTTGGCCGAGGGCATCGAGAGGAGGGCCTATGAATCCTTGAAGCGGATGAGCTGTTGGAAGTAAATGCCTCCGGGGGATGCATAGTTGATCGAAGGCCTGGACGAAGATAATATCTGTGGAGCTTCCACCATCAACCAACACTCTTCGGATCTCTGTTCCTACAATGTCAGCCATAATAACAAGAGGGTCTGCATGAGTGAATTTATTTCCAGTTGCATCAGCTGCGGAGAATGATATGGGCACATGAGACTACTCGGGCATTTCAGCAGCCGATGAGGAGGTCCCAATATACCCTACTTCGCAGACATACTCTCTCCACTAACGCTTCGACATGCCGCCCAAGGTCCCTCCTCTGGAGATGGGGAGGACTACCCATTTACCACGGTCTTGATTGTCCTCTTGCTTCGGAGGTGGCATTACATTGGCCACTGAAGGGTGTCTTGGGGCTTCGAAGTTGTCCACGCATCCAACAGTTTGCATCGGCTCCAGACGTGTCATGGGAGGGACCCGGTCAGTAGTGCCTCGACTAGAGCTCCTCTCGAGATACTCACTACATAGAGCTAATATGGACTTGCATGCGTCAGTAGCCTGGCTTTAGTATTCACCATGTACACAGTAGAAGAAGGCCTAGCCTCAGCAAACCGGCTTCCCTGGCGGCCTCTAGTCGCTGACCTTATTTCCCTGAGCCTGTCGATTTTTAGGGTGCAATTTTGAAGAAGAGGGGTTGATATTTAAAACCTCGGAGCGAGGATGCTTTCGTCCTCTTCATCTGTCATGCTGATTATTATCGAAGGAGAACACTTATGGTGGACTTGAAGTCTTCAGTTTAAGTTTGACTTCTTAGAGGATTGTTGGTGAAGACGAAGCCGTCCTTCGGAGCCATCCTTCCTCTAACTTAGAATATTCCTCGAAGTAGGCCTTTTGCTTGGCTACTGAGGAAATTTTCTTTCGGTGAAGCTTATCGAGGATTCCTGCGTTCATGACTCCTTCCAGTGCTGCATCAACAACGGATGATGCAGACAACCCTCTTATCTGTGACTTTGTATGAGCGAAGCGCTTGAAATATTGTCGTAGAGTTTCTCCAGGTTGTTGCTTCATGTGAAAAAGACTCCCCCCTATAGACATAGGGGGTATGAAGGTCCCCTGGAAATTTATCACAAACTTCATCCTCGACTGCTCCCAGGATTTAATCGATCCTGCTTTCAAGGACCTGAACCAACGCAGAGCAACTCCTTTGAGCGCAAGGGAGAAACACTTCGCCATTGTGTCTCGAACCCCTCCGCTGGCTTCAATTGCCAAAGCATAAGAGTAGGAGAATTCACCAGGATCTTCCTCTCCAGAGTACTTGCACAACTTCGAAGTCGTGAACTTGGGGTCGAAGCGCACCTTTTGCAAGTGTGGGTGCAGCGGAGATTCATCGTCAAAGGAAGCATTCTCAGTGCTTCTCTGGACCTCAAAGGCTTCGGGATAGTAAGTAGGGTCATCATCCTGAGGCACCTCTGGGATGACGGGGCTAGCCAGAGGGTGAAGCCTATCGGCAGCTTCCTGCCTCCATCTTTCAACTTCGGCCTGAAGTAGAGCAATCTAGACTGCCATGTCACCTAAATGGCCTTCATTTCCTCCGGAGGGACCCTCCTGGTCTTGAGAACTAAGGAAGTTAGTTCGAAGCATGGACGGAGCTACAGGAGGGGCTCCGTCGGTTCAGAGTATAGATGGAGCCACAAGAGGGGCTCCATATGTTCGAGGAAGAGTATTTACTTTGGGAGTTTGAGGTGGAGGACCATGGAGGGTCCTCCGACCACGGTGGTATTCAAAGATCCCAACCTAGAGGTCTGAAAACACCTCCGGAAGGGACTAGTGCCTAGGCTCCGTTTAGGAGGCATGGCTCTAGGAAAGGATTGGTAGAGAACGAAGTTCTTGTACTAGTTTCCCCACGGACGACGCCAACTGTTGGTGCAAAAAATTACGCTAACAATTTTAGAGAACTTGAAAGACTGACAAATGGAGTGTTTGTTTGTGTAGACTATTCCAAGCCTCCGAATTGGATAATAGCTTGAGATAGTTCGAAGTGTGTATTGAATATCTGAGTATTCGGTTCCCTTTACAAAGAGAAGAGGGATATTTATAGACAGAATACATGGGGAAAAGACTCGTTTACCCTCTAATTACAACTGACATAGAAGATATTGTTTAATATTCTTTATAGGGTTCAAAGAGTAAAAGACTAATCTAATCAGTGAGAAGATAATTCTTCTATCCTTATTGGCAGTACCCCTTTGGGTAAAGAGGCTCCGAGAGGCTTCGTCACACAGAAGCCTTGACGGAGGACTTCACTGTAGAGAGCTCCGAGTACAGCAAAGCCTTGATGCTTTTAGGAGCTTCGGAGACCAAAGCTTCTGACTTCGTTTCTTCGGATTGTGTTGATGTTGAGGCTTCCTTAATTTAGGGAGGATGAAATATTTTCCCCCAACAATATCTATCCAGGAGGGTTGTTCCTAGTATATATGTCCATGTACTCTTGCGCAAGAGCAGACTTTTGATAATTGAAAAACAGAACCCCTTGTTTATCCGAGTGCTAACAAACTTGAGAGAAATATCTACCGCTTTGCTCTTGTGATTTCCTTCGCGGGATTACAGAAGTGGCGGCTTGATCCGCTCCCAATTGTTGCTCCTACTCCCTTTAAGGTTCCTCCTTGATTGATTGTAGGTTGTGTTGGTTGGTTCTTGAGAGTGTGGTTGGACGAATCCTCGATTCAGGTTGCTGGTTCAAGACGGTGGTTGGCTTCGAGTTTTATTTGCCAAGTTGCACTAGTCATCGCTGCTTGTAGCAAGTTATCCAGTTGTTCTATATAGCTAGTTATCTGGTGATTGATCCTACGTTAAGAAGGTCGAGACATCGTGTCGTATCATCTGGTATCATAGCTTTCGTTACCATGGTAGGATTCTTTACCCTTAGCTACATATATTTGTCTTCATCCTATCCACCAAAAGGCCCTAAAAAATTATCATAGCCTTTTGTTACGATCTGTTTATCTAGTGAGTATTGTTAAGTTTCAATCCATTTGAGTCTTCTCTGGTGTCTTCTTTGTCCCTTTCATATCCTACAAAAAATATCCTTTGCCTTTATCTTTTGTCCTATCAAAATAGCTACTGAGATATTTGGTTCCATCCTTCATTTGTGCAAGTATTATATCTGATCTTAATTAGTATCATGCAAAAAAGAGTCAAAAAACGAGAAGAAAGAAAGTTGAAAAAAAAGTGTTGGAAAGAAAGAAGAACTACCAGATTGTCGATATGCTCATGTGTTGAACCTGCACATCAAGTTGTGTAATCAAATTGTTATCATTCTATCGGTGAAATTTTGTTTGTGCATGTGTTGCTTTGGTTACATCATTCAAATCTTGTGATCAGCACTTGCCATTGGATCTCTAGTTTGGATTTCTACTTTTCTTTACAATAACTAGAATTCAGAATGCTCCTTGTGCATCTTTCCCCACGAGCTACACAAATAAGCCACTGTAAAACTAAAAACCAGTCGATATTCGCTTAACCATCACTCTGTTACCACCACATAAAGTACTTCTGTAATCTGCAGGGAACTTATAAGAGCTTTGGTCAGTAAGAGAAGGTAAGGTTGTGGAAGCTACCAAATTTTTATCCACAAATATCTATTGTTCGTAGTTGAACTAACCTTACACAGGAAGATGGAAGATATAGAGGAAGAAAATTGTGTTACTATGGCACAATTAAATGAACTCTGGCAAAGCATGGAAGAAAGGAAAGACCGATTGACCCAAGATCTTCAGGCTCTTATGGCTGAAATCAGAGGGCGTCATTAACCTCGTGATGATGCAAGCAAGCATGGTGCAGATGGAGAAAATAGTGATGGAGGTCCTTCTGCTAGAAGAGAACAAGAAAGAAGGCACTGAGGTGCTGCACATGGTAGAGGAAGAGAATGAGGTCGAAGAAATAATGACAATGATGAATCTAAAGATACAGATGGAGATAATCATTCCCAAATTCGTTTTGGTCACCGACGTCATTGCGGGGGCAACCATGAGGAGAGGTTTGACAAACTAAAATTTACCATGCCAAAATTTGAATGAGGATTTGATCCTGAAGCTTACTTCACTTTGGAGTTAAAAGTGGACAAAATATTTTCCCTGTGTGATTATTCAGAGGAGAAGAAATTAACCATGGCATCTCTTGTGTTTGATGGATATGCTTTGATATGGTGGGAACAACTTCTCCGTGATCGAGACGAAGATGGAAAAAATCCTATTGCAACATGGGATGAGATGAAGCGAGAGATGAGAATTTGTTTTGTGTCGAAGCACTATCGGCGTGATCTTTTGATAAATTACAGAATCTGAAGTAAGGAAGTTTCTCTGTTGAGGAGTATTATAAAGATATGGAGAAGGTAATGATTAGAGTCAATGTGTATGAAGATGAAGAGCAAACTATTGCACATTTCATGGTTGGGGTACATTGCAATATTCAGTGCATTGTTGAGTTTTAGCCGTACCATCATCTTATTGATTTTGTACATCAAGCAACCAAAGATGAACGACAATTGTAGCAAGATGCTAAGAACATCAATCCCTTGTCGTATTGCATGAGGACTATGGCAGGAGGAGGCAAATCAACCTCAAGGTTTAATGTTGCACCCTCATCGGTGAAAAACTCAAGTGGAGATGTACGTTCTAATGTGCAGAACATTAAAGGGAAGAATGTTGCTGCCCCAAGCATGAGCTCTAAGCCATCAGCATCCACCACTATGTCCGTGGGTTCTACCACCAAGAGTAGTGGGATTCAATGCTTCAAGTGTGGAGGTCGTGGGCATATAAGCAGAAACTATCCAAATAATCGTGTGATTATTGTGAATGACAATGGAGAATATGAATTAGCTAGTGAAGAGGAAGTTGAGGAAGAATGCAAAAATGAAGCCCATGAAGATGAGGAACATGCTAGATGTGAATTTGAGCAAGGTGTTGCTCTTGTGGTGACTCAAATTTTGATTGTTCAAGAGAAGGAAGCTGAAGATGGACAACGACATAATCTTTTTCAAACCCGAGCTAGACTACAAGACAAAGTCATGAAGGTAATCATTGATGGTGGGAGCTGCCATAATCTTGCTAGTCGTGAGATGGTTGACAAGCTTGGTTTGAAGCTATAATGACACCCTCATCCATATCATGTCCAATGTTTGAATGACTCGGAGATATTAAGATTGGATATAAAGTAAAGGTTCCATTCAAAATTGGTGAATATATTGACATAGTGGAGTGTTATGTGGCACCGATGTTAGTGTGTCACATGCTGCTTGGAAAACCTTGGCAATATGATCAAGATACTCAGCATTGTAGGAGAACAACCCAGTATACACTAGATTTACAAGGGAAAAAGTTTGTACTTAAGCCTAAGACGCATAAACAAATCATGGTCAAACACTTACAAAAGAAATATGAAATTAATCTATCAAGTCAATGAGGAGAAGAGCAAAAGAAATTGAGTGCCATCCATAATTTGGAGAGTGAGTGCCACAAGCCAAATTTGAGAGATAAAAAGAAAGGAGAGGGAGAGCATCTAGTTATGTTATCCAGAAAATCTGAGCTAAGAGAAGTGAGGAATAACCCAGATCAAGTGTTCTTTGTACTTGTGTGCAAAGACATTTTATTTTAACTTAACGATATCACCTCTCTTCGTAGTATTGTGTCTCATCTTTTATAGGACTATTAAGACGTTTTTCAAGAAGAAACACCGGTCGGACTACCTCCCACGCGTGGAATTGAGCATCAAATTGATCTCATTCCAAGGGTTGCACTCCGTAACCGACCACCATACCTCAACAATCCTGAAGAAACAAAAGAAATAAAAAGGCAAGTACAAGAACTTCTTGATAAAGGTTTTGTTTGTGAAAGTTTAAGTCCTTGTGCTGTACCTATGATATTAGTGCCAAAAATGTTGGTTCTTGGAGGATGTGTGTTGATTGTAGAGCTATAAACAATATCACTGTTCACTATCATCATCCTATTCCACATTTAGATGATATGCTTGATGAATTAAATGGTTCTATAATGTTTACGAAGATTGACTTGAGAAGTGGTTACCATCAAATTAGAATGAAAGCAGGGGATGAATGGAAAACTGCATTCAAACCTAAATTTGGTTTGTATGAATGATTAGTTATGTCGTTTGGTTTGACTAATGCTCATAGTACTTTCATGAGATTGATGAACCATGTCCTGCGAGCTTTCATTGGGAAATTTGTTGTTGTCTACTTTGATGATACTCTGATTTATAGGAAATCTTTTAAAAAGCATGTAAAACACATTAGACAAGTCTTGGATGAGCTTGGAAAGGATAAATTATTTGCTAATCTTGCGAAGTGCAGTTTTTGCACAGACCATGTTATGTTTCGTGGCTTTGTTATTTCAGCAAAAGGAATAAAAGTGGATGAATCAAAGGTAAAAGCCATCAAGGATTGGCCTACTCCTACGAATGTAAGTCAAGTAAGAAGTTTTCATGGTCTTGCTAGTTTTTATAGAAGATTTGTGAGAGATTTCAGTACCATTGTTGCTCCTTTAAATGAATTAAATAAAGAAAGGGGTTGATTTTAAATGGGGAAACTCACAAGAAAATGCTTTTCAAGAATTAAAGAAACGTTTGACTGAAGCACCATTACTTGTTCTTCCTGATTTCACTAAAACTTTTGAAGTAGAATGTGGTGCCAGTGGAATTGGGATAGGAGGAGTTTTAATGCAACAACGAAAAGCAGTAGCATACTTTAGTGAAAAATTGGGAGGTGCCCAATTAAATTATTTCGTGTATGACAAAGAGTTGTATACTTTGGTGCGTACACTTGAGACATGACGGCACTACTTATGGCTGAAGGAGTTTGCTATTCATTCCGATCATGAAGCTTTGAAGTACTTGAAAGGACAAGCTAAGCTGAACCACCGACATACCAAGTGGGTTGAATTGAACGAAACATTTTCATACATTGTTAAGTACAAGAAACGTAAGGACAATGTGGTTGTCGATGCTTTGTCTCAAAAGAGTGTGTTGTTGAATCAACTCGAGGTCAAGGTTTTGGGTCTTGAAAGTTTGAAGGGTTTGTATAATAATGATGCTAAATTTTCAGAACCATATAATCATTGTAAAGATGGAAAAGGTTCGGAAAAATATCACATACATGATGAATTCCTATTTAGAGCTAAAAGCTTTGTGTAATGAATTCTTCTGTTAGATTGTTTTTGTAACAGGAATCGCATGGAGGTCGACTAACAGGTCATTTTGGACAGAAGAAAACTTATGAACTACTAAGTGATCATTTCTATTGGCCTAAGATGAGGAGAGATGTCATAAAATTTGTGGAGCGATGCATCACATGTCACAAACTAAGTCAAAACTCAATCGTCATGGCTTATACACTCCTTTACCTGCTCCAAACATTCCTTGGGAAGACATAGGCATGGATTTTATTTTGGGATTACCTAGAACTCAGAGAGGAAAGAATTCTGTTGGGGGAAATACTTCATCGTCGGGGTCACTGGTGCAACAAGACAAAGGCAGGTGATTTAATCGAAGGTTTACAGCATCTAACTCTGGAAATGTACTGGAACAAGTTCGAAGGATAGAGGGGAACTCTAGTTCGGAGTATATCTTCAAACATTGACCCTTCAGAGAGCTTTCTTGCTAGCTAAGATGGAAGGCTTATCTTCTTTCTCATTAGATTAGTCTTTTTACCGTTTTAGCCCTATTAAGGGTACCGAATAGTTTCCACTATGTAGGTTGTAATAGAGGGGTAAAAAGGTCTTTTCCTTAAGGTTTTGGCCTATAAATACCCCCATTTTACCCTGTAATGATCATTGAATACTGAGTTATTCAATACACATCTTCGAACTGTTTTGAGCTATTATCCACTTCAGAGGCTTAAAATAGTTTACTTCGCAAACACTTCGTTTGTTAGTTTCTAGGGTTAATTTTTTCCGTGCCATTACAATTTTCACGGTTTGCCAATATGCCATCGGTGTGTCACTAACAGATGGGGAGCGCCACAGTCACTGACAGTGGCATATAGGCAATTTCTGAAAATTATAATGGCATGTGAGTAATTTTCCCTAGTTTCTAATCCTTAGAAACCTGTTAGCATAAACTTTTACACCAACAGTTGGCGCCGTCCGTGGGGAACCTAGTCCAAAAAACTTTGTTCTCTACCAAATTCTCAAACCAAGCCTCCCAAGCGGAGTTCAGGTGGTAGTTCTACTCGGAGGCCCCCTCGGACATCCAGAGTAAGATCTTCGAACATAGTAGAGGTCGGAGTATCTTCGGCAATCTTGCACCCAGACTCCCGAAGGAATTCCCCTTCCTCGAGCATACGGAGTTCCTCCCCCAACTCCATCCATACTTCGGCCAGCCGGAGTCCCTCTTCCACCTCAGATTCCACTTCGGACTGATGCGTACAGTTCTGAAGACCCGGAAGGTCCTTCCGAAGGAGATGAAGACGGTATTGGCGATATGGCCACTCAAATGGCCAGTCTCCAAGCTAAAGTAGCGAGGTGGCGGCAAGAAGCCGCAGATAGGCATCGTTCTCAGGCCACCCCGGTCATCCCGAAGCCCCAAGACGACGAACTTCATTATCCCGAAGCCCTAGAGAACGCTTCCTTCAACAGCGAGTCTCCGCTGCATCCCGAGCTGTAGAAAGTGCGCTTCGATCCTAAGTTCAAAACTTCAAAGCTCTGCAAATATTCTGGGGACGAGGACCCTAGGGAGTTCTCCCGTTCTTATGCATTGGCAATTGAGGCCAGTGGAGGAGTGCGAGACACCATGGCCAAATGTTTTCCTCTAGATCTTGAAGGGGTGGCACTACGGTGGTTCTGGTCCCTGAAGCTAGGGTCAATCAGAACCTGGGAGCAATTAAGGAAGAAGTTCATAACCAACTTTCAGGGTACTTTCATACGCCCAATGTCAACAGGAAGTCTTTTCCAGGTGAAGCAGCTCCCCGGAGAGACTTTAAGGCAATTTTTCAAGCGCTTCGCCCATACGAAGTCGCAAATTCGAGGGCTAACTACATCCTCCGTAGTTGATGCAGCTCGAGAGGGAGTTACCCATGCGGGCCTCCTTGATAATCTTCATTGGAAATAGATATCTTCTGTTGCTTAGTTGTTGTCTTATTTTGAAAAGTATGCAAGGTCAGAAGAAGGGTGGCTATGGAGAACTGCTGCAACTCCATCAATCCTGCAAGAAGTCAAGTTGGAAGTGAAGACTTCAACACCTTCGCCGGGACCTAGCTTTGAAGTTCAGCATGGTAGGCGTCGGGGGCAAAAGCATCCTCGTTCATAAGTCTTGAACATTGCACCTCCACAGAAATTTGCCCCTAAGACTTCGCAACCTTCAGGAAGCAAGACCAGCGGCTGGAGGCCGCCGGGGAAGCCGGCTGGCAAAGCCCAAGCCTTCTTCTGTTGTGTCGATGGTGAGAATTGAAGTCACGCAACTGATGCGTGTAAGTCTATACTCGCTTTAAGAGGCGAGTACCTTGAAAGAACTTCGGGTCGAGGCACTACCGACCGAGGTGCGTCCGGAGCCTGTCCAGGCTGTGGCGCGTATAGATAACTTTGACCCTTCAAGGCAACCTCCGGTTGTCAATATTATGCCACCTCCGAAGCAGGAAGATGGTCAAGATCGAGGAAATAGAGTAGTCCTCCCTATTTCGGAAGGAGGGACTCTTGGTAGTATGTCGAAGAAGCAGAGAAGAGAATATGTCCGAGATGTGGGCCATATTGGAACTTCTTCATCTACAGCTACCATGCCTGAATGGTCCCATGTGCCAATATCTTTTTCTGCAGATGATGCAGCGGGCATAAAGTTTCCACATGTAGATCCACTTGTCATTACTGCCGACATAGCAGGGACTGAAGTCCGGAGAGTACTGATTGACGGAGGGAGTTCGACAGATATTATCTTCATCCAAGCCTTCAATCAACTCTGTATCTCTAGGAAGCATCTTCTCCCAGCAGCTCATCCTCTGCAAGGCTTCGCAGGACCCCCTCTTGATGCACTCGGCCAAATAGGTCTGGAGGTCACATTCGGAGAGGGGCTACTGGCCAGGACGGAGGAAGTGATTTTTGATGTTGTGGATGCCCCATATGCATACAATGTTATCTTCGGGAGGGGCATGTTGAATCAATTCGGAGCTGTGGCGCATCATAATTATCTCTGTATGAAGATGCCCACACAAGCGGGAGTGCTCACTGTTTTTGGAGATTAGGCCACTACGCAAAGAGCGGAATATGGTCATGGCCCTCCTCTTGACCCGAGACAGGTGAACAGCGTGCAAGGCAACCCGGAGGATATTTCTGCTTCAAGTGAACCTTCGAAGAAGTCCTTCCCAAGGCCAAGCCCTGAATGGGAGATTATAACGAAGGTTATTGTTAAAGACGACAAAGAATATTCATTTCAGTTCGGCAAAGATTTGCCCTCAGAAGTCGCTACTTCGTTAGAAAAAGTAGTTGAAGAAAATTTAGATGTCTTTGCCTAGTCTGATGAGGACATTACCGGAGTCAGTCGGGATATTATTGAGCACAGTTTACTTGTGAACCCGAGGACTCGACCTGTCCGACAAGGACTCTGGAAGCTATCTGCGGAGAGAGCCATCCTTGCTAAAGATGAAGTGGAAAAGTTCCTGAAGGCTTGGATTATTAGAGAAGTATCTCATACGGAGTGGCTAGCCAACCCAGTCTTCATCAGGAAGAAATCTTCCGGGAAATGGCACATGTGTATTGACTTTACATCTTTGAATAAAGCATGCCCCCGTGACCCCTATCCCATACCCCGAATTGATCAATTGGTTGACTCCACCGCTGGTTCGGAGTTATTAAGCTTCCTTGACATGTATTCCGGCAATCATCAAATCTGGCTAAAGCGTGAAGATGAAATCAAAACAAGCTTTGTAACTCCTTCAGGAGTCTTCTGCTATGTAAGAATGCCCTTTGGCTTGAGAAATGCCGGGGCAACCTTTTCGAGGTTAACTGCTAAGGCTCTAGGTTATCAAATAGGCCGCAATGTAGAAGCTTATATGGATGACATTGTAATAAAGAGTGCTTTAAAGCACCAACATAACCTAAACTTAGCAGAAACATTCAATAGCCTTCGGGCATGTGGAATCCGTCTTAACCCCGAAAAATGTATCTTCGGGGCTCAGGCTGGAAAATTGTTAGGGTATGTAGTTTCAAGCAGAGGGATTGAAGCTAGCCCCACTCAAATAATTGCGTTGCAAAGGATGGCTCCTCCGGAAAATTTGAAGCAAGTGCAAAAGCTGACTGGTCATCTTGCAGCACTTAGCAGATTAAAAGCAAGGTCTGCGGAGAGAAGTTTGCCCATTTTCAAAGCATTGAAGGGGTCCGAAGATTTTGCATGTACACCGGAGTGTTAGAAGAGCTTTGATGATATTAAGAATTATCTCAGTAACCTCGCTACACTCACGGTGCCTGTTGCAAATGAAACCCTACTCCTTTACCTTGCGGCTACTGGCTCCGCTCTCAGTGCAGTCCTTGTCAGAGAAGTTGATTTCAATGGGAAGTTGGTACAGAATCCAGTCTATTTTTTATCCGAAGCATTGTTCGGAGCAAAAACAAGATATTCTGAGCTTGAGAAGTTTACTTATGCCCTGATAATGGCTTCGAGGAAGTTAAGGCATTATTTCCTAGCACATAATGTGATTGTACCAACTTCGTATCCCTTAGGATATATGCTCTGAAGTAAGGATTCTATAGGAAGAATTGGGAAGTGGGCTGTTGAATTAGCACCCTTCGGCATCTCCTTCATGGCAAGGACAACAATTAAGTCACAAGTGCTGGCAGACTTCATGGCAGAATGGACTCCCCCTGCAGTATGGGCTCCGGAGAAACCAAGTGAAGGAATTTGGACCATATACTCCGATGGAGCTTTCCAAGCATCTGGAGCAGGCGTCTTAGCAGTAATAATTTTGCCTTCAGGGCAAAGAGCAATGTACTCCGCAAGGCTCAACTTTAAGTCCACAAATAATAATGTGGTGTATGAAGTGATTTTGTTAGGAGTTCGAATGGCACGTGCTTTGGGGGCTACAAGAGTTGTTATTAAAATAGATTCTCAAATTGTAGCAGGGGACGTAGATAAGAGTTTTCAAGTTCGTCATCCACAGCTTGCAAAATATTTGGAAGAGATCCATAAGATTGAAGCAGCATTTAAAGGAATTTCCATTCGAAGTATACCCAAAGCTGAAAATATGCAAGCTGATATCCTGGCAAAAGCTGCAGCCGGAGCTATGGACATTCCAGAAGAAGCTTTTTACGAAGAGCTCAATTCACCTTCGGTAACATAGATTCCTTCTGCGGAAGTTCTTTGCATTCCAAGTACAGATTGGCGGAGTTCAATTATGGAATTGCTGCAAGGAGAAGCAACTTTGCCTGAAGGGGCACAACTTTCGAGGTTAAATCTTAGAATTCGAAACTATCATATAATCAACGGTATTCTGTTCAAGGCCGGAGTATGTTCCCCTCTGCTCTGATGTATATCTCAAGATGAAGGTCAGGAGATTCTCTGAGGAATTCATGAAGGACTTTGTGGTAGCCATATGACTCCTCGAGCTTTGGCAGGAAAAACACTTTGCCATGGGCTTTATTAGCCTACAATAGTAGCTGATGCGGAGAGCTTAGTCCGCACTTGCCAGGGTTGTCAATGGATGGGAAGAAGAAGTCATCGTCCGCCAACAACTCTTCAAGTCATTGCCCTAGTGTGGCCCATGGCTAGATGGGGCATGGTCCTTATTGGCCCCTTCCCAGTAGCAAAAGGAAATTTGAAATTCGTAGTGGTAGCAATTGAGTATTTTTCCAAGTGGGTCGAAGCAGAGCCCCTCATAGCTATCACTTCGAATAACGTACAAAAAATTTTCTGGAAGAATATTATATGCCGGTTCGGAGTGCCTCGGCAGCTCACAGTTGACAATGGGACACAGTTTGATGCAGAGCCTTTCAGGAAGTTTTGTGAAGATCTTGGCATACAATTATGCTTCGCCACAGTGCGACATCATCAGTCTAACGGAGTTGTTGAAAGAGCCAATGGTAATATCTTGTCAGGATTGAATCGAAGAATAGTGGGATTGGCAAAAGGATTGTGGACCGAGGAGCTCCCGAAGATTCTATGGTCCATTCGGACCACTCAAACAAGGTCCACGGGTTTCACTCCTTTCAGACTATTATTCGTAGATGAAGCTATGACACCAACGGAGCTTAAAGGAGGATCCCTTCGCAGCACCGAACCGGAAATAGAAGCAGAAAGTCAAACATCGCTTGATTTAACAGAAGAAACAAGACTTCGAGCAGTCGCCAATTTGTCAAAGTATCAGCAGACGAAGACTTGGTTTGACCCGAAGGTTAAGCTTAATGAACATAACCTGAGTCATCTTGTTTTGCGAAGCATTATAGCACCAGGGAAATTAGGGAATAAGTGGGAAGGTCCATACATAATTCTCCGCTCAGAACACCCTAGTTCTTTTAAGTTAGCTAATTTAGAAGGCGAAGAGTTAACGCATACATGGCATGCAGAGCACTTAAAGCGATATTTAGCATAGGGGATCCTTGTAACCATTTGTAAACACGTTCTGAATTAATAAAGTTCATGGTTCAGATAATGCCTACCTCTCAAACACTTCCTACTTCTAGTGGACACACTGGAAGAATGAAGTTGGTTGGGAGGGAAGTTTCATTAATTTGAACCAATTTTTCGGACTTCGAACCACTGGTTCGAAGCTTCCGACGAGGTGGGAAAGTCACTGAAAAATGGATTCCAAGCCACCAGCTTGAAAGCATCCGTAAAAAGAGTCGAAGGAGAACAAATAATGTGGATTCCAAGCTCTCGCTTGAAAGCATCCGTATAAAGAGTCCAAGGAGACCACTGCGAATTCCAAACCACCGGTTTGATAGCATTCGCAAAAGAGCTGAAGGAGGCCAAAACAAAACAGAGTTTGAGCTAATAAGCTTGGAATATCTGTGAAAAGATTCCAAATTGACCAATCGTTTTGGATGCCAAAGTGTCCGTGAAATTAGTCAAAAGTGACTTCTTTCAAACAAAAGGTACTAAGTTACCAGTTTTCACACCCCAAGTAGTTGAGGACGTTTTGTGAGATTTCAATTAATCTTTAAGTTGCTGAGGGGCTCCGAGCCTCCAAAATTGTACTCCTAAATTTTTTCTTTGCGCCTAACCATCTTCGAGTACACTTCGAAGTTGCTTAGGCCCAAAGAGGGGCTGGGAAGTAGGGAGACAATTTTAAAAATCAATCTTTATTATTCGAACAGATTACATTACATTATGAAAAATACGTGTCTATTCCAAGAAGGAATCGAAGACCCCTTCGATCTCTAGACCTATCACTATAGCTGGAATGACTAGTTCCAGAGCCGGGAGTCCTGATAACTTTACGTTTAATTCGTCTTCCTCCCTTCGAAGCTCGAAAATCTTTTTGTTCTTGTTGAAGTTCAGCCCAAGTTCGAAGTCGCTCGGGGCTTCTTTCCCAGCTCTGAAGTTCTTCATGCTTCTTTCCTTGTTCTTCAGCAATACCCTCGTCTTCGGACCATTCAACGTCTTCAGAAGGTGAAGCTTCCAAGTTAACTTCTTTTTCTTCCTCTTTAATATAAGATAATATATCTTTACATATTTCGGGCGCAATTGCACCGGAGCTTTCTCGAGGAATCAAAAATCGAGGTCGTTTGTGAAGTTTTAAAAGATCGAAGGTAGCCCATAATAGGCGGAGTTCTTCGGTAACATTTAATACTTCGACATCATCCATACGAGGTTGAGAAGCCTAAAAACATGATAAATAAGTTTTCATTCATAATATATGAAAGCATAATTTTTACATATTCGAACCCCTAAACAAAGCTAAACCTGCGGGTCCGGCGGAGGTTGGCTGCTCAAAGCTTGAGACCGAGCTTGTTTTTGGCGATGCCCTTCATCGATCCAAGCCTTGATCGTTGTTCGACCTTCGGCTCTCCATGAAGCTTGAAAGGCTTGCCAAGCTGCGGCCACATCTTCAGAAGGGTTTAGCAGTTGGTTGTCGTCGAAGGTAATGGGATCCGCCACCGAATCTGGTGCTACTGATAGCCCTAGATCTTCGTAGTAGTGAAGTACTCCGAGAGCAGCTACTTGGCCGGAGAGTTCTCCATACCGAATACATGCTGTCTTCATCATCTTCGCTGCTCCTTGGATCATCTTTAGCCGTCGCAGCAAGGGGACGTTGTCCCTCGAAGGTAGTGTCCAAAGAGTACCGAAGTACTCCAGAACACCTAGAAGATTATTCATGACCTCCACTTCTACCTTCTCCGACTTCACTTTATCTTCAATTAAAGCATCCCTTGACGAAGTTAGCTCATCTACCATAACAGATAGTCTAGCTGCATCCGTAGCCAGAGAACTCTTCTGGCTAAGCAGGTTGCTGGCTTCCTTCGTGGCTTTAGCCTTCTCCTCTTGAAGCTTAACTAGCTTAGCCCCCGCCGTGGCATGCTCTGCCCGCATTTTCTCTATCTCGGCCCGAAGCACGATTTGTTCGGCTTCGAGCTTCTCATTTGCAGCCTCTAGACCAAGTCTAGCCCTCCTCTCCGCTGCAACCATTTCGTCTAAGCTGGAGATTCGAACTTCAGAGCCGTCAAGACTCCTCTGGAGAGCAGTAATCCTCTCCTAAAGACGAAGGCTTCCGCGCTCGTTCGAGACGGCTGTAGCTTGAGCCAAAACTATTTGCTACAAAGACAAAAAGCAAGGTGAGGAATTATTCAGAAGTTGAAATTAATCTTGTTTTGCAGATACTTCATACATGGTACGCTGGCCATTCCAAGGCTGCATTGAGCTCCGAACCCTCAGCTTCGCTAAGTATGGCTACTAGGTCCGTCTCCCCAACTTCATGGTTGGCTCGATCCAAAGGCTCGAGCAAGGCCCGAAGTCTGGTCCTTTGCTCCAAAAAAGGAGCTAGGAGGGGGAGCATGGACAGAGCCCTTTGATCGTCTTCATTCGGCGAAGGATCAGAGCGCTGCGCTGCATCTCCGACGACCTCGGTGGACTGGCCCCCTCCATAGATTGACCTCCGTCTATTGATTCAGACGGAGTTAATCCTGAGTTCGGAGCAGGAAATGCGTCCATTTTGTCTTTACCTTTTCTAGGTCCCATCTGGGCAGCTTCTAGAACTGACCCCGGAGATGTCGAGGTCCTCGGAGCAGTATCTTCAGGAGGAGTCACCTCCATGGGAGCGGACCCTGCCAAAACAAAGGTATTACGTAATGCATAATTTTGCAGGGTAAAGTAAAATGCAATTCAAGTGAAGTTTACCTCCGAAGCCCTGTCGGTGGAGGAGCACGGGGCTACTTGTAGGATCGAAGGCCACTTCAAAGTCGTCATCGGACGCGGTGGCTGGAACCGAAGGGTTTATTACTAGAGCCTCCCTGGGAGCAACAGCTACCACTTCGTCTGGAATCGAAGCCTATTCAGCTAGAACTTCTATTCCGCCTTCAGCAACAGAGGCTTCTTGATGGGGCAAGTCAGGCTGGACGCTTGAGGTCTTAGCCTGTCTGGAGCTGCCTAGAACATCTGGCACGCTTGCTGCGTCTCCAATGTTTACATCTACTTGGGCTTCGTCTTCGGTAATTAGGTCCACGAGGACCCTTTGCATCTCTCTAACTCCGTCATCTTCAGATGAATTGGAGGGGGAAGCGACAGGCCTTGGAGCCACATTCTTCGGCTTTTGGGCTAGTTTTTTAACTGGAGTTTTGGTCAGAGCTGAAGGCCTAGCTTCTACTTTCCTCCTCTTCGGCCCTTTTTCGGAAGGTACCCAGTCCGGAAGAGGAGGGGGTGTGACTCCGAGTACGCCCCATAGTCGGTTGAGCCGCTCCTAACTACCCACTAGTTTCTTCCTCCACTCCTTTTCGGCCGGAGTTGGAACTCCCAGATCTTCTCCGCAGCTCAAACAATTTGCTCCGAAGTCATAGGAGCTTGGGAATCTAAAAGATAAGTTTGCATATGTCATTTCATCAAATAAATGGATATACAACAAGTTGTTTTCAAAGCTACCTGCAGGGCTCGAGTTCGGAGATATTTTTTGGAGTCCACCCTCCAGATCTTCTTCGAAGGTTATAGGCCAGTTGGCCATCAGAGGTGTAATCTGGAGCCTGATGAACTCCTCGGCTAAGTCCCGCATGCTCATACGGCGACTAATCCTTTGGAGCAAGCTAAGGCGAGCTTTGAGCTAGCCAAGGTCCTGGTGAACTTGAGCTTCTCTTCGGAAGTTTATATCTTGCAGAGGTCCGGCCAGACGGCTGCCTGCTCCATCTTCGACATAGAACCATCGGAGAATCCAATCTGTGTACCATCTAGCGTTGATGGCTTTCGCTGGAAATCGCAGTTGGAATTCGTCCCGAAGTCTGAAGTTGATACTACCGAAGGCTACTACAATTTTCTCCCCTCTGGAGCCTTGGTAAGTTTTTGGTTGGCAAGATGCCCTATGCAGTGCTGCGAAAATTTCTACTCTTCCTTCGCAGCCCTCAGCTCGTAGCGCTCATTCGAATATCGCTAAGCGCGCTATCGCATTTGGAGATAGCTGAGGAAGGGTAACATGAAACAAGTCCAATACCTCCGAAAGGAAGTCCACTGCTAGGAGTCCTAACCCCGCTTCGAAGACCACAACTTCTCCAGGCCTCGGAGCGGGAATGGTTTCTTTTCCTGGTTTCCGGATGATGACCCCTGAGCCAATCTTCCCTTCTACTGCTGTTGCGATCATCTCCCTCTTGGAGGTAGATGGCCCCAAGGTATAAGATTGGTCAAGATACTTCGAAGAGGCCGGAAGGAGATCTTGAGGATCGGTCTGTTGGGGATTCCCCGTTGGAGCCGCCGCCACTGGCGCCGCCACTGTTGCTGCTGCCGTAGCAGCCACAACTTGCTGCTGGGCTAGGGCCGAAGCCGCCCCTGGAACCTTGAAGCTGGTTTTTGCCATGAACTCGCACCGAATGCTAAAGCTACAGTTTGGAGGCTAGGGATTGATTGCACTAGACGGTGAGAAAGGTATTCAAGAAGTGTCTGGGTCCCCTATTTATAGCCCAGGCCCATGATTTTTTACTGTTCATATCTATCGTTTCGCATTCTTGACCGTTACTCTTTGCGAAGTTAACGCATCGCGTAACTTCTGCTGTAAGGAAAAAGCCAATGACTATTTCTTCTAAGTCTAAAAGGCTTTATGGCTTCTTAAGTTAATTCCGAGATTGTTCGAATGTAACTTCTTTTGGAATCAATTCGAAGTTTGGAATCTTCATATACTTCGGAGGTTGATTAAATCCGTTAACCCCTACGCATGATTATTATTCTTGCGTATACTGCTCTCCTAATGTTACAGATCTACCAGAGAAGCGTATCCGAGGGGCTACTATTGGGGGAAATACTTCATCGTCGGGGTCACTAGTGCAACAAGACAAAGGCAGGTGATTTAATCGAAGGTTTACAGCATCTAACTCCGCAAGTGTACTGGAACAAGTTCGAAGGATAGAGGCGAACTCTAGTTCGGAGTATATCTTCGAACATTGACCCTTCAGAGAGCTTCCTTGCCATCTAACATGGAAGGCTTATCTTCTTTCTCATTAGATTAGTCTTTTTACCGTTTTAGACCTATTAAGGGTACCGAATAGTTTCCACTATGTTGGTTGTAATAGAGGGGTAAAAAGGTCTTTTCCTTATGGTTTTGTCCTATAAGTACCCCCCATTTTACCCTGTAATGATCATCGAATACTGAGTTATTCAATACACATCTTCGAACTATTTTGAGCTATTATCCACTTCGGAGGCTTAAAATAGTTTACTTCGCAAACACTTTGTTTGTTAGTTTCTAATCCTTAGAAACCTGTTAGCGTAATCTTTTATGCCAAAAAATTCTATATTCGATGTGATTGAGAAATTCTCAAAGATGGCTCATTTTATCCATTGCAACAAGAGCGACGATGTTTCACATGTTGCTAATTTATTTTTTAGGGAAATTGTGAGATTACATGGGATTCATAGGACCATTGTGTCTGATCGTGATGTCAAGTTCGTGAGCTATTTTTGGAAAACTGAAGTGGTGAATCGCACATTGTCAATGTTGCTTTGAATAATGGTGAAAAGAACTTAAAAAGTTGGGAGGATTGTTTGCCACATGTGGAGTTTGCTTATAACAGGGAAGTACACTCTACCACTAACTTGTTTCCTTTTGAAATTGTATATGGTTTCAAACTTATTGCTCCAATTGATTTGTTTCCCCTTCCATTACAGGAGAGAGCCAACATGGAAGCTTCCAAGCATACTGGATATGTAAAGAAAATACATGAGAAGACAAAGGAAGCAATTGAACTAAAGGCTAAATGCAAGGCTGCAAGTATGAATAAACGTAGGAAGAAAGTAATGTTTGAGCCAGGGGATTTGGTTTGGATACATTTGCACAAGGACCGCTTTCCTGATAAGCAAAAATATTTATTGATGCCCCGAGGAGATAGACCATTTCGTGTTCTTGCAAAGATCAATGATAATGCGTACATGATAGATCTTCCAAAAATCTATGGTGTGAGTACGACCTTCAATGTTGCTGATTTATTGCCATTCATAAGTGAAAATGCCTTAGAGTCGAGGACGACTCCTTTTCAAGAGGGGGAGGATGATTTGACCACGCCCATCTCAAGTAACAAAATCTCAAGTATCACCTACTTCGACACCAGTACAAGCCTATGATGGCCCGATCACACGTAGTCGAGCAAAGAAGCTACAACAAGATGTGAACGCGCTACTTTATGAAGATCAGTTTAATATTAATGAGAATTATATATTGCCTAAGTCGTGCACACTGTTATTACTCAAGTTCACCCAAGAGGAGTACAAGAACATGCAAGGCGTTGACTACAGGGAAGACCATACTTGATAATCACATAACATTTGATTCCTAGAAGGTATTGAGGTGAATGAGCACTTTTGGAAAGCTTATCAAGCCTAGTTTTTAATGCCACCAGGGCCGACCAGTTTTGAATTTTCATTATTGATGTATGATCATATTAGAGAAGATTGGTCAGAAGATTGACAGCCTGTTAGACATTCAACTTTCCATTCAAAAATTCATTAATGTATAATATTTAGTGCCACATAATGCACATGTCATGAAAGGTAATCAATTTTTGATTCCAACACAATCAACTTCATATCATTTGGACTTCCCAACACAAAGTTATGACCAAAACATTAAAAATTGTGCACAAGAGCAACAGCGAGGCGGAGCACACGGACCACTCGGGAACCACTTGGGAAAAACTGTTCCGAGGAGACCTTTCACCGGGTTTATCATTTCGTCTCCATTTCGCTTTCATACCTATCTAGGAGGGCTGTTCCTAGTATAAATATCCATGTACTCTTGAGCAAGAGCAGAATTTTGATAATTGAAAAACAGAACTCCTTGTTTAGCCGACTGCTAACAAAGTTGAGACAAATCTCTATCCCTTTGCTCTCGTGATTTCCTTCGCGGGATAACAAAAGCGGCGGCTTCATCTGCTCCTAATTGGTGCTCCTATTCCCTTTAACGTTCCTCCTTGATTGATTGTAGGCTCCTAGGTTGCACTAGTTATAACTGCTTGCAGCAAGTTATCCGGCTGTTCTACAGCTAGTTATCTAGTGATTGATCCTACGCCGTGAAAATCGGTACATCGTGCCGTATCAGTCGGTTTGACCAGCATTGATGGGCTGATCTGACCGGGCTATGCCGGGCTGTCATCCCATCACCGGCACACGCCGCTCTAACCGGTGATGCACGGTCGGTCTGACTAGTTGTGCGTAGTCAGACATGGCATGCCCCCTTTTCTCTCTAGCGGCCTAACCCCCGGATTGCACTTGGTCTGATCGACCTATCTTGGGCAGCCTGACCAGCCCCTGTACCATGGTCTGATCGGCTCCAACTTGGTTGGTTTAAATGCTTATTTCACAAATTGGTTATTTAAATGATATTCTAAGTGTTGTTTAATTGTCTAGTGACTCCACTCTCCCTTGTCACTATCAAGGGTCATCGGAATGTAATGTCGGCGTCATGTTACGCTTAGGGTTATGTCTAGGTATCCACGTGCTTTTGGATCATTGAATCAGCATCAGTGTATTGGCACTTTGATTGGCGAATTCTAGCGTCAACAGATGGTTTGTGATGCGGCGGAACAAGTTGCATATTCTAGATTGAATTTGCCCAGTTCCAAAAACTTGTACAAGATTCAAAAACACCGATATATCCTTGCTACAAATAAAAGTATGTGGTCTTATACACTGTCTTGACAATGCTACAAATGAAGGAAACATATTAATTGTCCGATGTGAGTTTCGATGCATTACTGAATTTTCCGAAGGACCTAGTGCCAGAAGAGAATAAGATTCCTACCATCGTGTATGGTGCTAAGAAGATCGTATGTCCTCTACGATCGGATATAGATAAAATACATGCATGTATGAATGATTGTGTTCTATCTCATGGAGAGTATGTAGACCTTGAAAAATGTCCAAGATGTGGGATACATCGATTCAAGAATAGATAAAATGATGATGAATTTGATGATTGGTGTAATAGAAGGAAAGTTCTGAGGAAGGTGATATGGTATTTCCCTATAATCCTTTTTCTAAAGTGCATGTTTGCAAATGCCAACAAGCAAAATGATTGAGGTGACATAAAGAGGGTCGTAAGAACGACTCGATGATACGACACCCAGCAGATTCTGCTCAATGGAGAATAATTAATGCGACATTTGCAAGGTTTTCTAATGATTGCAAGAATATTACATTTGTCATGAGTAGCAATGGCATGAACCCTTTTAGTAACATGAGGAGTATGCACAACACGTGGCCAATGTTACTGTCTATATACAACCTCCCCCCTTGGTTTTGTAAGAAGCATAAATATATCATGTTGTCGATCTTGATCTCCGGTCCTAAACAACCCGACAATGACATTGATGTGTACCTCAGCCCCTTGGTTGATGATCTGAAAATTATGTGGCAGGTAGGTGTTGAGGTTTGGGATGAGTACATCTGAGAGTACTTCCAGCTACATGCCATGTTGTTTGTAACAATAAATGGTCTGCCTTTTCATCGTAACTTATCTAGTCAAAGCAAAAGGAAAGGTGAATCGTGCCCACAGTGCTTGGAGGAATAATCAAGCACATGGTTGAACCATTCTAAGAAAACGGTGTACATGTGACATCGACGTTTTCTTCCAATGAAACACACATACAGAAGAATGAAGCTACAGTTTGATGGCTCTATAGAGAAAGGAGGACATCCTAGACATTTCAGAGGCACAGAGGTATATGACCAGGTAAAGGACATAAATATTATACTCAGTAAATGAAAACAATCTTCCACAAGTTGTGATGGAATGTGGAACAAGCAATCAATTTTGTGGGAGCTTGAATATTAGAAATATCTCGATGTTCGTCATTCCATCAATACAATGCATGTGGAGAAAAACATGTGTGACAGTCTCCTTGGAACAATGCTAAATATTTCAGGCAAAACAAAGATCATGAGAATGCTAGAGCGGATCTTGAGGAGATGGGTTTACGACCGGATCTACATTCACAACAAACAAAAATAGGAAAGTTCTTGCATAAACCTTACTAGGAAGGAGAGGAAGGAGTTTTATGAATTTTTGCATAGCATTAAAGTTCCATCAGGTCACTCATCGAATATCAACAAACTTGTCAACATGAAGGAGATTAAGATGGTTGGTGGAATGAAGACTCACAATTGTCATGTGATGCTGACTCAAATGATTGTTGTCAGAATAAGAAATGTGTTACCGGTGGGGGTAAGAGAGGCAATAATGAGTATATGTTTTTTCTTCAATGTAATTGGACAGAAAGTACTCAACCCAACAATGCTAGAAGAACTAGAGAAAAAACAATACTTGACTCTATCTTCTTGAGATGTACTTTCCTCCATCATTCTTTGATATTGTAGTACATCTGACCTCACATCTCGTTAAAGAAATATTATTTCTTGGACCTAATTTCTTACATCAGATGTACCCGTACGAGAGATACATTGGTGTTCTAAATAAATATGTCAGGAATCGTTCTTCACCCTAGGGTTGCATCGCACAAGGTTAATCTAGCGAGGAGGTAGTAGAGTGGTGTATCAATCTCTTGAAGACATCGGTTGAGTCAGTGCGGTCGCCGGTTTATCCCAGTGTATTGGCTAGGTCTAAGGCTACATCAGATTGATCTCTTAGATTGATGTCATTTAGGTATCATACTCTAAGACTTCATCGGTTAGGTCCGACATCTCTTTCTATTGTGTCATAGTCGAGAGCGGATGCGCCCGAGTGGTGAGATGCCAACGGTGGCAACAGC